>SJYX01016696.1:250378-329777 GCA_006410675.1 Oreotragus oreotragus
TTTTCCCTACTTTCTTCAATTTAAGTCTGAATTTGGAAATAAGGAGTTCATGATCTGAGCCACAGTCAGCTCCTGGTCTTGTTTTTGTTGACTGTATAGAGCTTCTCCATCTTTGGCTGCAAAGAATATAATCAGTCTGATTTCGGTGTTGACCATCTGGTGATGTCCATGTGTAGAGTCTTCTCTTGTGTTGCTGGAAGAGGGTGTTTGCTATGACCAGTGCATTTTCTTGGCAAAACTCTATTAGTCTTTGACCTGCTTCATTCCACATTGCAAGGCCAAATTTGCCTGTTACTCCACGTGTGTCTTGACTTCCTACTTTAGCATTCCAGTCCCCTATAATGAAAAGGACATCTTTTTTGTGTGTTAGTTCTAAAAGGTCTTGTAGGTCTTCATAGAACTTCAGCTTCTTCAGCATTACTGGTTGGGACATAGACTTGGATTACTGTGATATTGAATGGTTTGCCTTGGAGATGAACAGAGATCATTCTGTTGTTTTTGAGACTGCATCCAAGTACTGCATTTCGAACTCTTTTGTTGACCATGATGGCTACTCCATTTCTTCTGAGGGATTCCTGCCCACAGGTAGTAGATATAATGGTCATCTGAGTTAAATTCCAGGGTGAACCACCAGGGATGCCCAATTCTGTTACTAAGTAAGTACAGTTTTGCCGCCTCAGAACAGTAAATGGAATTTGCAGTAAACAAGAACTTGACGGGTTGTAGCAGAACTGCCGTGTCCGCTTGTTTGTCAGAAGGGAGCTGTGAGGTGCGTACGTGGAGAAGCGCTCCATCTCATTCCCTCCAAGAGCCACTTAGACTGAAGCCGTATAGCTCCTGGTCTAATTGCTCCTATGAAAGAAGGGACTGTCAACTATAATGGAAGAATAAGTGCACGTCTTTTTCGTCAGATATTGTCTTTTAGGGATAGCATTTTAAAATTTCCATTGCTTTTAGCAAAATTGGTTGTAGTTGAGTAGGGATGGGAAGATAGAGATAAAAAATACTAACATTAAGAGCTGCAAGGCATTGAATGCAGTGATTGAATCTCCACCCAAAGGAAAAGTAATTATAATAGACAAATGTACATGGTTGGTACCACTGGGCAAAACTAGGCCGGTGATCAGAAGCAGCATTCTTCATGTTGTGAAGAGAAAGATACAGGTAGGTAGGTCCCAGTTTAAAGATGGGTTGCACTTCAGCAAGCCATTGATGATTCTTTAGGACTTTGTTGTTCAGTCGTTAAGCGGTGTCCGACTCTTTGCAGCCCCCTGAGCTGCAGCAGGCTCCAGAGCACGCTAGGGTGCCCTGCGCCCCACTGTCTCTTGGCATTCACTCAGGTCTGTGTCCTTTGGGTCAATGATGCTATCTAACCATTTCATCCTCTGCTGCTCCCTGCTTCTTTTGCTGTCAGCATCTTTAACCTTAGATACCAGGTCATGTCAGGGCTTCCCAGGTGGTTCAGTTCAGTTCAGTCGCTCAGTCGTGTCCGACTCTTTGCGACCCCATGAATCGCAGCACGCCAGGCCTCCCTGTCCATCACCATCTCCCGGAGTTCACTCAGACTCACGTCCATCGAGTCCGTGATGCCATCCAGCCATCTCATCCTCAGTCGTCCCCTTCTCCTCCTGCCCTCAATCCCTCCCAGCATCAGAGTCTTTTCCAATGAGTCAACTCTTCGCATGAGGTGGCCAAAGTACTGGAGTTTCAGCTTTAGCATCAGTCCTTCCAAAGAAATCCCAGGGTTGATCTCCTTCAGAATGGACTGGTTGGATCTCCTTGTAGTCCAAGGGACTCTCAAGAGTCTTCTCTAACACCACAATTCAAAAGCATCAATTCTTCGGCGCTCAGCCTTCTTCACAGTCCAACTCTCACATCCATACATGACCACAGGAAAAACCATAGCCTTGACTAGGCAGACCTTAGTCGGCAAACTAAGGTCTCTGCTTTTGAATATACTATCCAGGTTGGTCATAACTTTTCTTCCAAGGAGTAAGCGTCTTCTAATTTCATGGCTGCAGTCACCATCTGCAGTGATTTTGGAGTGCAGTGATTTTCCCAGGTGGTACTTGTGGTAAAGAACCCTCCCGCCAAAGTAGGTAGATGGAAGAGACTTGGGTTTGATCCCTGAGTTAGAAAAATCCCCTGGAGGAGGGCATGGAAAACCACTCCAGTATTCTTGGCTGGAGAATCCCATGGACAGAGGAGCCTGGCGAGCTACAATCCATAGAGTTGTATGGAGTCAGACACAACTGAAGCAACTTAGCGCGCGCACACACACGCACACACACACACACACACACACACACAGGGCCATTGCACCCTTGCAGGGGCCTCCTGTATCACAGTGGACTGGGCAGAGGTAGTTGGCTGGGCTGAGGGTGCTGAGCACGCCGGGCATGGCTGAGCCATCACTTCTTGTCCACTCGCTTCCTGGCACTGAGATGTGGACCCTGTCCCCGTCCTGCACATTTCTTTGGCTGGCATCTCCTCCATTACTTAAACCACACACCATTCACCCCCGAGTTTTGGCAGCCACAGTTCCCTTCCAATAGCATCTGAGGCCCACGCCATTGCCCACTTTTTTCTGTAACTGTTCATTGCCCAGGTTCTGCGTGCAGGGACAGAGCAGGAGTAACAGAAAGGTGTGGACCCAACAGACAGAACTTTGTGCCCCGGGTCTGTTACTTACTAGCTCTGTGAGCTGGGGCAAGAGACTTCAGATCTCCGCACCTCAATCTGCTCTTCCATGAAATGGGAATGAAAGCCCCTCGTGAGTTATCAGCAAGTGAGACAAGGCTTCTGATGGTCTCTTCTGATTCTTCTTTGGAGCTTTGGCTGCAAGAGCCAGCAATAAACAATCCTTTCCCACAGAGAAGGAATTGTGTGAAAAGGGAAGTCACACCCCAGGATGGAAATAGACACAAAGACTGACTTTTGTCACCTTCACCCCAGTGCCCTTTAACCTCTGCCCTCTGCAGAGGGCATATGCCACTCCTGTCGGACATCTTTATTCTTAGAGATGATTTGTTCATATCTCTGCAGCCTGGCCTTACCAGCAGAAAATTGGCTTTATCGCCCATGTTTTGTTAGAACTTCCCTTTATCAGGGTTGGCATGAGACTCCAAAGAGAAAGGTAGAAAGGGGTCCAAGTAGCTGCCACGTGTGTGTGATATGGTGAGAGGTTCAGGGTTTATATGTGGGGGCAGCATGTATCACTGATGTTCTTCAGCCAGCAGTTGGAGGGTTAATAAAGTCAGTGCTTTCTCTGTGTGTATGTCTCTCTGTGTGCACGTGTATGTCTGTGTGTGTACGTGCATGCTCACACACACTCTGCAACGCACACACACAATTTATTAAAAATCAAACCCCGGGGAGATTATGTACAGCATTAAGGAGGGCAGAATTATTAAACCAATCCTCTGTCTGGGAGCCACATGGTTCAAGCCTTTTGTCTTTTCATTAGACTGAATCTCTTAGGGGGATCCCTGCCGCCCGATGACAGCTTTCCCCTCTCAGTTCTGTGGGATATAGGCCCTCTCGTTTTCCGAAGAGGACTCTTCGTGTCTGACAGATGAAGATACTTTCAATAAAAAATCTATTCTTAGCTTGGTCACGTAGGGCCACGTTTTGCTTCTGAAAATCAAACTCTTGTCCTGGCGGATGGGTTCCTGTGTCATTTTTTTTCGTGTACTTGAAACCAGCTCCGTACATCTCTGCTGGCTGGGTCTTCACTCTGATGAGATTCTTTTTTGGTTTGTTTCCTGGGCACGCTGCAGACAAGGATCTGTGTTTTTTATGCCAGCTACAGTGACCAAGACGGATGAACATCAATCATTTGTTCTCCGAAATGCCCGCTTGGTCACAGCTGTGAGACGAACAGACGAACAAGGCCAGGTCCTGGTCCTTTCATCTAGTGATTAAATACAGAGTATTCTGGAGGAAGTCCTGAGAGCCAGTTTTTCCCCCACCCATGCCATCAGAGCACAGAATGCAAAATAAATACCTGGCCTGGAGATTGCTAGGAGAGAAGCAGGAATTTGAGTTTCAAGCTTCCTTGTGAGGCGGTACAATATTGTGGGCATTCTGAATAAAGAAGATGTGTTAAGTGGTAGCATAGTCTTCGGCCTCCGAGGTTCTTTTCAGCCTCTTGCTAGCTGAGTAAATAGGCCAGTGATTTAGCGTGTGGCTCTTGTAACTTCAGGTTCTGTCATCTTATTCTGTGCCTTTTATATAGGGCATTCATTCTGCTTATCAAATATTGCTGCCATAGTTTCCATGGCGTTGATAGCTCTAATGGCCCTCTGGACACAGAGTGACCGAGGGTCACCTTCCTGTTACACCATTACCAATTTAAATAAGCAGATAGCCATGTGAAACACAGGCTTAGCCTACTGCGTCTTCTGAGATCCCAGCATCTTGGGGCTTATTTATTTATTTGACTGCTAGGTCTTAGTTGCTGCATGCAGGATTTTTAGTTGCAGCGTGCAAATTCTTAGTTGCAGCTTGCGGGATCTAGGTCCCTGATTAGGAATCAAACCCAGGCCCCCTGCATTGAGAGCACTGCGTCTTAGCCACTTGCACCACCAAGGAAGTCTCCCAGCATTTTGGGTTTGAGACCCTTGTTGATTTGTAGCCAGGCTCTGTTTTCATTGGTGAGCAGGCTGGGAGTTATTGTGCTGAGAGAGTCTGAAGAAGCTGAGATGTTTTGTGTGGGGCTAATGGATATTTTAAAGAACAAGGTGACTGTTTGCTATTCATTTCTGTACTTAGAAACTTGGAGTCGTTTTCATTCATTTGACAAATATTACACATCCACTCTGTGTCTAGCACTGTGTGAGGCAATGGGGTACAGTAGTGAACAAAGAGAAAATCTCTGCGTTTATCAAGCTTAATAAACACGTTAGAATCAATGAAAAGTAATTTATTCAATTCAAAGTGATATATGTTATGGGGAAATCACACAGGCCTGCTGAAATTGGGAGTTCTGGGGAATAATGATATTGGCAAATGAGTATGTTTGAAAAGCATAGTAATAATAGGCATAAGCATAATAATAGGCTGAATTCTGAATTCTGCCCAGTGACGAGGCTGTATATCTTTTGACATCATTTGTACTATTGCCTTGTTGTGCTAGATAACCTCTCTTGCTTATGCCCTGCTTCTGTGAGTACTTTGATTTGTAGTACAGAGACTATAAATCATGAGTCCTGGCTTCCCCTACAGCCCCAATTCCAGCATCATACGCGTTACAGATGTTCCAGACATGTGTATTAAGTGAATGGATATGTCTCCAGCAGTAAGACAATCATGGCCGTGGATGTGGCTGCCTCAGGCTATACGGAGTGTGTGTGTCTGTATTTCCTAAGGTGGAGGGAGGTATCACCGTGTCCCTTTGCTGAGCATTTCCTAGTTAATTGTCTCCTCACAGAGCACCATGGATTATGAGGAAATCTGCCAAAGACCTTTTCTTTGTTTTCTCCTCTGGAAATTTTGCTTCCTTAGTATAAAGATCACAGGAGGGATGCTCAGTAAAGGCGTGACCCCAAACCAACTGGGAGCAGCTGTCTCCCTGTTCATATTTAGCTCTGAAGACATCAGACCTTGTGGTCTGATCCAAGACATTCCAGTTACTAGCAGGAAGGTTTGTTTTAATGGGCCTTCTAAATTAGTTGTAAGCCTAGCTGCCTTTTCCATGATAGACAGGCTAAGCCAAGCAGCCTAATGATGTCTTGGGGGTGAGCCCTGTCAGTCAGTCTTCCTTCTTTCCGTGCTTTCATCCCTTCTGAGCTGCACGTGGGGTCCGCAAAGCCACCTGCACCTCCCTGTTGTGGGCAGTCAGCTGTGCCCATCGCTGGGCATCTAGGGCATTTTCTTCGGGCATTACCCAGAGGTTCATTGATGGCGGAAGAGCACACATTCAGATTGGCTCAAGGGGAAAGGAGGGCTTTGTTGGAAGCAGGCTGGGGCATCTGAGAGAAGCTAAGACCTGGTATTTAGTCCCTCACCAGGGATGAGAACGGGTGACTTAGTTAAGGGGAAGGTGGGCCTCTGTGGCAGGTAAACCCCCAGACCTCAGTGGCTCACGCAGCAGAAGGCTCTCGTGCTCATAAAGGGGAAGGCTGTGCTGCACAGAGTAGTTCAGGGCCCCAGGGTGGTGGAGCTCTGCTGTCCTTACCCAGGACATCACCATCCAGCCTGCAGACCGGGGAAGGCAGAGGGGAGGGTTGAGCTGGCTGTTTTGTGGGTCAGTCTTGGAGGTGGCATATATCACTGGACGATATTGGCCTGGACGAAGCCACACGGCTCCAGCTTACATCAAGGGAGGCCGGGGGTGCGGTTCAGCTGTGTGCCCAGGAGGAAAGGGAAGTGGGTTTGGAGGACAGTCAGTCATCTCTGCCCCATCCAGGAGCTCCAGATCCCTCCAGATCCAGGTTAACTACATCCTTTGACCTGACTGAAAGCTGTGTGTTCTTCTGTGCTGGATAGGATGAAAGAGGGATGTTATGCCTGTCTCTTATACACATCTAGATGTGTATAAGAGACAGGTTCAGTCGTTAAGCGGTGTCCGACTCTTTGCAGCCCCCTGAGCTGCAGCAGGCTCCAGAGCACGCTAGGGTGCCCTGCGCCCCACTGTCTCTTGGCATTCACTCAGGTCTGTGTCCTTTGGGTCAATGATGCTATCTAACCATTTCATCCTCTGCTGCTCCCTGCTTCTTTTGCTGTCAGCATCTTTAACCTTAGATACCAGGTCATGTCAGGGCTTCCCAGGTGGTTCAGTTCAGTTCAGTCGCTCAGTCGTGTCCGACTCTTTGCGACCCCATGAATCGCAGCACGCCAGGCCTCCCTGTCCATCACCATCTCCCGGAGTTCACTCAGACTCACGTCCATCGAGTCCGTGATGCCNGAGATAAGTAGAGAAGAAGTTCGTTGGTCCTGTGCAGGTGCAAAAGACAAGTTGGAGAGAAGAGAAGAGGAGAGGTAAGAGAGGCTTAAAGCTGAAAGTGACACCATGTCTTGCCTACTGGGAGTAGTATGAAATGTACGTAATGTCAATGTAGCACAACCATCTGTATGTGGCTTTTCACTCTTTCAAGCTGCTTTCACATGTTTTATTTTAACTTCATGATAATCCTTGAAAAAGACAAGCTGATACTGTTCTCCCATTTGACATATAGGAGAATGGAGGCAGGGAAGTGTACGCCTGACCCCAGGACACCTCGAGACTGGTGTCGACAAGGCATAGACTGAATATTCTTCAGGCATTCTAAATGCAACCTGCCCCAAACTCCATTCATCCCATTTGCCTTCTCAATATTTACATAACATTGTGATCTCAAAACAGAGTGAAATAAGTACTTTCAACAGATATTTGGCAAGAGATTTGTATTCAAAATATCTAAAGAACTTCTGCGACTCAATACTAACCAGAAAACCAACCAAATAAAATGGACAAATGACAACCCACTCCGGTATTCTTGCCTGGAGAATCCCATGGACAGAGGAGCCTGGTAGGCTACGGTCCATGAGGTCACAAGAGTTGGACACGACTTGGTAACTAAACCAGCACCACCAAAATGGACAAGAGTTGAGAAGACGTTTTTCTAAAGAAGACCCACAGATGGAAACATTTCTCCCAATATGGACTCCCAAACACTAGTTCTAGAAGGGCCTTGAGGTACAAGGCCAGTAATTTGAACTTTGTCCAAAAAGCACTGAAGGATTTTAAGCAAAGATTGATATGCTTGGCATTTACTTTTAGCCAGATCACTCTGGGTGCTAGTATATGTTTCACAAAAAGAAATGGTCCCGAAGTCAAAGGTGTTTGGAAAACCTAAACCAGTCCATCAAGGATCTTTGCCACCTGGTTCCTCACAATGATGCTTTGTGGGTGAACTCTAAGAGGAGAGAGAAGATGAGCAGTTCATCAAAGAAATGGTTGTTTAAAGAATTTTGCAGAGAGTCATGTCTTGGAAAGTATGGTTAAGATTCTTCCTTGACTGCCGTCTATACTCTCTCAATCACATCCAGTCACCCAGTCTCAAAAGGTCATTGCCAAATTCTCCTTCTCCCCATCCATACCCTTGGTGCTTTCTCTATCAGCCTCCGAGCGGGACTGCCGAAGGGAGGATGCTCCAGTGCCAAGTTTTGCCTCACTTCCCTGGGCAAAACCCCTCAACAATTCTCACAGAAAAGAGGATAGAGTTCCAGTTCCTCAGCGTCTTAACTCACAAGGCCCTTCCTTCCCTGACTTCCTTCTTTTTCTCTCTCCCATTACATCTCACCAGTGTGTCCTGAAGCTCCAGATTTGAAAAGCTGCTTGTGTTTCACCAACAAATGCTTCAGCAATCTGAGCTTTTCCACAAGGTGTTCCCTTTCCATAAAATGCCCTTGCCCTCCCCCTCCCTCGTTCATCATCTACTACTGATCTTGCTCAGGCTTCCGAGCAACACAGACTCGCCAGACGGGATGGACTTCCCCTGAAAACTCCTCCAAGTAGAAGCTCCGCCCCCTCACCCACCCGCTCACACACATCTGTCTAGGCTGCTTGCAACTCTGTACATCACTGCTGGCGTGTTTGTCCACCTCCTCAGTCAGTTCAGTTCAGTCGCTCAGTCGTGTCCGACTCTTTGTGACCGCACGGACTGCAGCACACCAGGCCTCCCTGTCCATCACCAACTCGCAGAGTTTACTCAGACTCATGTCCATTGAGTCTGTGACGCCATCCAGCCATCTCATCCTCTGTCATCCCCTTCTCCTCCCGCCTTCAATCTTTCCCAGCATCAGGGTCTTTTCCAGTGAGTCAGTTCTTCACATCAGGTGGCCAAAGTATTGGAGTTTCAGCTTCAGCATCAGTCCTTCCAATGAATATCCAGGACTGATTTCCTTTAGGATGGACTGGTTGGAGCCCCTTGCAGTTCAAGGATTCTCAAGAGTCTTCTCCAATACTACAGTTCAAAAGCAACAATTCTTTAGCACTCACCTTTGTTTATGGTCCACCTCTCACATCCATACATGACTACTGGAAAAACCATAGCTTTGATTAGGCAGACCTTTGTTGTCAAAGTAATGTCTCTGCTTTTTAATATGCTGTCTGGGTTGGTCATAACTTTTCTTCCAAGAAGCAAGCGTCTTTTTGTTTCATGGCTTCAGTCACCATCTGCTGTGATTTTGGAGCCCCCCAAAATAAAGTCTGTCACTGTTTCCATTGTTTCCCCATCCATTTCCCATGAAGTGATGGGACCAGATACCATAATCTTAGTTTTCTGAGTGTTGAGCTTTAAGCCAAATTTTTCACTCTCCTTTTTCACGTTCATCAAGAGGCTCTTTTGAGGCCCATCTCCTGGACCACAGCAAAAGCTTCTGAGTTCAAAGCTGTGCTGTTTATTCCCTGGGTCCTATTTATCTCTGCACAAGCCTGGTAAGGGAATTGAGCACTGTAAGCCCTACTAACCTCTGCTCATCTTTCAGCCCCAGCTTAAACCACCTCCTCCGGGAGCTTCCCTTGACCTCAGCACGCAAAGTCACACACTTTTGTCACAGGATTCCCTACTTGCCTTTACTTTTCCTCATCGCTCTTGTCATTTCTGTAATTATTTCACAGTTTGATGATTTGGCGGGAAATCTCTCCACGAGGTAGAGATTGCATCTGTTGAATCCCCAGTGTTAGAACAGTGTCTGGCACAGAGCTGATGTTCCATAAATATTTGATGAGCGCACGAATGGATGAGAAAGTGTACGTAAATGCACAATAATACCTGGCTGGGGTAGAACAGGCCAGAGGACACTTGTTCATCCATTCAACAGGGTGTGCATGGTGTAGAGTACAAAATGATGAGGGGTGACAAATCAACCACGCAAGACACTCCCATCTCGGGGAACAGGGGAGGAGAGGGTGCGTTAACATAAAGAGCTTCTCTTATCCCATCTCCTACCCACATCCATGGCCAAGCGCAAGCAGATGAAGGAAAGAACGTGGCACTCTGAACTTGCCGCTGGGGAAGCCGGGCTCACTCCGAGATCAAGGCCATATAGTGCTTTTGTCCCTGGTTCCCTTGTGCTAACTATCATCATTTTTTCTTTTTTTGTATTTTTTTTTTAATGTGGACCATTTTTAAAGTCTTTATTGAATTTGTTACATTATTGTTTCTGTTTTATGTTTTGAGTCTCTGGCCATGAGGCATCTGGGATCTTAGTTCCCCAACCAGCGGTTGAACCAGTATCCCCTGCATTTGCAGTGTGGAGTCTTAACCACCGGACTGCCAGGAAATTCCCAATTACCATCATAATTAATTCAAAACAGGAGTTTCTCGTTCTGAAATAATACAGTGTTAAAAATAATGTTTTATAAATGTATAAAAATGGAATCTAACAGTTATTTACCAGGTTCTATTTCTTCCCCCCAAACGCTTCAGCCATGCAAATCGATCTGAAGCTGAATTTTTTACAAATGCATTGCCTACTCGCAACCCAGCCAGTGGAAACAGAATAAGCTGCAGTTCCTCACTCTTTCCTAATAGCCCTTCAAACTCCTTCCCTCCAGTTCCTTTTATCTGAAAATCTTTATCTTAAACCACTTTATATGCAGTCATTAATTTTCACAGCACTCCTGCTAAGAATATTCTATTACTTCCATTAAACCATAGAGTAAACTGTGAAGCTGAATTAAGTGATTTGCCTGCTCAGGAAATGAGTGGCCTGGCTGGGTTCAAACATGGCAGCTCTGATTTCTAAGGCCTCACACCCAATTGCTACCCCAATATTTCCTGGCTCTGGGTAGTAGGTAAGGGCCTGAGCTTCCAAGTGGATAAAAGATGAGCTCAGATCTTAGCTCTGAAATTTCCTTCACAAGTTATTCAACCTCATTAAATGCCTGCAAATTGTGGATAATAAGAAACTTGTTTCATAAAGTTGCTGTGAGGATTAAATATGATAATGTGCACAGAGTACTCAATACAGGCTCTGTTACAAATGAAGAATTATATTATCATTATTATGCACACCTGGAAGGATATATCCCTTATCCAGCCCCCCTTCCCATAATCTTTTTCCTCATCACATCAGAAAATGAGTAAGCCACACCTGCAGCTGTGCTACATAATACACACATTGGCAGATAAAGTCCACAGTGGGGCTCTAAGGATACCTGAGCACATTCCTGGAGAATTGCTACATCAATAATTATCCAATTATTCATTCATGTATGTATGCATGCATCCATCCATTTGCTTGTCTGTTCATCCACTCATCTACCCATCCATCCCTCCATCTGTCCATCCAGTCACCCATCCATCCACCTGTCCATCTCATCCATGCATCTCATCCATGCATCTCTCCATCCATCTATCCATTTATCTACTCATCCTGCTTAATCCACTTATCCAACCACCTATCCATTTATCTACACACTCATCCTTTCATTCATTCACTCATTCATTCATTCACTCATTCATCCACCCACCCATCCACCTATCCACCCATCCACTCACCCATCCATTTATTCATGTTTAGTGTACAGAGAAAGCCACCTAACACAAGCACATTCCTGAAGACAGAAGACATGGAATAGAAATGGAATGATGTGTTGATTAAAGCAATTGGCAGAAAGAAATCATGTCTCAAGAGTTAGGTCCAGACTATATTGTGAAGGAGTTTATTACCAAGCTAAGAAATGAGCAACAGGAAGACCAGGTGACTGGGTAAAAGGTTTTCATAAAAGTTCAAGTAAATAATAACCAGGGTCTGAATTCAAGGAATATAAGGAGAAAAATGTGAGAATATTTATACACACCATCGACAAGGCCTAGTAACTCATTAAGAGTCGGGGGAAGTGGTTAAAGATGATCCTGAAGCTTTGCATTAATGACCAGAAAAAGCATACTCAACATCTGTTGAGAACTGACAAAATGTCAAGCCTTCTGCTGCCGCCAGACAGACTGGTGAGCAAGTCAGGTGTGGGCTCTGCCCTCCAAATACACAGAGCTTTCTGTCCAAATACACACTAAGAAGAGCCTCCATTCATACGGGAAGTCTCTATTTCTTCCAACTAGCATTTGCTGAGTACATTTTGTTGCCATGGCCACACATTTGTCTAGACTGCTTGCCACTCTGTACATCACTGCCGGTGTGTTTGTCCATCTCCTCAGTCAGTTCAGTTCAGTCACTCGTTCGTGTCCAATCCTTTGCAACCCCCTGAACTGCAGCACCCCAGGCTTCCCTGTCCTTCACTGTCTCCTGGAGTTTCCTCAAACTCATATCCATTGAGTCAGTGATGCCATCCAGCCATCTCATCCTCTGTCACTCCCTTCTCCCCCTGCCCTCAATCTTTCCCAGCATCAGGGGCTTTTCCAGTGAGTCTGCTTTTGGCATCAGTTGGCCAAAGTATTGGATCTTCAGCTTCAGTGCCAGTCCTTCCAGTGAATGTTCAGGGTTGATTTCCTTTAGGATGGACTGTTTTGATCTCCTTGCTCTCTAAGGGACACTCAAGAGTCTTCTCTAGCACCATAATTTGGAAGCATCAGCTCTTCGGTGCTCAGCTTGCCTAATGGTCCAACCCTCACATCCATACATGCCTACTGGAAAAACCAGCTTTGACTGTACGAGTACATACTATGTACAAAACTGAGTTAGGTCCTTCCAGCCCTAGAAGGAGAGCATGAAGACACCACTGATGCTCCCCCTCCCCCCATGCCACTTGGAGTTGGTAGCAATTGGTAGCACTCACTGAAAGCAGGAAAGGGTGGGTCAGAACAGGGGAAAGCTTTCATCTTAGCAGGTCTTCCTTCATCACCACTTCCATCAGCTTCCTCCTTCATCAGCACCTTCCCCAGGTTATCCCCTCAGGGCACCTCACCATCGCTGCCGCAAAGGGTGGGAGGCGGCAGGAGCCCCCCACTTTGCAAAGGGAAAGTCTCCATTGCCAGGAGCCCTGGAAGATGTGCTGGGATGCAGGGTCCCCGTGTTTGCCCTGAAGGCCATCTGATTGCAGACATTGAACCCTTTGGGATGCCTGCTTTCCTCCCAATTATGCCTGCACACAGCTGACCACAATGGGGACAGGCAGGGAGTGCTCCGGGTCTGTGCCTCCAGAACTCTCTAAGGTGGGCACTCTGTCAAGTGGGAGGGACCACCTTCCCGCCCATCTGCCTTGTGAACCCCTACTCATGGGTCCAGTCTTACCTCCAGACCGTCTGTTCTAAAAGCCATTCCTCACGATCGCCACCCCTATCCCAGATACAACAGGCCACTCACTCTACCTCTAGTCATAATTTTAAGGGAACCCATGATTCTTCATTTAATCTTACATATTCACATTGTTGTTGTTGTTTAGTTGCTAAGTTGTGTCTGACTCTGTGCGACCCTATGGATGATAGCCCACCAGGCTCCTCTGTCCATGGGATTCTCCAGACAAGAATATTGGAGTGGGTAACCTCTCCCTTCTCCAGGGGGTCTTCCTGACCCAGGGATCAAATCCATGTCTCCCACATTGGCAATTGGATTCTTAACCATGGAGCCACCTGGGAAGCTCCATATATTTGCATATCTTGCCCCAATAAACTGCAAACAGTTTCTCAGGCAGGACTCTACCTTAATCATCTTTGCACCCAGCACTTGGCCTTGTTGCTGACACCTGGTCCTACTTAAGCACTTGTCACCAGGAAGAGCAGCTAAATTCTGCAGAGAAACTCACCCTGTGGCTGACACTTTCCACTGAGCTTTACACGCACCGTCTCATTTAACCCCCACAAGAACCACACACTTGAGTCTGGTGTTATTATTCCCACTTTATAGATGAAGACACTGAGGCAAGCTAAGCAACTTGCCCAAAACGAAAGTGCTTTTTATTTCTTTCCGGGGATTTCTATTGCCTCAGACAGATGTAGGTGAAACAGTCTGACATTGAGAAAACTTCAAATATCATCACAAAACTGGGAGCTATCAGCTTTGCTGACAGTGAAACAGTGGACTATGTGTAGATACACACACACACAAAATCTTACTTATTTAGCCCTAGACAGGATTCACAAGTCAGGTTTAGTCACTAAGTCATGTCCAACTCTTGTGACCATCTGGACTATAGCCCACCAGGCTCCCCTGTCAATGGGATTTCCCAGGGCAAGAATACTGCAGTGAGTAGACAATCCCTTCTCTAGGGGATTTTCCTGACTCAGGGATCAAACTCATCCTGCATTGTAGGCAGACTCTTTACCTACAACCAACCAGGAAAGTCCAAGATAACATCATAGCAAAGAAGCCATGGAGCCCACCGTGAAGCCTAGTTCATGACTAAGAGCATCTAATAAAATAGACTTTAAAGTCTAATCAGCTCTTCTCCCTCCTACACTCATTCTGGAGACATATACTCATTTGTAGGAACCATTGCTCTCACTGATCGCTCCGCCACCCCTTGGCCTTTCCATTCGCTGTCCTTTTCAGACACAGTGGGTGGCATGCTTCCCTTCTAAACCCACCTGAAAAGTTGTATAGGGAAGCAGCTCCCAGGAGGAGAGGAAAGATCCTTAGACTTGGGGGAGGTTTGCCGGCTGGTGCTAGCCCACTATCTCTTTCTCAAAATAATCCCTTAGTTCAGTGCAAGCCCAAAGACCACCCCCCCAACCCCGAGAGCCGCAGATTGATTGTATTCTTATCAGAAGTGCCTGAATCCTGCCCAGAGAAACAGAGGGTTTCAAGCAAGCTACCAGGCCAATGTATACAGTGTTAATGGTCACCCAGCTGCTGTTGCAAACCAGGACATTAGGTACAGTCAAAAGAGGCTTAATTAGCCTGAACTAAGAGTCTGAGGTCATATGATTAAGAACATTTCACAGTCTGGGTTGGAACATTAGAGAGGCTAGGCTCACCCTACCACAGCACTGCTGAGCCCCAAACCAGACACCACAGAGTTTCCTCTAACGCGGGCTTAACTGAAGATCCCCGAGAGGGGGAAGCCTCGTCCTGTCCGTTAGAACTCACAGTTGTTTATTTGCATGTATGTGTCTGCGTGTCCTCTTGGTGTTCTATGCTCCTGATCAAAGGAAGTTGATGCAAGAGGGGAATAAATTTAAATAGCAAAGTAATGACATTATTTCGAAGTGTCCTGAGAAGACTGTGCCATAGTTTCTGTGTTCATTTACTCAGTTGTTCAGTCTTCCAGCCAGACTTTGAGGGCACATCCCTGTACCACTGGATTCCATTACAGAAAGCAGGGTCTTCTCCGGTGGCTCAGTGGTAAGAAATCTGCCTGCCAACGCAGGAGACTCCGGTTCGATCCCTGGGTCAGGAAGATCTGTTGAAGTGGGAAATGGAACCCACTCCAGTATTCTTGCCTGGAAAATCCCATGGACAGAGGAGACTGGCAGGCTGCAGTCCATGGGGTCACAAAGAATTGGTCATGACTGAGCATGCACACAGAGAAAGCAGACCCACAAAAACGCATGTTTCCTCTGTCAGCCTCCTATCGCTTTGGAAGCACATCACCACAAGCCGTAGGGGCTTAAAACAACATAAAAGTACTAGCTGACCCTTCTAAAGGTCCAAAGTCCAAAATGGGTCTCTGGGCCAAAATCCAGGTGTGGGTAGGGCTGTGTTCCTTCTGGAAGCCCTAGGAAATAATTCATTTCCTTGACCTTTTTAGCTTCTAGAGACCATTGACACTCCTTTGCTGTGGCCCCATCCTCTTTATTCAAAGCTAGCCCTGAAAATACGTTCATCAGTACCACTTTTCTAGATTCCGTATATATACATTAATATACACTATTTGTTTTTGCCTTTCTGACTTGCTTCGCTCTGTGTGACAGATTCTGGGTCTATCCGCATCACTACAAATGACCAGGAATAGAGATGTAGTCATAGAGAATGAACTTGTGGACACAGAGGGGAAAGGAAAGGGGGGGACAAAGTGAGAGAGGAGCAATGACATATAGACAGTTTTTGCTGCTGTTGTTTGGGCACTTGAGTGGTGTCTGACTCTTTGTGACCCCGTGGACTGTAGCCCGCCAGGCTCCTCTGTCCATGAAATTTCCCAGGCAAGAATACTGGAGTGGGTTGCCATTGCCTCCTCCAGGGAATCTTCCCAACCCAGGAATCGAACCCGATGTCTCCAGAATTGGCAGGCAGATTCTTTACCAGTGAGCCACCTGGGAAGCATATGTACTACCTTGTGTAAAATGCCGTATGTAAAATAGCTGGCAGGAAGCTGCTATACAGCACAGGGAGCTCAGCTCAGTACCCTGTGATGACCTAGAGGGGTGGGGTGGGAGGGGGAAGAAGGATGGAAAGGCAGGGGACGTATGTAAACATATAGCTGATTAGCACCGTACTGCAGAAACTCCCACAACACTGTAAAACAATTATACCCCAATTTAACAACAGCAACAAAAAGCCAGTAGCATTTGGCTGCATCTTCCTTATCCACCACTTCTCTGATTTCCTCTGCCTGCCTCTTCCATTTTTAAGAACCCTTGTGATTACTGTGATAATCCAGAATAATCTCCCATCTCAGGATCTTTGATTTAATCCCATCAGCAAAGTCCTTTTTATCATGTATGTGGTATACTGTACTATACTATGTATCACCAAAATATAAGGCAATACTTTCACAGATTCTGGGGGTTATGACTTGAACATCTTTACTCTGCCTAACACAGTCCCAGTTCCAACACTGTTCATTTTTCACATCTGATTAAAACTGACTAACCTTGATTTTGGCCTGTTGTTCCTCATTAGCCTCCTTGGCTTGCTTGAAGGTGTTTCCCCAGGAATAATTTTTGCCAGTTGTTCTCAGACTAGCCCTGGTGTCCTCTCAATCATCAGCTTGCACATTCATCTCCTTTGAAGTCTCCAATTCTAAAACATCTCATCCCAAGAAATGATTTTATTATTTAAGACATATTCATCTGATATTTAGAGCTGGTAGCTGAGACAGTAAGGAATCTGCCTGCAATCTGGGAGACCAGGGCTTCATCCCTGGCTTGAGAAGATTCCCCGGAGAACAGAATGGCCACCTCACTCCAGTATTCTTGCCTGGAGAATCCCCATGGACAGAGGAACCTGGAGGGCTACAGTTCACAGGGTTTCAAAGAGTTGGATGTGCCGAGCAACTAATATACGCAGGCAGTCTGATATTTTATTTTGATAAACAGCAACACTCTTTTGAATATCCACTCTGAGGCAATGGCCTACCCATCACTTGTCTGTAAAGTGGGTTCTCTGGGCCCAACCGGGAAGAGTGGCTTCTGTTCACAGGGAGGTGTGTCTCTAATCCCTGCAGAACCAGGGCCGCTCAGATTAGCCATTTTCTCTCCTTCATTCATTTCCATTTTTGAGACTGATTTTACACAGCTCCAATTTCCATAACCTCTTTACATGTGTAATGGGCAGGATAATACCCTATCCTATAAGGAAGCCCACATCCTAAACCCCAGACTCTATATATGTTGCCATACATGGCAAGGGACTTAGCAGATGTCACCGAGGTCAAGGACTTTGAGCTGGGGAGAGAACATTCCGGATTATCCGGGTGGCCCAGTGGGATCACAAGGGTCCTTCAGACAGAAGACCCTTTCCTGGCTGCTGAGAACCAGAGACAGCAGCAGAAGGGACCCATCAAAGCTGGAAGGAGCTAGCAGTCTCCCACAGTCCCGGAAGGAATGTGGCCCTGCCCACACCCACACCCTGACTGCAGCCACCCTAGACCCTTGTCAGACTTCTGGCCCACACGACCCTAACGTAAGAAATTCACATTGTTTTAAATCGTTAACTGGTGATCATCTGTTACAGCAGCAATAGGAAGTTAATACAATGTGCATTCTTTTCAGTCCATGCTGATGATTTAAGCCCTCAACACGAAGCGTGATTCAGTCATTAGTCTACCGGCAACAGTCTCCCTCCAGATCATTAGCCAGAATTCAAACAAGCCCAGACCTAATGGAGGCCCCTGCAGGACTCCATCTGAGAAGCCAGGGGCTGATGGACACCTGTGATTAATCATTATCTGCATTTCCCAGAACCAGCTATACATCTGAACCAATCTGGACCTTCTCTGCCAGACGTGATGCTGCACAAGTTTATGTGTGTGAAAGAGATAAACTTCTCTGTCCTTTCCTCCAGGGATGTGATAGTCAGTGGCCCCCACCCACTCCAGGTTAGCACGTCTGCCCCAACACACACACACACACACACACACACACACACACACTCCCCCCTCTTCTGAGAAAAGCAACCTAGGGTTTGAAAAGGATTTGCTTCCTAGGGTTCAGATCTCTATTGCCCCAAGGTCTGTGACTTTCTTTCCCACTATTTCTCTGATGTCTGATCAATACAATAGTTGTCATTCCAGTTTGAAAGTTTAGAAACACATTTAACAACAGGAGAAGTGACTTTCTTGATAAATAATCAGTGTCTACACCAGACACCCAGGACAGTATCTCCACTTTTGTCTTAGTTGACAAGACATTAGTCCTTCTCCTTGTGTGCATGCATGCTCCATTGTGTCCGACTCTCTGCGACCCCATGGACTGTAGCCCACCAAGCTCCTCCTTGCTATGGGATTTCCCTTCTCCAAGGGAACTTCCTTCTCCAAGAGATCTTCCCGACCCAAGGATTGAAGCTGGGTATCCTGCATTGGCAGGCAGATTCTTTACCACTGAGCCACCTGGGAAGCCTCATTTCACATTATAAAAATGTGTAATGGCCATTTGAAGACCTTGCTGCATATGTCTTAGAGAACACAGCATTAGTTAGGCAGGAAATCCTTATCCTCCCTCTGCCCAATCCACTAACATACCCACATTTGTTCAGCCATCCCTCCATATCCTCAGGTGGGTTCCAGGACTCCACCAACCCCATCCCCAATCCCAATATCCTCAAGTGCCTTATATAAAATGGTGAGGTATCTGTATGTAATCTGTGCACAGCCTCCTATACATTTTTGTATTTATTGATCAGATGCTGGAGAATGAATTCATTCTGGAGATGTCTGCTTCTAGAAATACGATCCAGAGATAACTGAAATGCAGAATGAATTTTAAAGTGTTTTGAAATGGATGGTAGAGTTGGAAAAAAGTAAGGTGAATTCTCAAAGGCTTGAAACAGTGAGTCAATGTGAATCCAGGGAGGCAAGCTGCTGGTGGAGCCAACCCCTCCTGTGTCATTTGCTGACCACTGGGGACCTAACATCTGTGTTTTAACAGGTTCCAAGACTGCAGGACAGAGTGGGGGAGAAGTCAGAGAAAACCATGGCAAAAAAACCTCCATGATCTCAGGAGGGAAATACTCTCATGAGTGAATTCGACCCTTCCTGTGTCATTTGCTGACCACTGGGGACCTAACATCTGTGTTTTAACAGGTTCCAAGACTGCAGGACAGAGTGGGGGAGAAGTCAGAGAAAACCATGGCAAAAAAACCTCCATGATCTCAGGAGGGAAATACTCTCATGAGTGAATCTAAAAAAAAGAAAATCTAAAAGAGAAAGAAACAGCTATGTCTGTCTTGTCCTTGGTTATTGAGGGAGGAAAAAGCAAGAGGGGTGGTGGTGATAGGGGAGGTGAATTCTCTGCTGAGAATATTTAACTATAAACCCACACTTAAAATGGTTTGAGGTTGGGATTCATTTTAAAAGCAGAAGTCACAAATTGAGTTAAAGAGACTTCAGCCCAGGTTTCAAAGAACTCCTGCACTGAAGTACCAAGAAACAACCATTTACAAAGAGAGAGAGAAGGTACTACAACTAGATAAGAAGAGAGATTTTGACTCTTAAAATAAAAGAGTCAATTAGAAATTTGAGAAACCAAAAGCTAAAATAACTAGTCAGAACTGAAGAGAAAATTAATGAATTTCAAGATCAAGCTGAAAAAGTTATCAAAAATGCAGCGTTCAGTGGCAAAGAGATGAAAAATACGAAGGAGAGGTCAAAGGACAGAGAGGTCAAGGGCAAAGTTCTAATATCACTCTTCAAGGAGAGAATAAAGGGGATGCATAAGGGGAGATATTAAAAGAGGAATGGATGAGACCTTTTCAGTTAATGAACCACAGTGATCCCCTGATTCTGGAGCCCACTGAGGACCAGCATTTCCAAAGGAAGCCCCACCCAGACACATCAGAGCAAGTCTACAGAATCACTGAAGACAAAGAAGCAGCACCCAGACAAGTCAGTTAACCTATAAAGAGTTTTAACACAACTGCTGATATACAAGCAGCAACAACTGAGAAGAGAATCATTGACAATCCAGCAGAACTATCTTTCAACCATGAGGATGAAATTAGTGTAATAAAAATGACACTCAGTTAAGGAACCTCTAAAGGGTGAATTTCAGAAAGAAGATTATCTCAGAAGGAAATAAGAATGATTCTCAAGAAGAAAGGAGGGGTAAATAAAATGGCAAACATGCAAGACGGTAAAGTACAAAATAATAAATATAGTGTTTGCCCCAGTTGTGAAGTTAAAGAAATGGAGCTAGAAGTAAAATATTAAGTAAAAATGGTATGTGAGTCAGAAATGGGGAATCTGGTAAGTTATCTCACCCCTAGGATCATTAGTTTCTTCATTGACAAATGTCAAATAGTACCCATTTTCAAAAAGATTTCTGGAATCTGATTGCTTCTACTTTAGATCAATTTTTGATGTCTTGCTCAAAGCTTTAATGGTTGCATTTTCTGTGAACCAAATTTCCTAATGGTGGCTTTTTGCTTCAGACCCAGAGCACTGAAATAGCTAAACCAAGTGTGATGTATCCAATATCCCCTTGATTTTCACTTTTTTCCATTTCCATCTCCATTTAATTTCTAAGAGAGATGAGATAACTGCAGTGACAGCAATCTAAGTGGCTGCATATTTTGTCTAAAATGCCCTGAAATCATCCTGAGTTATTATGTAAATACCCAAATCTGCTCATTATGTTGTTATGGGGGGAGGCTCAACAGTTCTCCTGCCAGTGTTATGTCTTAAGATGAGATCATTAGAAAAGGATTAGTGTTGTAATGTCTGAAGGGTTTAAACAATAATTTTGAGTCTTTCAGATGGGCACAAGGTAATTTTAAATAAATTCCAGGGTTTTTTTCTGATGATAGTCCTTAGTTCAATAGAAGCTACTTTTAAAGAAATGCTAATTGAATGAGGTAATTTTTAGTGTGAAACTTGACACACTGGAGTCCCTCCGTAAAGAGTAGCTGTTCTTAGTATAATTTCTGGGTAGAAATAAAATGAATGCAAAAAGCAAGGCAGTCATGATGGACTGTTGGTCTTTAGATGGTTGGTTCTCTCCCAGTGATGATTTGTAACTTTCCAAGGGCACAAAACTGACAGAGTGATCTTTATCACCATATTTGATTTCTTAAAATTTCTAATTTATTATGCCCATAAACACAGAGCACTCAGTAACTGATGGGCGTTGACAATGAAGAGATGTATAAAACTTGATCCTTCCTCTTTGGAGTTGACAGTTGGCCACTGTGGTTAATAAGATTAGCGCTTGACTAAAGAGTGGACATCCACTTGTGCCAGGCCCTGGGGACACAGAGATGAACAAATCTGTGTCTTCCTGATCTTCCTACCTAGTGAACAATACAGAGAAACAATGAACCAGTGAATGACAGAGTATCACAGCCACAAAAGAGGCAGGGACAGGGCTCTGGGAAATATAAGAGGCAGAATAGGTAGTTGCGACTGGAGGAGCCGTAGACAATTTTTAAAGGAGCTGGCATTTGAAACTGATCTTGAAAGATGAATAAGAAGTAAGAACAAAGGAAAGAGCATCTCAGACAGAGGGGATCATTGGCAACAACCCAGGGTCATGAAAGATCCCTTTCAGAGGAATGAGGCTTTCTGTAGCTTGACTGTCGAATACATAGGTGAAAGCTGGAGAAAAGTTAGGTTGAAGAGCTAAACTGGCATCAGCTGGGACCAATCTTGCAACATTTACAATGAATTTAAACCTTATCCTGGAACAACTAGAGTCTACTGGGAATTTAAAGCAGGCGACCACTATACCCATTTACAAAAAAAAAAAAAAAAATCTCAGGATGGCAGGGTTAAGTTACTCCAAAGGTGAGAGGGATCGGAAGTCAGGAAAGAAATTCTCTAAACAAGACTTGATGATATGAAGCAAAGTCACAGCACTGAGAATGCTGCCAGATATATCAGGAGAAATTTGACATGATAGGCAACTACTTGAATGTAGAAGGACAGGAAAAAGAAAACTCAAAAGATGATGGAGGATTATCTAACTTGAAAAACTATGATGGAAAGAAATTCTCTAAACAAGACTTGATGATATGAAGCAAAGTCACAGCACTGAGAATGCTGCCAGATATATCAGGAGAAATTTGACATGATAGGCAACTACTTGAATGTAGAAGGACAGGAAAAAGAAAACTCAAAAGATGATGGAGGATTATCTAACTTGAAAAACTATGAGCCATTTCACTACTATCTGAGAGAAAGTATAGGATACAGAGCAGAATTGGGGGGAAAAAGATGATAAATTTTCTTTAGTAAATTTTAAGTTTGCTATGCCATGTTTTCGGGGAAGGCAATGGCACCCCACCCCAGTACTCTTGCCTGGAAAATCCAATGGACGGAGGAGCCTGGTGGGCTGCAGTCCATGGGGTCGCTAACAGTCGGACAGACTGAGCGACTTCACTTTCACTTTTCTCTTTCATGCATTGGAGAAGGAAATGGCAACCCACTCCAGTATTCTTGCCTAGAGAATCCCAGGGATGGGGGAGCCTGGTGGGATGCCGTCTTTAGGGTCACACAGAGTCGGACACGACTGAAGTGACTTAGCAGCAGCAGCATGCCATGTTTTCTCAATATGAAGGATGCATCCAGCAGGCAATTCAAAATATGCAGGTGATGTGTTGGGGAGTAAAAACTTGGGAGTGTGATGGCTAAAATCCTGAATGTCTTCTGGAAAATTCAAGAGTAAAACAAAACAGAAACAGAATGTAGGATCAAGGAGACCTTAGGATTTGCCCAGATAGCCAAAGCTCATTATAAAGCCTATAGCATTCACAAAAATCCATAATGCATTGCATTCTGCATTTAAGAGCAGACAGTCACAAAGGGGTCCACATTTTCTTAGTCTTTTACCTGAGTAAAAAATGCTCAGGATACTTTTCTACTGCTAACTTTACTAAGCTGTGACTAGCCACAAACTCAGTGTCTGGATTCTTTTTCTTTGTTTAAAATTTTTAACTTTATTTTCATCTTTTTTATTGGAGTTCGATTGCTTTACAAAGTTGTGTTATTCTCTGCTGTACAATGAAGTGAACTAACTATATGTATACATTTGTTTTATCCCTCTCGAACCTCCCTCCCACCTAATGTTAGGATTCTTAAACTTTCCTTTATATCTCCTAACTGACTAGAAGGCTTTGGAGCAAGGAGGGGATAATGCAGAAAAACACAGAAAATAAGTTGATGCATCAGAAGCCACAGAGCAAAAAAAATCAACCCAGAACTGAAAGCTTGTGACCTCTCTTCATAAGAGCTACCCTTCTTTCATCAGCATTTTCTCTTCAAGGTGTATATAGTCAGTGCATCTATGAGCTGGAATGCCTGCACACTAATTTCAAGAACATGCGATGGGAGGCTAGATTAAGGTCATTTACTGACTCCGCATTGTTCCCTCCTAATTACTTCCATGATTTCTCACTTTTGGGAGACAAAAGTCTCCTGGAAGACAATGCCATTTGAATAGCCAGTGACATTGGATTGATCTCTTTGTGCCTGCTTATATTCCCTGCTTTACTCTATTTCTGTGTTTATACCTTTGAAATATGTGAAATACAAGGATTATGTGATGGAATCCAAATTCATGCCTCAGACAATTCACATCTTCCTGCAAAAGACTAGAAATCCTGACACTGCCAAACAAGAAGTTTCCTCTCTACCTATTAAATAATGGTGTGCTGGAAAGGCAGGGAAATTGCAGCTGACCACCAGAATCATTTGCATGCATCAGCACTTTCCAGGGGAAAGTATGGGGTACCCAGTGGTACAAGCTGTGGGCCAGTTAATTCCTGAAACTATAAGATTAAATCATGCTTCTGTTTGGAACTTCAGTTTTACTTGAAGATATAAAGGAGGATTTTGTCTTAATATTAAATAAGCACAAATATATTAAGGAGTAGACTGCCAAGTTCACATGGATATTTTTTAAGACAAAATATGAGACTTCAAAGGAATTTCAGACCTCTAGACAGACGGCTTATAGTCCCCTAAATCCGGGAGGCAAAAATTCTCTTTCTTCTGCCACGAGGGTATTTCAGATGCTCGGAGAAAATTCTCGCTGGCTGGAAGAATAAAAGGGAACAATAAACTCACAGGTTAGTCTGGCAAAATGAAAATGTCTGGAGGACAAAATAGGTACCATCTAGAATGAGAATATACAGAAAGAGAATATATACTGATTAAACAAGAGATGAGACACAAGCCTAGACCAGGGACAGTTGCATCACCCACTTGCTCTTCAGCTTTGAGATGGTCACCCCAGTTCCCCAAGTCTCCATTTCCTCAAGTATAAAATGAAGGAATTGGACTAAAAAGGAAAGTTACAAGCTCTTTAAATTTTGGACTGGTTTCCAACATTTAAAACTTAGGTGATTTCAAATAAAAACTTGAATTGTTGATTCCTCTTGAAAAAAATAGAACATCTCACCATGGAGCCTGTAACATTGCCACAATGCAACTGTTTCTTGGAGTCGAGTGAGCCTTCTTCACTCAAGGCACAAGTTCACCACACCTCCTGGGGTCTTATCTGAACCCAGGTCTCTCCCCCTTGCCTGACTCTGTATACCTGAGCTGTCTGATCCAATGGCCTCTGGTCATATGGGCTACTTCAATTTAAGTTTAAACTAAAATTAAATAAGCTTTAAAGTTTGCTTTCTAGCCAATTCTGAGTGTTCAAAAGCTATGTGTGGCTAGTGGTCATTGAATTGGACATTGAAGTTAAAGGACATTTCCATCATCACAGAAACCTCCATCCAACACGGCTGCATAGACGTTTGAATGTGTGGCCTCAGGCCAAACAACATTCTCGATTCTCTGTTAGCTCAGCTTGTAAAGAATCTGCTTGCAATGCAGGAGACCCCAGTTTAATTCCTGGGTCAGAACAATCCCCTGGAGAAGGGATAGGCTACCCATTTCGGTATTCTTGGGCTTCCCTGGTGGCTCAGATGGCAAAGAATCCACCTGCAGTGTGGGAGACCTGGGTTCAGTCCCTGGGTTGTGAAGATCCCCTGGAGGAGGGCATGGCAACCCACTCCAGTGTTCTTGCCTGGAGAAACACCATGGATAGCGGAGCCTGGAAGGCTACAGTTCACAGGCCCTCAGAGTCAGACATGACTGAGTGACTAAGCACAACACGTGATTTTTCAACCTCTTTGTGGGGAAACTCCACCAGTAGGGATTGGAACTAGTGTACACGTGTCCCTTTAAAAGACTCTTTCCTTCACAATCTGTTGCCATACATGGAGATGATGTCTAAAGGCATCTTTTTTTTTTTTTTTTTGGCTGTGTAATATAGCCTGTGGGATCTTACTTCCTGGACCAGAAATCAAACCTGTACCCTTGCATAGAAAGTGTGGCGTCTTAACCACTGGACCACCAAGGAAGTCCCTAAAAGCACATCCTTGAATCAGGAAGCACAAGTGGCTTCCTCTGAGAGCGAGCAGGGAGGGACAGGTATGTGGATTGGTTTGGGGGGTTCTGGTTTGGTGGGAGCAGACAGAAGCAGGGGATAAGTAAATTCTTCTGTGGTTCCTCCTCTCCCCATAGCCCCAGTCAACTTGGCTGCATCCCAGGACTGGTAGCCATTCCTGTTTTCTTCATCGGGAAAGGGTATTAAGACAGATATGCCGATGATACCCGTTCCGGAGGTGCATTCGTGCTCAGTCGTGTCCCGTTCTTTGCAACTCCGTGGACTGTAGCCCACCAGGCTCCTCTGTCCGTGAGATTATTCAGGCAAGAATACTGGAGTGGGTTGCCATTTCCTCCTCCAGGGGATCTTCCTGACCTGGGAATCAAACCCACATCTCTTACGATTGGCAGGTGCATTATTTACCATTGAGCACCTGCAAAAGAAATGAGGGCAAATCTAAAAACCATTAAGTGATAGACACAGCATAATTGGATAAGCAATGGAAAGATCTGCCTGCTGGCAAAGAGGCTGTCAGAAAAGCAGTAAGTGTGAGCTGCATTTAGAGGCATTAATGTGTAATTACTAATGAGTCGGACACCTCCATCTTATTCATTCCAGCCAGCCCCTCTGGAGGACTATCAGGGAACACTTAGTTAGCAGTTAATAAGCCACTGTGTGTGCCAGACAGAGGCACAATTGCTTTTTTCCCTAACACTGGCATTCACACTGACCCTCACCTTGTGGGTCAGCAAACATGACATGTTCCTGTTCATTTTCACAGAGATTCTAGAATTCAGATTTGGTGACTTGATGCTATTTCAGACCCTACCCAAGGACAGCAGAATGGCAGTGGCTCTCAACCCAGCTTGTTTCAGAGCAAACAAAATAAACAGAGGGCTTCTCTGCTGGTTCAGTGGTAAAGGATCCACCTGCCAGTGCAGGAAACGTGGGTTTGATCCCTGAGCCAGCAGGATCCCACTTGTCTCGGAGCAACTAAGCCCATGTGCAACAACTACTCTAGAGACTGTTCATTCAGTTCAATAGCTCAGTCCTGTCAGATTCTTTGCGACCCCATGGACTGCAGCATGCCAGGCTTCTCTGTCCTTCACGAACGCCTGGAGCTTGCTCAGACTCCTGTCCATTGAGTTGGTGATGCCATCCAACCATCTCATCCTCTACCATCCCCTTCTCCTCCTGCCTTCAATCTTACCCAGCATCAGGGTCTTTTTCAGTGAGTCAGTTCTTTGCATCATGTGGCCAAAGTATTGGAGCTTCAGCTTCAGCATCAGTCCTTCCAATGAATATTCAGGACTGATTTCCTTTAGGATGGACTGGTTTGATCTCCTTGCAGTCCAAGGGACTCTCAAGAGTCTTCTCCAACACCACAAAAGCATCAGTTCTTTGGTGCTCAGCTTTCTTTATGGTCCAACTCACACATCCATACATGACTACTGGAAAAACTGTAGCTTTGACTACATGGACCTTTGTTGGCAAAGGAATGTCTCTGCTTTTTAACATGCTGTCTAGGTTGTTCATAGCTTTCTTTCCAAGGAGCGACAACCTAGTAGCCACAATTGTTCAGCCCGTGGGCCACAACTGCTGCAGGCCGAGTGCTCCAGAGCCTGTGCTCTGCAACAAGAGAAGCTACTGAACTGAGAGGCCCAAGCTCTGCAACTAGAGAGCAGCCCCACTCTGCAACTAGCGAAAGCCCCAGCACAGCAACAAAGACCCAGTGCAGTCAAAAATAAATGAGGAAAAATTTTCAAAAACATTTAAAAGCAAACGAAAGAGAATTCCTAACCTGGGCATCGCCCCAGCCTCGTTAAGCCGGAATCCCAGAAGTGGGGCCCAGGAACTGGTATGTTTTGAAAACTTCCCAGAAGATTCTAAGATGTCATGGGATTGAGACCCACTGACTTTTGTAATCAGGGGGGCCCATTTGACCACACTGCCCACATCTTCCTGCTCTTGGATCCGCAGGGAGATTGGGACACTTCCTGCGTGGCCTCTTTGTTGACTGATGACTGGTCCCACACGGCCCTGTCCCGTGGTGGTCACAGGATGGCTAATGCAGGTGGAGAAGGTAAGCGTCCAAGATGCTGGGTACCCAAAGCCTAGCTTTCCTGCCTCTCTGACTCTCTCCCGAGATCTAAGAGACGTCTACACCGGTATTTCCAGATTCCCTAGGATCCTGAGCTTGGGAAAGCGAGTGGGAGGCTTAGCTCTGGGAACTGGGTTGTGCCCCGGGAAGAGACAGGAAGGAGGTGGTGAAAGGAGTCCAAGAAGTCGAGGGGGAGGAAAATCAAATAATAAGCCGTGCAGCTGCTGAGCCGTGAAACTGAGCTCGGAAGAGAGAGGACAGACAGAGAGCACAGAGGGACGTGACAGGCACACGTTCGTCAGCCAGGGGTGGCGACAGCTGCGTACTTTCTGCGTGTGGCGCCCAGCTGAAGCACGTGGTCTTCCGTGGCCAGAGGGACACCTGACTTGCGCAGACGTCAGATGAAAACATTCGCGTTTGCCCCGGCAGCACAGAGCGCCACCAGAAACCTCCATCCATCTGTTTCTAGATTGCTTTTGCAAAACCCAGTAAATCACCGTGGGTCCTGCCGTCTGGCACCCTCTCTGCATATCTAAGAAGCAGTGAAACACGGGACATCTCGAGTTACGGGCTCCCTGGCACGCAGGCCAGCTCCGTGGCCCCAGCTGAACAGCTGTCCTCCACTGACCCGGGCGCAGTCTCTCCCTAACGACTGTTCCCTCCTGATGGCTTGACCAGATGCGCCATGGGAGGCTGAACACATTCCTACATCCTTCGGCATGACTCTGTACGCACAGGGAACCATGGGGTTTGTTTTGGTATTCACTTAAAAAAAAACCACACACACACACAATCAAGTCTTGGGAACTCTCCACACCTTACCAGCAACAGCCAGGCTTCTCCTGGGATCCAGATCTGGTCTGGAAATTTCTCCTTGGCCCTCTTGGTGGTGTTTGCAATCTGCTGATTTGGGGCTAGTCCTAAGGGACAGGGGAAATCTTCACTGAGCAGGCCAGTCCTTCTCACCCCAGGGCCTTTAGCCCTGCAGGACACCGTGGGCCTTCATGCCTGAGGCCTTTCTAAAGTTAAAAGGACATTTTAACTGCTTTTCTCAGGCATAGGAAGGGAATAAAATATTAATATACTACCCCGTTGGTCTAGTAACCACAGAGAAGTGCTTATTAAAGGAGGACTCAAGGAGGCAGAGTCTCTGGGCAGGAGAAGAAAGGTCTGGTTCAATGCAAGATGTTGTACAAATCCTGAAGTATTGGGTTGGCCAATAATTACATCAGAGTTTGTCCATGTTACGGACAAATCCAAACGAATGTCTTGACCAACTCGATATAAATAAAGCCGTGGTAGGGGTGAAGCATTTATAGGCCCGTTCCTTATAATCAAGGCCCTCAGACTCACCAAGGTGGGAAGAAACCTCAGAAATTATCAATTCCAATGGTTCCCAAATCTGAAGCACATGAGAACCACCTGGGGCATTTTTCAAAGAAAATAGTCATGATCTAATAGTCATGTATAGATGTGAGAGTTGGACCATAAAAAAGGCTGAGTGCTGAAGAATTGATGCTTTTAAACTGTGGTGTTGGAGAAGACTCTTGAGAGTCCCTTGGACTACAAGGAGATCAGACCAGACAATCCTAAAAGAAATCAGTCCTGAATATTCATTGGAAGGGCTGATGCTGAAGTTGAAGCTCCAATACTTTGGCCACCTGATGCAAAGAACTGACTCACTGGAAAAGACCCTGATGCTAGCAAAGAATGAAGGCAGGAGGAAAAGGGAACAACAGAGGACGAGGTTGGATGGCATCACCATCTTAATAAACATAAGTTTGAGCAAACTCTGGGAGATGGTGAAGGACAGGGAAGCCTGGCATGCTGCAGTCCATGGGGTCACAAAGAATCAGACACTACTGAGAAACTGAACAATAACACCTTGGTCTCATTCCAGAGGCAAAAAATGAAAATGAGGTTCCTTGGTGGCTGAGATGGTAAAGAATCTGCCTGCAGTGCAAGAGACTTGGTTTGATCCCTGGGTCAGGAAGATCCCCTGGAGAAGGGAATGGCAACACACTCCAGTATTCTTGCCTGGAGAATCCCATGGACAGAGGAGCCTCATGGGCTATAGTCCATGGGGTCAGAAAGAGTTGGACACAACTGAGCGACTAGGTTATAACAAAGGTAGAACTTCAGGGGTGGGATCTGGTGTGGTTTCTCAGGTCGTGCAGTTCTGGTATTCAGGGACTCCTGAGCGTGGCAAAGTTGAAATGGAGACCCCAGCCCCCTTCTCCCCAGCACCCCAAACTCGACTGTGCCAGGGAATCACCTGGGGAATCCTGAAGGTCTGGAGCGGGTCTGCAGGTCTCAGCTCCCAAAAGCTCTGGGAGAGACCGGTCCTCAGAGGTGCTCTGTGACAGCAGGCCTTGCGTCCAGCCATACAAGTAAACAAGTCAGGGCTTACCTGCGGCCCAGTGGTAAAGAATCCTCCTGCCAATGTAGGAGACACAGGTTCCATCCCTGATCCAGGCAGACCCTACATGCCCGAAGCAACTAAGCCCATGTACCACAGCTACTAAGTCTGTGCCTTCGAGCCTGTGCTCAGCAGCAAGAAAGGTCATCACGATGGAAAGGCTTAGCGCCACAGCTAGAGAACAGCCTGCACCGCAACGAAGACCCAGAACACCCAAAAAAAAAAAAATAGATGTCATATGCCGATTAACCTCTGGTCTTTCAAGGGTCAAGATTAAACAGTTTGGTTAGAGAGGTTGGATGGGATTGACCTCTGCTTTTCATCCTGAGTCTAGAAATGAATTGCAGTGTAATCTTGAACAAGTCACTTAACTTCTCTGATCTTTCATTTCCTTAAAATGGAGAGGAAACTAATCTTGACTTTACAGTGTCATTGGGGTGATCAGATTGAGACATGAGAAATGGCTCCATAAACTCTAACCACTACAAAGTATGAGTTTGTTATTATAAGACTGACCTTTTTTAGACGCCAGCGTTAGCCCTGAAACTAGTCGTTTTTCTGTGCACACCCATTTTTATAGTCCTTTATTTCTCCCACCAGGAGTGTGTGAAGGTCGGCACACATGCGATAAAGGATTGTCATTTCCTAAAGGTTTTAATTCCAGGTATGTGTGGTTTGCATGCGTGGCGAGAGAGAAAGAGAGAGTGTGTGTTCTTGTCCATTGCCTAGAGGAAAAGAATTGCAAGGCAGTTCTCTTTAACCAGGAGGATTCAGGAATGCAGAGCAAATGTTCAGACGCAACAGCCAAATTGGTAGCTCTTCTTGCTTCTTTCCACGGGCATTAACACACTCTTAGCCAAAACAAAATGGAACCATGGCCAGGGCAACTTCACCTCAATGTTCCTGCGGCTATGTGTCCTGGGAGGGGGACAGTGTGGGGAGCCGTGAGCGGTGCAGCCTTGTCTCGTCTCTAGCCTAGGCAGGGAGACCGTCTCTCAGGACCCTCGCCCTTTCTGAGGTCCCGACCCCCACGTTGACTCCGCACAGAAATGAAACCCTGGCAAGTCCTTCAGCCGCATCCTGGCAGCGGCTGACTGAGGTTGCGCAAACACATTTGGCACAGGCTTCGGGGACCAAGAAGTTCTCTGGGTTGCATCGCAGAAACAAAATGTACTTGTCCTACTTCCGAGATCATGTCTGAGGACTTGGCTCCCTCGGCCGAGGAACTGCCTCCTCGCTGATGTCAACCTGCCCCAGGAGGCAAACATCTCCGGCTTCGGCCGCTCAGGACCAGAACTGAGAGAAGATGGGGGCTCGATGGGAGTCAGCCCAGGCTTGGCTCTGAGGGGGCAGTTTAGGGAGAAATACATCGATTCTTCAACAACTGAGGAATCTTAAAATAGAAACATATCAGCACCATCTGGATGGAGGGATGGTTGGCCTGCAAAACCCTGGGCCCAGGGTCACTGTTCATGATATCAGCTCCACGAGGTGGGGTTTTATGGCCCCAGGTGCTGCCACACATGTGGCCTGGAAGCTCACATCCCCAGAGGCCCCAGAAGGGTATTTGACACCCCTGGCCGTAGGGTGAAATAATTTCTAAGTAGAGCTCTGGCCTTGCCTCCATGTCACTCTGCTGTAATATCTCAGGCATCCAGTGACTACATTTTCCCAGCCAAATCCAGGCGGGTCCTACTGGCCTTGAACACATTTCTCAGCTTCAGGTTCTAGCTCAGCACGCAAAGTATCCAGACCTCTCCAGGCGCCATTCTGGAGCAGCAGCTTCTTTTATTTAAAAACAAAAGAATCATCTTTCCCATATTCCTATTTTTCACCTATAAAACCCAGACTTTGTATCACCAGATCGGACCTCCTTCCTGTTTCAGACTGCACAGACCCACCCATTGAGGTTTTGTGCTTAGAATAAAAGCCACCATGATATGGTAGAAACCAACACAATATTATAAGGCAATTATCCTCCTAGTAAAAATAAATACATTTCAAAAGAAATAGAAGCTATATGAGAAATAAAAATACTGTATTCAGAAGTGTTTAAAAAAAACAGCCAGTGTGAAATGAATTCTCAAAATTTGCAACCCATGGACAGCAGAGCCTGGAGAACTATAGTCAACGGAGTCACAAAGAGAGGGACACGACTGGGCGACACACACACACACAGATTTACATCACAAAGTTTTAGGAAGACACTGATAGAGGTGGGCTTTCCCTCACCACCTTGCAGGGGTGATCGGACAATCTGGGGGCTCACCCATGGCTGTCCAATAGAAGCGCCTTGAAACATCATAAAAATCCCCATACCTGAGTTCTCTTCCAAACTAAGTAAATTGCCATCCCAGGATGGGACGCAGCATCAATAGTTTGTTTAACCATTCTCCATTGATTCTTTTTTTTTCCCTTTAATTTCTCTTTTTAATGTGAACTATTTTTTAAGTCTTTGTTTAATTTGCTATAATATTGCTTCTGTTTGATGGGTTTTTTTTTTGTTTTTTTTTTTACCTTGAGGCATGTGGGGGTCCCAGCTTCCCACCTGGGCATCAAACCTGAACCCCCTGCATTGGTAGGCAAAGTCTCAACCCCTGGACAACCAGGGAAGTCCCTTTTTCATTGATTCTAATAGATAACCTGGCCTGAGAAATCAAATCCCCTTTTTAGGGGTGGGGTGGGCGGATAATATTTTAGCTCAGAGAATTCAAGTGCTTTGCCTAAAGTCACACAGATCAGTGGGTACAGAGCTAGGACCAGAGATGACTAACCAATTTTCAAGCCAGGTACTCTGTTTTAACCCCAGGTAGACATCACTTTGCCAACAAAGGTCCATTGAACACTGACAAACTGATGCTTTAGAACTAGCGCTGGAGAAGATTCTTGAGAGTTCTTTGGACAGCAAGGAGATCAAACAAGTCAATCCTAAAGGAAATCAGCCCTGAATAGTTATTGGAAGGGACTGAGGCTGAAGCTGAAGCTCCAATACTTTGGCCACCTGATGTGAAGAGCTGACTCATCAGAAAAGATTCTGATGCTGGGAAGGATTGAGGGCAGGAGAAGGTGGCAACGGAGCATGAAATGGTTGGATGGCATCACCAACTCAAGAGACAGGAGTCTGAACAAATTGTGGGAGACAGTGAAGGACAGGGAAGCCTGGTGTGCTGTGGTCCATGAGGTCACAAAGAGTTGGACACCACTGAGTGACTAAACAAAAACAGCCAGGATGATTTTGTAGAGGTGCTGCCAGGGGAGCTGTCTGACCTGATGGTTCAGGGTGAGGCTGCTTAGAACAGTCTCCCTGGGCCTGCTGGTTGGAAGAATTACTTAATGGATTCATCTCATTTCTGGTTCTGCCACCTTACTGTGGAATCTTGACAAAGCACCAAGCCTTGCAAAACTTCACATCCCATGGGGGATGGGGGATGTCTGGGGTAAAAAGAGGTAATATTAATTAAATTTTCCTCTTGGAATGGCAAGAGATTAATGAAATAACTGTAAAACTTTTAGCACAGTTCTTGACACATAATGTGACCAATAACGTGGACTATTGCTCACAATATTAATATCACACAGATGTACCAGCTCTAGCCCTCGGGCTCTGTGGTATTAATATCTGAAGTCAGCAGCATGTCATGTGCAGCCATGAGATGGGGTGGAGTTTGGCCTTAAGGATGCTCTGCAGTAAACAGGCAGGGACTAAGGCACTACACAGTCCAAGGAAACACAGCCTTCCTTGACTTCCAAGATGGTTTATAGGTTCAGATTCCAACCACATTACTTGGAATGAGGCTCCTGTTCCTCCATCCCTCTGGGGCTCTTTAAATACACCCAGACTCTGTGTGTTCCTTCTCAGCAAACATGGTCATAGAGAATTAAGACTGGGACTCATCATCCTTCCAGACAAGGCTGGATAGGTCAGGAGGGTTTCCCACCCCAGTACCCAAGTCAGATCCCACACCACAGCCCAAGAGAAATAGTGGGGATTGAAAAGAATCCATTCTCCTCCCTTCCCACAAATGTCCTTCTGCTTTCAGTATGAATATTATCAACACCATCATTTCTTGGTCCCTATGACTCGAAACTTCATTTTTCCATGACTTCCTTTTGTTCTTCAGTCTGGACTCTAAAAGAAATAGTTATCTTCTATACCCGTGTATATCTCTGCATCCAGATTCCCACCCACTTCAAGCTTTCATTAACTTCACCTGAAATATACTCCTGAATTCTTTGCTGCTGCAAGTATGACCTGCAGACCAGCAGTTTCAGCATCACAGAAGCTGGTTCCAAATGCAGAATCTCAGGTCTTACTCTGAACCTACAGAGCCAAATCTGTGTTTTAACAAGACCCCCCCCCCCTCACACACACACACCAGGTGGGCTTCCCTGGTGGCGCAGATGGTAAAGAATCTGTCTGCAATGCAAGAGACGTGGGTTCGATCCCTGGGTTGGGAAGATCTCAAGGAGAAGGGAATGACTACCCAATCTACTATTCTTGCCTGGAGAATTCCATGGACAGAGGAGCCTGGCAGGCTTCAGCCCTTGGAGTCACAAAGAGTCGGACAAGACTGAGCGACTAACACTCAGCTTCCAGGTGATCTGGCTGCCTGTGGAAGCTGAGACGTGCTGGACTGCCCGACGCCCTCCGTTCTGGACTCTGAGTGTTCTCTTTGAGTTAAGAAGGCTTCATTACCTGGCTGAAGTGCTGCTTCGAGTCACTCCCAAGCTCAAAACCTTCACCTTTGCTGATGGACTGCAGACGCTTTATTCTTTCATGTGTACACAGCCTCTCAGATTACAAAGCATTTTCACTTCACATTTTATCTGTGGTCACAGCGAATCCATCAGCAATTTCATAATGCTCCAAATAGCCCAGATCCAGCCATGGGTTTCTGTCTCCCAACAACCACCCTGCCTAGCCACCACCATTGTCTGTCTACACTACCACAGTGGTCCTTGGGCTGGTCTGCCCCTTCTATTCCTGTCCCACTACAATTCTTTTCTCACAGAATAAATTATGTCCCAGCCCCACCCCTGCTTTACACCACCAATGAGTGTTTCTCATTGCCTTTGGGATGAAAAACAAACTCTTCCTCTGACCACACAGCCTCGTATGATCTGTCCTGACAATACAAGGACTTGTCTGCTCTGTTCTCCACCACCATGCTCCATCCACACTGTTACCCTATCCTCATACCCTGGCTTTCCTTCTGATCCTCACGTATGGTTTTACTATTGCCACTGCCTGGAACTCTAGACCCCAGGTCTTCACACTTCTGGCCCGTTTTCATCAATTGTCCACTCTTCCAGGAAGCCTTCCCTAACTACAACATCTGAAGTATGAAAAATACAGCTCCTCTTCTCTCTCATTATTCTTCACCCAGTTGTCTAGTCTCCTCCCTTCACAGTAATTATCACTATCTGAAATTACCTTATTTCCTTTTGGCTAGTCCCTGCCTATCTTACCTAGGTCTCTGCACCAACATGTCAACTCTTTGAGAACAGAGCCCTGAATGCCTGGTTCCCTCAGGATCCCTAAGACCTAGGCACTGGGTAAGTGTTTCTTGCAAGAATGAACGACTGAACATCATTCCTTTATTCTTAATCTCACCATACTCAAATGACCACTAGTTCAGGCATTAATCCACCATTCTGCTGGGGAGCTTGCAACTGTTTAATGATTCACGGAGTTTGTCGGCTGACAAATTACAACGTCATAATTTAACTCAGCTCTTCCAGCTCCAAGATCTGTGATTTCCCCAATATATCACACTCTCTTTCATATCAGCTCCTAAACCCAAGATTCAAGGAGGCCCATAGGGACTTCCCTGGTGGTACAGTGGATAGGAATCCATCTGCCAATGCAGGGGATATGGGTTCAACCCTTGGTCTGGGAAGATCCCACATGTCACATGGTAACTAAGCCCAGGTGCCATGACTACTGAGCCTACTGCAACCATTGAAGCCCCTGTGTCCAAGAGCCCACACACTGCGACTATTGAAGCCCAGGAGCAAAAAGCCCATGCTCCCCAACAAAAGAAGCCTCCACAATGAGAAGCCCCCATACCACAGTGAAGAGTAGCCTCTTGCTCACTGCAACCAGAGCAAGCCTGCACACAGCAATGAAAACCCAGCACAGCCAAAAATAAATAAAACATTTTAAAAGCAAAGTAAAAAAGGGATATCCATAATGTGTATCTAATTTACCCTTCCACATCTTTCAAAAAATATTTTCCAATGTATTCTCTCATGTTGGAGCAAAGCTATATGCTCAGTTTCCCCTGAATGTCCCTCACCCTGCTGTGCTCACAGGACATTCCCCTTTCTCCTGCTCTCCCAGCCCATCCATGCCTGCTGAAATCGTACCTTTTTCTAAAGTTCCATGAAATTCACCACCCCCTCCACAAAGAGTATATAACCCAACGTGCTCTTTGCCCATCTTGGACTCTGATGCAAGCCCTTACCCCAACCCTGCCTTTTTACCTTCCTTATGTTATTTTGAAGATTGAAGGCAGGAGGAGAAGGGGACAACAGAGGATGCGATGGTTGGATGGCATCACCAACTCAATGGACATGAGTTTGAGTAAACTCCNTCTTGGACTCTGATGCAAGCCCTTACCCCAACCCTGCCTTTTTACCTTCCTTATGTTATTTTGAAGATTGAAGGCAGGAGGAGAAGGGGACAACAGAGGATGCGATGGTTGGATGGCATCACCAACTCAATGGACATGAGTTTGAGTAAACTCCGGGAGTTGGTGATGGACAGGAAGGCCTGGCACACTGCAGTCCATGGGGTTGCAAAAAGTCAGACATGACTGAGTGACTGAACTGAACTGATGTTATTTTGGTTATGATTATCATAACCCTGATTTTTGTTTTGGTTACATGGTACTTCCTTCATTCTCCCTCTGCCCCCCAAATAGCATATCCACTCTGGAAGGTTCTTGTCTATCCCAGCTCTTTGTCATACCCTTTACACAAGGCCATGGGGACTTCCCTGATGGCTCAAATAGTAAAAATAATAATAATAATAAAAATCCACCTGAGATGCAGTAGACCTGGATTCGATCCCTGGGTCAGAAAGAACCCCTGGAGAAGGGAATGGTTACCCACTCCAGTATTCTTGCCTGGAGAATTCCATGGATAAAAGAGCCTGGCAGGCTACAGTACATGGGGTTGCAAAGAGTCAGAAACGACTGAACAACTAGCACTTTCACTTACACAGGTTCATACACATTTACTGGATTTACTTGGTCTGTATGACCACATTTAAAAATCTTTTATCTTAGAAATGTTACGGAGAAAACTAATGACGTCTGATGTAGGATGCAAGTGTGGTCTTAAACATCTGTAAACAAACTGAAAAGACTCAAAGACACAAAAGAAGAAAATGACTATCACATGCTCCTGCAAAACAGAACATGTGCTTAGGTTAGAAGGGGAACAGAGGACTTGGCTACTCAAACACTGCTCCCCTCTCTGAGAAGACAGAAAATAGAATGAAGGAGAAAGAGACGGAAAGAAAGTAAGAACAACTGACCTGACCTCTCCCCCACTGATCGCCAACAAGTAGAGCTGGAGCCTGGGAATTGATTCAACTCTACATATGCCCGAGGCTTGATCCAGGAGCAACCCAAAGGCAGGATGTTGGTGGCTGCCAAATCCTGGTCACAAGAGACAAGACAAGTCAGAGGAACCACGGCAGAGGTCCAAAAGAAGACGGTGCAGAATGTCCTGGTGTTACGACATTTCTGGGCTGCAGTCGAGTTGAGGCCTCAGACTGTGTCTAGAATTTTCTTAGAGAGCCAATGGCCTACTTAGTCAAGAACTTTATCTTTCTCTTCCCGTTTCCACCTCTCTTCTTTCTAGGGCCTTCTCAAGACCACAGTGAAATAATCACTAAGAGGACATAAGATTACCATGAAGCTGATGAAGGTTAAGATTTGGGGTCCTTTACGTGCACATTGCTGGGACTTTTAAGGAGTTCTAAATGGAGAAGGAGGGACTTCCCTGGTGGTCCAGTGGTTAAGACTCTGTGCTTTCAATGCAGGAGACTCTGAATTCAATCCATAGTCAGGGAATTAAGATCTCACATGCCTTGGGGCAGCCAAGCCCCCACACCTGCAACTAGGGAAGAGCCCACATACTGCAACCAAAGATCCAGCGTGCCACAACTAAGACCCCACGCAGCCACAAATAAATAAATGGAGAAGGAAAGACAGTTGAGAAAAGGGAAACATTTCTAAGAAAGTAGTTCTGGCAAACTGGCTAAAAAACACTTGGCAAAAGGGACCTGAACCTCTAAGTCTCCAGTAGTTTGTTACAATTTCTTTACTCATTCCAAATAAATTATTACATCCATACCTAATTCATCATCCTGTATTCTTTTACATTAAAGAAGACCCCCCCTACACTGCCCCCACCACACACACACACAAAGTATGTAAGCTTTAGGCTCCACAAATAGTATCTTCAGGCTTCCAAAACAGTACCAACCAGAAGTGAAGTGAAGTGAAAGTCCCTCAGTTGTGTCTGACTGTTTGCGACCCCATGGACTCAGTCCATGGAATTCTCCAGGCCAGAATATTGGAGTGGGTAGCCTTTCCCTTCCCCAGGGGTTTCTTCCTAATCCAGGGATCAAACCCAGGTCTCCCACATTGCAGGCAGGTTCTTTACCAGCTGAGCCACCAGGGAAGCCCAAGAATACTGGAGTGGGTAGCCTATCCCTTCTCCAGCAGGTCTTCCCGACCCAGGAATCGAACCAGGTTCTCCTGCATTGCAGGCGGATTCTTTACCAACTGAGCTATGAAGGAAGCCCCCAACTAACCAGAAATAAGAGTGAATGACTTGACTCATTCAACAATGTTTGCTGAACACCAACTTGTACTTACAGAGCACAGTGACTGTTGATGAATGAAAGGATGCTGGACACTGTGGCTGTGCGAGCAAACAGGAAGATATCAGTGTGGTCCTTGCGTGTTGAGACCTTGGAAGGACTGTCAGGACATTAGTGGGGATCCACATTGCCTTCTTAAAAGCAGGATACTGAGGATAAATTTCTCAGTTCAGTTCTGGAAGGCATTGGGTGAACATCTAAACATTCTGTTTTAATTATGTTCATTTCGTGACAGAAGATGCAGATCTTGATCCCCATGCTGGTCCTCAAATGAGTCAAAAACCCAAACAAAGTCAGCTGTCCTCCCCCAATCAAAGCCAGTGTTTGTGCTCACTTGTCTCTTCAGCCCTACCCAAAATTGGGCCAACTGGATTAGGCAGTCTGAGAAGACCAGATTTGGCCACCTTAGGAGACCCACCCATTGGTCAGCTGGAAGAGATGCCAGTCCTTAGGTGAGGTAGTTCATCCACCTCTCTAAAAAAAATAAATATAGCATCTCTTTGGGGCCTCATCATAAAAACTCAATGGTTTGTTGAATAAGGATTGTATGGGTTGGAACGGATGAAATATTGTGTCAAAAATCACAAAAATAACGAGGTCAAGACAGTCAGAGTATTCATCATTTAACAAAGATTTATTGAGTTCCTACCATGTGCTAGAGGACACATCTTTAAAAAAAAAAAAAAAAAAAGGAGGGGGTTGATGTGGACCATTTAAAAATCTTCACTGAATTTGTTACAATATTGCTTCTGTTTTATGTTTTGGTTTTTGACCCCAAAGGATGTGGAATCTAAACTCTCTAACCAGAGGTTGAAGCTACACCCCCTGTATTGGAAGGTGAAGTCCTAACCACTAGACCATCAGGGAAGTCCCAAGAGGACACTTCCTTGAACAAAGCAGGATCACTGTCCTCTTGGAGCTGACACTCCAGCAGAGGGGCAAAAAGTAAGAGTGCTTCCCTGGTGGCTCAGACGGTAAAGAATCTGCCTGCAATACAGGAGACCCAGGTTCGATCCCTGGGTCTGGAAAGTCCCCTGGAGAAGAGCATGGCTCCAGTATTCTTGCTTGGAAAATTCCATGGACAGAGGAGCTGGCAGGCTACAGTCCATGGGGTCATAAAAGGTTGGATTTGACCGAATGACCAATGTTTTCACTTTTCACATGAGATGAAAGAGACAGAGAAAAACATACACAGAACTAGAAGATCTGGACCACGGAGGTGAAGAGGGGTGTTTGTGCTCCCCAGAAGCAGTCACTTGACTGGCAGTGTGCTGCCATACGTAAGAAAGGTCACAACAAGGGCTGGAACTTGTGCTTCCAAACCACAGCAGGTGTACCCTGCCTAACACACATCACACGCTGGCACTGTGTCTTGCTCAAGTACAACAACAAGTAAATATTTTTCAAAATGCAATTTTTCCAGGCAGAGAAAAGATTTCACTAAATGTCATTTAAAAGAGATTTTCATTTCATGTCATTGAACTAACTTGGAAAGCACTGGCGATAAATTCCGTATAATAGGCGATGCCGTTGGGGAGGACTGGTGGGGCAACGGTCAATTAGGTGTCGCATGGAAGGATGCAAATGTCTCATAAAAGTGATGGAAGATCATATTATCGCGTTAACCATGTCATTCTTGCCACGCTGTTACACACCCTAGAATAATAACCGACACATTTAAAAGGTAGAAATCATTCTGAATGTGCATTTAAAGTATGTGTAAATGCAAACTGTTCTGAATCAGTTCTTAACACCTTTGTCAGCCCCTTTCAAATCCTCAGGTGCTGGGGAAAAATAATTAATAGGTGAGGTCACTGATAGAAGAGGTTACGGGCTCCACCAAGACATTTTCCAATCTGTGATGTTTTACAGTTGTGCCTTTCAAAGCGGGGTTGTCAAATCTATAAAAACACAAACTGATTTATCCCACCCATAAAATCTTACGGTGCCATGCTTCAAACTCCAATTTTTTTTTTTTTTTCCCTCCAGCTTCGAAGGTAAAGGATTTCAAAATGTCAGCAGAATGCTCTTGACAGGAGAGCAAGTGAAATCCGAAGCAGATGTGGAAGAAACAGGAGCAGAGGGCATGCAGACTGGCTTCCGTGGAGGGCGTCAGCCTCTGATGAAAAGGAGGACACGGGACAGGATGTACCCAATAATTCACTCAAAATAACAAACAGCAGCCAGGGAGGCAGAAGCAGTACTGGCAGGCTCCGACTTTCATGTGTGCTTCTGAGCCATAAGTGAGGTGACCCGACTGATAAATGCAACTTCACTTGTGCCCCTAAAACTTGGTTGGCTGCACCTCCAGTGGAGATTCAGTTGCAGAAGCTATAGCCAGCCCCAAAGAAATGGCTCTGTTGGGAGAGGAAGTGACGTCTCATTCCACCTCAAGAAGAAAGAAAGGAGGTGACCCAGTGGCTAAGACTCTGTGCTCCCAGTGCAGAGTACTGGGTTTGATCTCTGGTCCAGGAACTAGATCCCACATGCCACAGCTAAGGATTCACATGCTGCACTAAAGATCCTGTGTCCTGCAACTAAGACCAGGTAGAGCCAAATAAATAAATAAATATTTAAATAGTCTTTTTAAAAAATAAAAGAAGAAGAAGAAGAAGAAATAGAATTCTGAGGATAGTCCCAAATGTGAGGCGAAGATTTGCATGTGAAGCAAAAACAAAGAATAGGTATTTAGCAGCAAATTTGGCCTTGGAATACGGAATGAAGCAGGGCAAAGACTAATAGAGTTTTGCCAAGAGAATGCACTGGTCATAGCAAACACCCTCTTTCAACAACACAAGAGAAGACTCTACACATGGACATCACCAGATGGTCAACACCAAAATCAGATTGATTATATTCTCTGCAACAAAAGATGGAGAAGCTCTATACAGTCAACAAAAACAAGACCAGGAGCTGACTGTGGCTCAGATCATGAACTCCTTATTACCAAATTCAGACTTAAATTGAAGAAAGTAGGGAAAACTGCTAGACCATTCAGGTATGACCTAAATCAAATCCCTTATGATTATACAGCAGAAGTGAGAAATAGATTTAAGGGCCTAGATCTGATAGATAGAGTGCCTGATGAACTATGANAAAAACTAAAGCAAAAATTTAATACCATTCTTTAGACTGTTCCTAATAGGACCTTATATTAAATTAAAATATCTAATTTAAATACCCATCCATTAAATGTACTAAGCATCGCACTGAGTTTTGTAATTAATTAAAAAATAGTAAAATTATAAACACCAAAAAAAAACTTTAAAGGGTCCTTTGTAAATCAAGGAAATTTTAATTTTCAATAGCTAGTCATTTTTTTTTATGATTACTCAGCCGCAAGCTTATATTTTTGTTTCCTAAGACACTGGCTAAATTTTTGGAAACAAGAACAATGGTTTTCCAAGACCATTACAGAAATCAACATAATTTTATAAAATGATTTTTATTTTCCTACTGCAAGAAAGATGAGAAAATGGCAGAGATATCAAAGACAGTGTGAATTTTCTCCAGTTTAAATAATTATAGTATACAAGAAGAAATTATCTTTTCAAGTTACTAAAGGAAAATGTTAACTAATTTAGCAATTAGTACACTTTATTTAACTGTCATTTCACAGATTATAATCTGTTGACTTTACTAATGATGTCTGAAAATTTAACTCATTCTTTTTAATGGCTGCTTTTTACATTAATGACAACTATCAATCAATAGACACACTAGAAATAATTTATAAAATTATTTTTAAAAGCTACATGGTTCATAGTAAATATTTAGTTCAAATTATATTGTATTATTTAGCAAAAGTAGTTTAAGAAAATATGATGAGTTATTTCCTCAACAATTTAAATAAACATGTCTTTTAAAAATCCCAAAGGAAAATTAATTTCATTTGTCATACATATCTTTTGATTAATTTTAATTAATTAATTTGTTTTCTGGCTGTGCCTGGTCTACACTGCTGCTAGTGGGCTTTCTCTAATTGTGGTGAGCGGGGGATACTCTTTGCTGAGGCGCACTGGTATCTCACTGTGGTTGGCCTTTCTTGTTGCAGAGCACAGGCTCTAGGCACACAAGCTTCAGTAGCTGCAGCATGCGGGCTCAGTAGCTGCAGCACAGAGGCTTAGTTGCTCTGCAATATTTGAACTTGTCTCCTCTGTACCTACACGTGGGTTCTTAACCTCTGGACAACCAAAGAAGTCCCTTTCTCACTAATTTTTTACAAACCATAAAATTTACCATTTTAACTGTATAACTTAGTGGTTTTAGAAGATCGTGCAACCATCATCAGTATTATTTTTTGAATATTTTTATCACTTTAAAAAGAAAGTGATAAAAAGAAAATGACTGCCCATTAGCAGTCACTCCCCATCTCCCATACCTTTCCCTTCTGGCAACCATTAATCTACTTCCGTCTCTATGAATTTGCCTATTCTGGACATTTCTTGCAAATGGAATCATACAATATGAGGACTTACGTGTCTGGCTTTTTTCACTTAGTATAATGCATCCTTACTTCATTTCTTTGTGTACCTGAATAATAGTTCATTGTGTGGTACACAACATTTTGTTTATCCATTATTAGTTGATGGACTTTGGGTTGTTTTCACTTTCAGGCTATTATGAGTAGTCCTCCTATGAAGAAGCATTTTTTGTTTTGACATGTGTTTCGACTGTCTTGGGTATGTACTTAGAGGTAGAAGTCCTGGGTCACAGGGAAACTCCATATTTAACTTTTCAAGAAACTGCCAATTTTTTTCTAAAGGAGCTGTGCTGTGTTACATTCTGAATAACAATGCATGAGGGTTCTATTTCTCCATATCTTTGTCAGCACTTGTCATTTTCCATTATTAGATTAATTTTTGTCTTTCATGATTTCCACAGAATAACTGATAAAACTTGCATGTGGGAGGGTGGGAGAAGTTAAAGATGACTGTGATGTTGTCAGTGACTGGTTTAGGCTGGACACAGTCGGTGATGAACTGAAACATGTTTTGCTTCCCTTGGCTGAGTAAATGGATGAATGGTGTTGTCATTACTGGAAACAGAGCTGCAAGGGGAGATGATTTCAAGGGAGAGACGAAATTATGAGACTGTTGAAGGCATCTCATCATTTACAATACCAGGAGAACCTGGAACTATAACAGAGCTTATGATGAGTGGTTTTTAAACTTGGCAGGATTAAAGCATAGATTGGAGCCACACAGTTGGGGTTATAACATTTATTACCTATGTGACCTGAAGTATAGTCAGTGCTCAAAATACATTTGCTATTAAGTTATTAATGACAGCTACAATTTTGATGTCCTAAGTATAACAACTCTAAATTATCATTAACAATTAAAATACCATAGATAATACATGGTTTCCATGAATGATGAGACAAAGTTCAGATTGGAAGGTTAAAGTAAGTGTACGTATTAATATCTAGATTAGAAAGTGAAGTGTACATTTATTTTAATCTTACTATTATATACATTAAAAAAAAAAGGTATTCGGTGGTGTGGCAGTGATTTTTATAGTATAATTACATTACAAAGGGCGAACTTGGGTGGATCACTGAGGGATAGAGGTGACTTTGGAAATTAAAAGGTCATTTAAGAGAATCTATACTCTTGTGGGTGGCCTTGAAAGGAGGGATGAGAACAGATGGGTTCTCATAAGCAGTATCTGAGAAGGAAGAAAGTAGAAAACACCTGAAAAAAACTCCCCTCACATTGCCACTTTGCTCAGAATACTCGGTAAGATTTAGAAATGGTCTTCCTGCATACTTAGGGTGCTGAAGTTGCCACCAATGTGAACAAATCCACTGTGCCCCACCCCAAATATCAGAATATCAGAGAAGTCTGTAGTTCTGGCACAAATTCACTGTGAAGGCCTGTTTTACATCTGATTCTTTGAAAGGAAAATGACAAAGACATAAGGTAGAAAATAAGTGATTTATATCCATTAATTTTATTTTTGGAAGGATTAGAGTAAAATTTTCTTTCCTGTAACTATTGTATTAGTTACAGTAACTAGAAGTAAATTCCATAATATTTTTAGAGTTTCTAAACTTTCTGGCATACAATAATTTTTCAACTAATAACTGACATTTGTTCTTGATGTGTTTACCCCAAAGGTGAGCAGTAGACTAAACAGAGAATCAGATTGGAATCATTGATTTTGCTTAGTGAATCAACCAAAGATTCTGGTCTTTGGAAAATCATTCATAAAAATAACTGATAAATTGTGAATGAATGGTGTTGCAATGATAATAACTATAACTATGTAACTATAATGACAATTTTCATATACTTCTGGTTCATAATGTTAGTTTGAATTAGGGAGAACATTGGACTGGCAGCTTGGAACTTTTAAAATTTCTATCCCTAGAAAAGATATAGCAAGGGCTATACTCCCCAGTCCCGCCACAGGCTTTCCTGATGTCTCAGATGATAAACAATCTGCCTGCAATGCAGGAGATCTGGATTCGATCCCTGGTTTGGGAAGATCCCCTGGAGAAGGGATTGGCTAGCTACTCTAATATTCTTGCCTGGAGAATTCCATGGGCAGAGAAGACTGTCCAGCTATAGTCCATGGGGTCACAAAGAGTTGGACACAACTGAGAGACTATGCAGGCATGCACATTATATACAATAATAGACACACAAATAAACAGATTTTGCTTACTTGTTTGCTTTTACTAAAGTACAATCACAATGCCCATTTCATTTTGCAATGTGATCAAATTGTCAACATGTGTTGGATCAGAGATTCCAATGATTTGCAACAAACCAAGTTCATCCCAGAAAAAAAAAAAAAACCATTTACTTCTACATTATTGACTACATTAAAGCCTTTGATTGTGTGGATCACAACAAATGGTTCAGTCAGTGAATTCAGTTGCTCAGTCATGTCCAACTCTTTGCAAACCCATAGACTGCAGCACAGCAGGCTTCCCTGTCCATCACTAACTCCCAGCACTTACTCAAATTCATGTCCATTGAGTCGGTGATGTCATCCAACCATTTCATTCTCTGTTGTCCCCTTCTCCTCCCACATTTACTCTTTCCAAGTATCAGGGTCTTTTCCAAGGAGTCGGTTTTTTGCATCAGTAGGCCAAAGTATTGAAATTTTGGCTTCAACATCAGTCCTTTCAATGAATATTCAGGACTGATTTCCTTTAGGATGGACTGGTTGGCTCTCTTTGCAGTCCAAGGGACTCTCAAGGGTCTTAGCCAACACCACAGTTCAAAAGCATCAGTTCTTCAGTGTTCAGCTTTATTTATAGTCCAACTCTCACATCTATACATGACTACTGGAAAAACCATGGTTTTGATTAGATGGACCTTAGTTGACAACGTAATGTCCCTGATTTTTATTATGCTGTCTAGGTTGGTCACAGTTTTTCTTTTAAAGAGCAACTGTCTTTTAACTTCATGGTTGTAATCACCATGTGCAGTTATTTTGGACCCCCCCCCCCGCCAAAAAAAGTCTCACACTGTTTCCATTGTTTCCCCATCCATTTGCCGTGAAGTGATGGGACCAGATGCCATGATCTCAGTTTTCTGAATGTTGAGTTTTAAGCCAACTTTTTCACTCTCCTATTTACTTTCACGAAGAAGCTCTTTAGTTCATCTTCACTTTCTGCCATAGGGTGGTGTCATCTGCATATCTGAGGTTATTGACATTTCTCCCCACAATCTTGATTCCAGCTTGTGCTTTATCCAGTCTGGCATTTTGCATGATTATTCTGCATTATAAGTTAAACAAGCAGGGTGACAATATATAGCCTTGACATACATCTCACATGCTGGCAAAGTAATGCTCAAAATTCTCCAATCCAGGTTTCAACAGTATGTGAACCACGAACTTCCAGATGTTCAAGCTGGGTTTAGAAAAGGCAGAGGAACCAGAGCTCAAACTGCCAACAAACTGTGGACAATTCTTAAAGAGATGGAATACCAGGCCATTTTACCTGTCCTGTGAGACATCTGTATGCAGCTCAAGCAGCAACAGACCTGGACATGAAGCAATGGATTGGTTCAAATTTGATTCAAAATTAGGAAAGGCATATGCCGAGGCTATATATTGTCACCCTACTTATTTAACTTATATGCAGAGTACATCATGTGAAATGTTGGGCTGGTTGAATCTCAAGCTGGAATCAAGATTTGCAAAAGAAATATCAACAGCCTCAGATATGCTGATGATACCACTTTAAACGCAGATAGTGAAGAGAAACTGAAGAGCAACTTGACGCGGGTGAAAGAGATGAGTGAAAAAGTCAGTTTAAAACTCAATAGTCAAAAACTGCAGATCATGGCATCCAGTCCCAACACATCATGGGAAATAGAAGGGGGGAAATGGAAACAATGACAGATTTTTTTTCTTGGGCTTCAAAGTCACTTCAGACAATGACTGCAGCCATGAAATTAAAAAGACACTCGCTCCTTGGAAGAAATGCTGTGACAAACCTAGAAGGCGTATTAAAAAGAAGAGACATCACTTTGCTGACAAAGGTCCATATAGTCAAAGTTATGGTTTTTCCAGTAGTCATATACAGATGTGAGAGCTGGACCCTAAAGAAGGCTGTATGCTGAAGAATTGATACTTTCGAACTGCAGTGTGGGAGAAGACTCTCTGCCCCTTGGACAGAGAGGAAATCAAACCAGTCAATCTAATGAAAATCAACCCTGAATATTCATTGGAAGGATTAATGCTGAAGCTGAAACTCCAATACTTTGGCCACCTGATGCAAAGAGCTGACTCACTGGAAAAGACCCTGATGCTGGGAAAGATTGAGGATACAAGGAGAAAGGGGCAACAGAGCATGATATGGTTGGATGGCATCACCGACTCAATGGACATGAATCTAAGCAAATTCTGGGAGATGGAGAAGGACAGGGGAGCCTGGTGTGCTATAGTTCATGGGGTCACAAAGAGTTATACAAGATTTAGTAACTGAACAACATACCCCTCACCCCATTGAACAGTTTTAGCATGAAGGTTGTTTAGGTCTCGATCCAAGCAAAATCAAAATAGTGAATTCAAAGTTTTTCTTTCATGATTTCAATCTCCCCATTTCACCTTGTCTACATGAGTTCATTCCTGTGTGTATCCCTCAGGTCAAGTAGACACTACATCTAATCAGAAAATGGAAATATTTGTCTCTTTTCCTTCTGTTGTTTCTATATTTATAATATTTGTAATCAAAATGACCCATGAAAAATAAACTAAAGGTAATCAGCTCTAACTTGTGCTCAGCTACTGCGGGAGTTCTGAATAGATATCATTAAAACATTAACTTTTTCATTTATTATCTTATTTCATTATACATACAATTAGCAATTTCTTCTTCTCAAACCCCAGACTCTTGAGAAAACAATGTATTGTTTATCAAGGTTTTAATGCAAGCTATATTGAAGTAGATTTTGTCCAAGTTTGTCCCTGTAACAGATTCAAACAAAGAAAATTATTTTAGAGTTACTATGCTTTGTGTTAAACAAACACAAATATATAATACATGCTGACATTTCTCATGGTAAGGATTCTAAAAATTTTAATATACTTTTTAACAGATTTGATGAAAAGATTTTAACATCAATGAAACAGATTAATATATGCTCAGAAATTAATCTAAATCTTATAAATTAGATTTATAAATAAGCTGACCATTATCAGTATTAGACTTTGGCCTTCATGTACTTAATGGTCTTGAGTGTAGTTTGTTGACTATAGCAATCATTTGAAAAATCATTCTCAGTCAACTAAACCTTGGAGAAAATCATCATTTTACATGGAGAAAAAATTAAGACGGTCCTCTGGGGTTCTCAAGAAATGTTCTCAACCTTTTCCCTACTCACCTTTATCAGGAAGGTGGGGTTGGCAGAAGTCTCCTGAGGTTGAAGGTATGAGAGCAAGAAAGTGATGTGCCTGATAGACTCTAGGTTTCCACTATGTATACCTAGAATGACTAAAATTTCTGTTTCTCTTGCACTTCATAAACCCAAAGAAAGTCCTGCTTTTTGGACATTTATTTATCATATAAAAGTCTATGCTGCTTGCATAAGAATTATCTTTACTAAAAGATTGAGAGTTATTTTAATTAATACACTACACTGGGTATAAATATTAATGAGCATGAATAAGTGGAGACTATTGGTATACACTGTTAAGAGAGGCCAATCTATTGGCACACTAATACTATAACCAAAAAACAAACAAAACAAAACACCAAAAAACAAATACACATGCTAAAACCTGTATAGTGAAGTCTCTCTTAGTTGGTTCAAGCTAAATGTTTTGCCAGATTCTTAGTAAAGGCATTGATGTCTCTTAGAAATTAAACTTGCTGAGCATTTCTCCCTGATGTTTTGTTCCAATTACGCTATACCTGCAATGCAGTACTATCATTTTGCCCTTCCCCCATTTTTCTTATGCAACACATATTTCATACTTCTCCTAAATTCTTCCTCAGAACCTTTCATTCCTTCTCAAAGATTTTAATCTGAGCCTACATTCCTTCTTTAATCTAGCATCTACTAATTAATTTTGAAGTTGAGTTTTTCTCATTCAGGCTTTGGCACTTTGAAGAAAATATTTGGCCACATTCAACTATCTTTTCAATCCAGTTAAATCTTATTAAATTATAATGAGATAATTTTAGAAGTTTTAAAAGTAAATGTGATCATTTATTATAGGGAGTGAAGATACCAAGATATATTATACTTTAGCAGCATTACTTTCATCCATATTTATGCAGAGGAGTGTCAGCAGAAATTAGCATTGAATACAGGATGGAATATACTTCCTAACACATCTGTAAACATGCAATAGGCCCAAACAGGAAAAAAACTTAATAAAGCAGCATTTGGTATTGCTTATCTCTTCCACCTACACTGAATACCAGAGAGTTTAGTGGTTTCTAATGTTCCTACCTATAATAACTTCTAAAATGATGCTTTGTTTTAGATTTCTCCAGAAAAAGATTAAAAATGAATTATGAAATAACCTCTATACAATTGAACAGTTAAATATGATCTTCATTTTCCTTTCCTGCAACTGAAAAATATTTAAACAAAAGTCTTTTCAGATGTATTTATAAATTCTATGATCTGTGAACCTATAACTTGTATAGATATGTAGAAAGTGTAAATATCAGAAGAGATTTNAGTTCTGTCTCTTATACACATCTAGATGTGTATAAGAGACAGCCTCTATACAATTGAACAGTTAAATATGATCTTCATTTTCCTTTCCTGCAACTGAAAAATATTTAAACAAAAGTCTTTTCAGATGTATTTATAAATTCTATGATCTGTGAACCTATAACTTGTATAGGTATGTAGAAAGTGTAAATATCAGAAGAGATTTTCTTATTTTTCATTCCCATTCTCTGCTAAAAGCTAACATTACTGTTTTCTGTTCTTTCTGAACATCCTTTCTTTTTACATCTCCTCAGCATTTGTCTCTCTTCCTCTCTCTCTTTCTGGAGCTTTAGGGAGAAATTTAATGTTTTTGCTTATTTAGAAGGAGAAGAATTACTATCAGATTAACCATGCTACTAATGGTTCATCCATTTGTTTACCCATGTTATTTCAGAATGTTGAGGCCACTTTGATCTTTTTTCTTCTTCTATGGCATCATAAGTACATTAACTTTGAGTTTATTGTGTAATTATTTCAACTAAGAACATTTGCCTTTTAACTTTCTCTCAGGCATTTCTTACTAACCTCATTTACTGTGTGTGTGATTTTGAAAAATAATATGCCCACTGGACCCTGACAGATTTTTAACCTTTGCTCAAGAAACTTAATGTTCTTTCACTCTCCCACTATAACGGAGAGATGAAATCGAATAAAGTATGACATAGTCTTAGAATGTTTAAAATATATTTGGGGTATGTGGAGGGAGCAAGAGAGAGAATGACATTTGAGCTGGATTTCAAAAATTGCTGGATTTCCACAGGCAGGGATGGGAAGACAATTTCAAATAATGTCCACAACATGATTATTTGTGACAGCACTAATTGGAAATAATCTAAGTGAAAACTAAAGAAAGTAGTAATTATTGTATGTGCATGCACGCTCAGTTGCTAAGTTGTGTCTGACTCTGTGGACCCATGGGCTGTAGCACACTAGGCTCTCTGTCCATGGGATTTTCTAGGCAAGAATACTGGAGTGGGTTGCCATTTCCTTCTGCAGAGGATCTTCCCAGCCCAGGGATTGAACCTGCATCTCCTGTGTCTCCTGCATTGCCAGGCAGATTCTTTACTACTGAGCCACCTGGGAAGCCCATACATTATCATATATGCTATGAAATTAAAGACTAAGTTAATGACCCAAGAAATCACTCAAAGATATAATATGTTTACTAAAGTTTGTAGGCAACCATAACTATAATATATATATACATAAAATATACATATAATTCCTTTAAAAAGACTTGCTTAAAATATATCCAAAGGTAGGATTATTGTTCAGAATTTTGTTTGTTTTTAATACATGAATGCATTCTTATGTTGTACCTTGTAGTTAAAAAAAATGTCTATAAAGAGATGTGTAGACAGTCTATGTCTGTGAAACTCTAGGTATAGTCCTGTAACTGGTGTGAACCAGACTAGGGAGGGGAAAATAGAAAAAGACTATTTTATTTGTCCAGGTGAAACAAAATGAGGGTAGTAATATCCAGAATGAAAACAAAGGAACAAACATAAAATATTGGGAGACAATGGAAGAAAAAAACCCAAAAATGCTCATTGAAACACAATGAACAGTAAAGAATCAAAAGTGCTTGCAAAGTTTTTAGTGTAAACAGCAGTATGGAGACTCTAGATATGTGGGCTCTAGAAAGAGAACAAAATTAGTGAGGGTAGATGAAGGATTCTCTTATTTGATTGTTGGTAGCATATTCAGGCAAAGTCTGACAGTACTTTGAAAATGTGATTGTGGGTTTAGAAAAAATGGAATTCCCGATACATATTTTTTTTTTTTTTAGAGCTTCCATTTTACTTTATTTTACTTTACAGTACTCTATTGGTTTTGGCATACATAGACATGAATCTGCCACGGGCGTACACTAACTCCCAAACATGAAACCCCCTCCCACCTCCCACCCCACATCATCCCTCTGGATCATCCCCATACACCAGCCCCAAGCATCCTGCATCCTGCATTGAACATAGACTGGCGGTTAATTTCTTACATGATGGTATACATATTTCTATGCTGAGTTTCAACATCATTGGTGCAAGTCTGCTGAGTAGAAAGGGTGTACTCAGTTGCTTCAGTAATGTTCAGCTCTTTGAGACTCTGTGAACCATAGCCCAACAGGCTCCTCTGTCCATGGGACTTTCCAGGCAAGAATACTGGAGCGGGTTGCCCTGCCCTACTCCAAGGGATTTTCCCAACCCAGGGATCAAACATGCCATCTCCTGTGTCTGCTGCATTGCAGGTGCATTCTTTACCCACTGAGCCACCTGCAAAGCCCAGGTAGAAAGGATAGAGAAGATATAAGCTTAGAGAGGATTGGAGCAGAGGTTTCCAACTTATTTTGTGCCTTAGAGAGCTTTGGCTTTTTTATGAGCCCCTTCTAGGATAATGGCTTTACACACAGAAAATAATATGATTGCAGCCATGAAATTAAAAGACGCTTACTCCTTAGAATAAAAGTTATGACCAATCTAGATAGCATATTCAAAAGCAGAGACGTTACTTTGTCAACAAAGGTCCGTCTAGTCAAGGCTCTGACTTTTCCTATGGTCCTATATGGATGTGAGAGTTGGACTGTGAAGAAAGCTGAGCACCGAAGAACTGATGCTTTTGAACTGTGGTGTTGGAGAAGACTCTTGAGAGTCCCTTGGACTGCAAGGAGATCCAACCAGTCCGTTCTGAAGGAGATCAACCCTGGGATTTCTTTAGAAGGACTGATGCTAAAGCTGAAACTCCAGTGCTTTGGCCACCTCATGTGAAGAGTTGACTCATTGGAAGAGACTCTGATGCTGGGAAGGATTGGGGGCAGGAGGAGAAGGGGACGACAGAGGATGAGATGGCTGGATGGCATCACCGACTCAATGGATGTGAGTCTGAGTGAACTCCAGGACTTAGTGATGGACAGGGAGGCCTGGCGTGCTGCGATTCATGGGGTCGCAAAGAGTCGGACATGACTGAGCAACTGAACTGAACTGATGGACAGAAATTAGCTTAAAACAGAGATATCAAAATAATTTAAAATAAAAAATTTAAATGTTATGTATTAATATAAATTATTCTTATTAACATATTAGATAACACATTAATACATTAGGTTTCAGTTCAGTTCACTTCAGTCACTCAGTCGTGTCCGACTCTTTGCAACCCCATGAACACAGCACACCAGGCCTCCCTGTCCATCATCCATACATGACTACTGGAAAAACCATAGCCTTGACTAGACAGACCTTTGTTGGCAAAGTAATGTCTGTGCTTTTAAATATGCTGTCTAGGTTTGTCATAACTTTCCTTCCAAGGAGTAAGTGTCTTTTAATTTCATGGCTGCAATCATCATCTTCAGTGATTTTAGAGCCCCCCCCAAAATAAAGTCTGACACTGTTTCCCCATCTATTTGCCATGAAGTGATGGGACCAGATGCCATGATCTTCGTTTTCTGAATGTTGAGTTTTAAGCCAACTTTTTCATTCTCCTCTTTCACTTTCATCAAGAAGCTCTTTAGTTCTTCTTCACTTTCTTTCATAAGGGTGATGTCATTTGCATATCTGAGGTTATCTGAGAAATATTTGATATTTCTCCCAGCAATCTTGATTCCAGCTTATTTCTTCCAGCCCAGTGATTTTCATGATGTACTCTGCATATAAGCTAAACAAGAAACAAGTGGGGTGACAATATACAGCCTTGGCATATTCCTTTTCCTATTTGGAACCAGTCTGTTGACCCATGTCCAGTTCTAACTGTTACTTCCTGACCTGCATATAGGTTTCTCAAGCAGCAGGTCAGGTGATCTGGAATTCCCATCTCTTTCAGAAATTTCTACAGTTTTATTGTGATCCACATAGTCAAATGCTTTGGCATAGTCAATAAAGCAGAAATAGATGTTTTTCTGGAACTCTTTTGCTTTTTTGAAGTATTAATATATATTACATACTAATATATATACATTCATTGCTGATGAAAATATAAAGTGATGCAGCTACTGTGGAAAACAGTGTGGTGATTCTTCAAAAAGTTTAAATATATAATTATCAAATGACTCAACATTTCTCCTCCTAAGTATCTAACCAAAAAATAAATACAAAAATGTATACATGGTATTTGCAACATTATGTATAATAGTCAAAAAGTAGAAGCAACCAAAAGCCTGTCAACTGATAAATGAATAAATAGATGTGGTATATGCATAATATTAAATATTCAGTTCAGTTCATTTCAGTCACTCAGTTGTGTCCAACTCTTTGCAACCCCATGAATCGCAGCACGCCAGGCCTCCCTGTCCATCACCAACTCCTGGAGTTCACCCAAACTCATGTCCATAGAGTCGGTGATGCCATCCAGCCATCTCATCCTCTATTGTACCCTTCTCCTCCTGCCCCCAATCCCTCACAGCATCAGGGTTTTTTCCAATGAGTCAACTCTTCCCATGAGGTGGCTGAAGTACTGGAGTTTCAGTTTCAACATCAGTCCTTTCAATGAACACCCAGGGCTGATCTCCTTTAGGATGGACTGGTTGGATCTCCTAGCAGTGTAAGGGACTCTCAAGAGTCTTCTCCAACACCACAGGTCAAAAGCATCAATTCTCCAGTGCTCAGCTTTCTTCACAGTCCAACTCTCACATCCGTACATGCCCACTGGAAAAACCATAGCTTTGACTAGATGGATCTTTGTTGGCAAAGTAATGTCTCTGCTTTTTAATATGCTATCTAGGTTGGTCATAACTTTTCTTCCAAGGAGTAAGTGTCTTTTAATTTCATGGATGCAATCACCATCTGCAGTGATTTGGGAATCCCCAAAAATAAAGTCTGACACTGTTCCACTGTTTCTCCATCTATTTGCCATGAAGTGATGGGACCAGATGCCATGATCTTCGTTTTCTGAATGTTGAACCTTAAGCCAACTTTTTCACTCTCCTCTTTCACTTTCATCAAGAGGCTTTTTAGTTCCTCTTCACTTTCTGCCATAAGGGTGGTGCCATCTGCATATCTGAGGTTATTGATATTTCTCCCGGCAATCTTGATTTCAGCTTGTGCTTCTTCCAGCNGTCTCTGCTTTTGAATATACTATCTAGATTGGTCATAACTTTTCTTCCAAAGAGTAAGCGTCTTTTAATTTCATGGCTGCAATCACCATCTGCAATGATTTTGAAGCCCCAAAAAATAAAGTCTAACATTGTTTCCACTGTTTCCCCATCTATTTGCCATGAAGTGATGGGACCAGATGCCATGATTTTCGTTTTCTGAATGTTGAGCTTTAAGCCAAGTTTGTCACTCTCCAATTTTACTTTCATCAAGAGGCTTTTTAGTACCTCTTCACTTTATGCCATAAGGGTGGTGTCATCTGCATATCTGAGGTTATTGATATTTCTCTTGGCAATCTTGATTCCAGCTTGTGCTTCTTCCAGCCCAGCGTTTCTCATGATGTTCTCTGCATAGAAGTTAAATAAGCAGGGTGACAATATACAGCCTTGACATACTCCTTTTCCTATTTGGAACCAGTCTGTTGTTCCATGTTCAGTTCTGTTTCTTCCTGACTTGCATATAAGTTTCTCCTTTTCCTATTTGGAACCAGTCTGTTGTTCCATGTCCAGTTCTGTTTATCCCTGACTTGCATATAGGTTTCTCAAGAGGCAGGTCAGGTGTTCTGGTATTCCCATCTCTTTCAGAATTTTCCACAGTTTATTGTGATCCACACAGCCAAAGGCTTTGGCATAGGTTTACCAGGGGGTCTAATAGCTGCCATAAATCAAATACAGTGATGAATCTAAATAATATTTAAGGGGATCTCAAAAACTTTAAGGTAATATATAAACTGTCTATGTTTTCCAGTGGTGCTAAAGTCATAGTATTAATAATACAATATTATTTGTAACTACATTAATATTTTAAGGAAAATGTAAACTTATGCTTGAAGTTAGTTACATGCCCTTTCTTTTCATGCAAATTAATGGACTTTTCATGAATTATATATAGTGACTCTTTGGTGGTCCACAATTAAGAGTTTTAGAGCAAGTTCACATACAGAATATGTGAGAAGACACAGATTCCAAGATCTGGTTGGGACATAGTAGAATATATTTCACTGGGGAAAATTCACAGAATGGTCATGTTTGTGCTATCATGTAGCAATGCCAAAGTGAAAGTGAAAGCGTTAGTTTCTCAGTTGTGTCCAACTGTTTGAGTCCCCTTACACTGTAGCCAACGAGGCTCCTCTGTCCATGGAGTCCTCCAGGCAAGAATAGTGGAGTGGGTTTGCTATTTCCTTTTCTAGGAGATCTTCTTGACCCAGGGATTGAACCCAGGTCTTCTGCTTGGCAGGTGGATTCTTTACCGTCTGAACCACAGTGGACCTGCAGCAATGCCAAACGCAGCATTATTTTTAAGATCACATACTCCAGGACAGAATGCCAGACAAAACACTCTCTCTAGGACTTCGAACAAATCACTTAAATCTTTTGAATCTCAGTCTGTCTCTTTTCAATCCTCATAGGGTTATTGTGAGGATTAAATGTATTAGTGTTTGAAGTGTGGCATGGTGCTTGTTATGCACTATATGCTGCTGCTGCTGCTAAGTCGCTTCAGCCGTGTCCGACTCTGTGCGACCCCATAGACGGCAGCCCACAAGGCTCCTCCGTCCCTGGGATTCTCCAGGCAAGAACATTGGAGTGGGTTGCCATTTCCTTCTCCAATGCAGGAAAGTGAAAAGTGAAAGTGAAGTCGCTCAGTCATGTCTGACTCGTAGCGACCCCATGGACTGCAGCCTACCAGGCTCCTCTGCCCAGGGGGTTTTCCAGGCAAGAGTGCTGGAGTGGGTTGCCATGCACTATATAAAATGTATTTATTAAATAAACACATATGCTGAGGCTAACCACCAAGCAGACTGAACCATGAATTAGTTACAGGTTGTCTCTATCTTAAAAATCCTCTGAGCCAGTGAATAAATGAATATTGAGTAGAGAGAGAGATAGGGGGAAGAAATACCTAGGAGTGTGCAAGTCAGGAGGAAATATGTTTTTAAGGGAGATAACTTAGAGGAACAGGTGGCACTTGGAGGTCAAGGGTTAACACTGAGAACAGATATGTGGATGGGATTGGTAATTAGCAAGTAGATCATTGGTAGTCTTCTGAAGAGGATCTAATATATGGACAGAAGTGATGCCAGGCATCAAGCCATTTACTGAATAGGTTGATAGTGAACAAACAAAGGCAATGGATTGTATTGCTTCTCTCAAAAGTCAGTCCAAGAAAGAAAAGAGATTGAAAGTTTATCAGACTTTTGACCTAAGTACAGGAGATAGTACAGAGGAAGTAGTCAATGAAGGGAAAGAGTGTAATTGATGAAGAAAGAGAAGGATTACACAACTGCTAGAAAGAGCTCCTGATTAACATAGGGAAGAATGACACACACGTAAAGTTTCACGTTGGACTGAAAAAGAAGAGGTCAAATCCTTTTGATGCTGGGCGCAATAAGGAGAAACAGGTGAAGATAGCCGTGTGTTGGAATCAAATTAAAAAGAAGACCTAGGAGGATTGTGCTGGAGGATCTCCTTCACCCACAACTGTTTTTGGAGAGATTTTCACAAGAATAGAGGGTGAGGAGAAAGATGGAAACCTTAGGGTGAGTGAGAAGCATTTTTGATTGCTGCAGGAATTGCAGCAAGTATCTACTTAGAGATTAATATAAATTTAATATAATTATACTATATAATAAATATATAATATAAATACTGTCAAGTAGCTGTGGGGACTTATTTGGAAGATGAGAATGGTGTTAGATTTCATTTCAAAGATCACTTCCCTAAGTAAATCCTTATTGATTAAACTCCCAGAATATGTTTAATCATCCCTACTGTGTGCTTTCACTGTGCCTTGCCTTTATATAATTATTTTTTTGCTGTATACACAACTTCTTGGTGAAAGCGTAAACTTTTTAAGGGCTTCTTTTTGCTCATTCATATACACATATTCCAAATATGGGACATAACCGGTGTTGAATAATTTTTTTGTTTTTAACAAATACCTATTATTTTCTGGATATGCTGTATATTTGAGAAGAATCTACATTAACTTAGTAGCTTTAATGCAATTTGAGGCATCCATTTCAACTCTAGCAAAACCAATTTTGTTATAAACAAATTAATGAAACTTCTCCCTCATTCAGTCTTACATTTCCTCACATGGTCTGCCATCATCTCTCCCGCTCTTTACATCTCATTTGTTTCTTGTTTGTGGCTTACAATTATCTCTCCAGCTTGACCATCACGGCACATCTTCTTTACTGATCCTTTGCAATTACCCTTGAATGCAATTCTAGTCTTTACAGGCATCTTGCTTAGTTTCCTTTCCTGCCCCATGTGATTCTAAGTGTCCTCAGAAGCTCAGCCCAGGGTAAGGCAATCTGCTTAGTTAGCTTGTCTAATGAATGAACACCGTTTCTGGAAACAAAGATACAAATGAACAGGAAACTAAAAATAAGTCATGTGGCTTATTAAGGGTCAGGAATTACCTGATTCAATGCAGGAGAATATCTAGAAGGTGAATGAGTCAAAGTGGTATGTGAAGTTGGACAGGAAGTTGAGGATGTCAAAGGATAAGTGGTCTTTTATAAGAATATAGATAAGTGGAGGATCTAATTGTTTCAGCAACCTCCATAATACATAGCTACCATGAAAAAAAGATAGATTTAATAAGGAAGTAAAATTAGAGATCAAAGCAGAATCTTCTAATCTAGACTTCTTCAGGTCTGGTTTTGAATCTTTTAAAATTAATTTTCAAGAATTAGTTCAGTATATCACTTAAATGTGGAGTCTAAAAAAGAAAACAAACTAATGAATACAACAAAGAAGAATCAGAGTCACAGATACAGAAAATAAATTAGTGATTACCAGGAAAAGGAAGAACAAGATAAGGGTAGAGGATTAAGAGGCATGAGCTACTATATATAGAATAAATAAACTACAATAACATATTGTATAATATAGGGAATATAACCAATATTTTTAAATGACTATAAATGAAGTATAACCTTTAAAAATTGTGAATCACTATGTTGTACACCTGAAACTTACATAAAATTTCCACTGCAGGGGGCATGGTTTTGATCTCTTATATTGGAGCTAAGGTCTAACATGCCTCATGGTGTGGTGAGAAAAAAAATTGCAGATAGTTCAGTTCAACATACACTTAATGAACATAACATAAAATTATGTTTCTTATTTTTACATGATGGGGAATCTACTCTGTGTCTTGTGTTTGTGCCTTTCTTTTATCACTCTTGCTTATGTGCATAGGAGTATACACAGACTATTTTTTTGAGCACAGAGATTGCTCAGTGATCCACTTTATTTAATAAGCTCTTATTGCCTGCTATGTGTCAGGTGATTTTTTAAGTGCTTTACCAAGATTAACTTATGAAATTTTATGACTTGGCATTTACATTTATTTTTCAAGATAAAATAAATGAGGTATATGAGGATCCTAAACAGTGACTCTCCTTGAACATTTCTGTTAACAACTTTATTTAAACAAAACATACTAAGAATAAATACATTTAAATAGTAATCAAATGCTATAATGGTGACATATTGATATACATATTTTCAGTCTATTTGAATCTCCCTTAGAGCAAAAAGGACACATGTGAGTAGATTCACCTATTCATTTATTCACACATAGATGCATATTTTCTTTTATTCAGTAAACTTTTACTGAGTGCTTGCTATGTAAAAGTAACATATTCAGTGATTTTTAAAAAAAAGTTATGAATAGGATCACTTCATTCAAGAAGTTTGTATACTAGGGTAGGTTTGTGGGGGCAAAGACTTCAGATAAGACATTAAAGCAAATATTTACACATAGTAAATAAAGCTTGAAAAAAATGTTTCTATAATAAACAAAAACAATGCCCACGATGGATTGTTTAAGACTACAGAGATGGGAGCATTTAAGCTGAATATGTGCCATTTCGGTGATGGAAGCCCTTGCTGTGACAGAAGCCAAGAGGGTGTAGAAATATGGATGGTCTTCAGCTGGATCAAGATTTTCCTTGGCCACAGTCATGTGTTAACAATTGTTAGGGGAAAATCATTTGCTAAACTATCGAGAAAATGCAGCCTCTCCTGTAAAAGGAAACTTTGTCTACTAGTTTCCAGTGGTAAAATAGTCTACCAGTCTACATTTTTTTGTTTGCTTTACTGTTTCTGAACTTTGATTGCTGTAAGAACTAGAAATATTGTTCATCTCCAGCTGGCAATAAAGTTCTATTCCATTTTCCAAGTTGGATTGCTATAATCTTCCTTAATGAGTCTACCATAGCTCACTCTCCAGAGCCTCCAACTGGTTCAAAAAAATAACTCTTAGCCAAAGGAGCAGCAGAACACTAAGGTTTCTCCATCCTGATGCAGTGCTTTTTAAACAGTTACTACTCGATTTCAGCTCCAACTCAGAGGTGTTTTGACAGATTAAATAAAAGACGAGCCTTGAAAACCCATGAAATTTGTTTTCTTCTCTCTACAGCAACTCTGTTCTTAGAGGGGGGAGAATTGGAAGGTTACCCAGGTTTTGTCTGATATAATCAGATAACAGCAATCAGAATTTCACAGATGTTATTATATAATATCTTTTCAGACTACAGCAATATATGTTGGTCTAAGATATTAAAACTACTAAAAATAAATTATTGAATGAGGAAGTAGAAAGTGATTAGTGTCTCAAGAAAAGCTAGTTAAAATGTGTAATGATAGGCTTGTTTAAAGATAAGCATAAGACAGTGTTTGAATTTGCCTATTTACCAAATTGAATATTTTCCATGTAGTTAATGATAATAAAAGAAATTAATTCACATACTCATTGTGTATAATTTTACTTATTTTCCTTATTCAACATAAAAGGCTGTTGCCAAATTATGTCATTTGTAGCACCTATGGCAGCTAACCTGGTATAGAGACAGTTCAGAAATATCAGACAGAACCTAGCTGTTGTTATGGACATGGCATTGAGAGAGTCAGTTCCTAGGAAGGTTGATAAAAAGTCCAGGATCCCCAAGGAGGAGAAAGGTTTCCATCCTTTCGAAGGGTAGAGAAAGCTCTGAAAGTGGAGATAGGGGTCTGGAATTCTCAAGAAGGAGGAAAGGACAGACTATTTTTTGTCTACATTCCTTAGTCAATTACACAGCTCAGTTTAAACTCAGTACTAGGGATTGTACAACAACAATGTATCCTGCTTGAGGACAGCTTCTCCTTCCTGAAAACCCAGGCAAGAGTACTGGAGTGGGGTGCCATTGCCTTCTCCCATATTATGGGAGTGGGTCTGGCAGGATCTTTCTATTGTTAAATTCTAATCTTGTTATCCTAAAATGTAAATTGTGGGAGTGGGCCTGGTAAAATTTTCACAAACTTGAGACATTCTTTGGTTCATTGTAATAACTAATTAAAAGGTATATAACTCCACTGCTAACACTAGCAAGGGGGTACTCTTTCTGCCCCCTTCTGATGTCTATGTCAGAAGCTTTCTCTATCTCCTTTATACTTTAATAAAACTTTATTGCACAAAAGCTCTGAGTAATCAAGCCTCGTCTCTGGACCCGGATTGAATTCTTCTCATCCAGAGGCCAAAAATCCCAGCTTCTTTCATGGTTCAACAACAACCTTTCAGCATCTCATTTTGGATCAGTGAAAATTCTGGCTTCTGATATTTCAAGGACTTTCTTTGCATTTTTCTTCCATATGAACACAGAAATTATGTAGAAATTGTGATTGTGATACTTTGAAACAATAAAGAAGCAGATTATAAAAGGCATGATTTTACATTTTTGACACATTGGACCAAATGTATAGGATAAAATGTGTCAAAGGTCACCTCAACAATACTAGACTCTTACAATCTAATTCTTTAAAATAAGTCTAGCAAATTGCAAGCTATTTACTAGAAAACTAAATAAAACTAAAAAGAAGCAAAAACTCCAAATCAGCCTAAATTTCACAGGAAATTTGTAGGGCTAAAGGAACAAGAAGTTGAAATCATCCATGAATGGTCACTTGAGAAGGACACTTGCTTTGGACACATTTTGCAATTTTAGATCACACCCATGATAGCTTTTGAAATTTCACACTTACTCATACAGATACAGCACATTAGCTGTAGCCAAACTGAATAAACACATTCTGACTATTCTAAATCAATACTTGATTTCCAACTTTTTTGTTATAGGAATAAAAATTTTCCTATGCACATAGCTTAACATTTTTTCCTGGTTGGTTTCATTTTGTGCATGTGTGTGTTTGATTTAGCCAGTTCATTTTCTTCAGATTTATTTTCTCCAGTTACACAGCAAGTTTTAGAAGTTATATAGCTACTAATCAATAGGAGGAGAAGGGGACCACAGAGGATGAGCTGGCTGGATGGCATCACTGACTCGATGGACATGAGTCTTAGTGAATTCTGGGAGTTGGTGATGGACAGGGAGGCCTGGCGTGCTGCAATTCATGGGGTCGCAAAGAGTCGGACACGACTGAGTGACTGAACTGAACTGAACTGAATCAATAGAATAAAATATTATGGATCATTCTCATACCACTGTGTAAATGGTGGGTAAAAGAAGATTTTTTAACAAAGAAAAACAGAGAAATCAAAACAGAGAGAAACAAGAGTGTACCACAGTTCCAAAGTCTTTATGCTGTACTTAATGGCTCAGTTGTGTCCAACTCTTTGCTACCCTGTGGACAGGGAAGCCTGGCAGCCTACAGTCCATTCTACAGGCAAGAATACTGGAGTGGGTTACCATGCCCTCCTCCAGGGTATCTTCCCAACCCTTGAACCCAGGTCTCCCGCATTGCAGGCAGATTCGTTACCATCTGAACTACCAGAGAAGACCAAGGTCTTTATGGACAAGTATTAAATTAATTCATGTATTGAAAAGAGGCTTGGGAATAATTTGTCAGGCACCTTATATGTGGTAAAGCAGTAAACCAAAGGCAGAACTGAGATTCAGGAGGGATATCATATTTTTATTAGAAATTTGCAATATTTTGGTAATTATTTAACTTATAATCTTGGTAGGAGTCAAGATTATCTCTCTCCAGAAAAGCTGAACATTCTGGCATTCTCAGCTTCACAAACTGCCCTATATAAACTTGAATTTGGTCTCTCTCTCTTTCTCTCACTCTCTTTCTCATGGCTGTGACAACAATTTCTACAAGGCCAAGTTCCCTGTGCAGAAGGTTTTGTGATGTATTTTTCAGTTGGGCGCTCACATTCCTTGAATCTTTGTGGGAATAATTCGAGGCCCGGGCAAAGGATGTGTTCCTTTGAGAGGTTACAAGGCAGACTGTTTTCACAGGCACAATCTTGGTCATAACACTCTGGGAACTGCCGAGAAATCAATTTGACTAGTCCATTAAATAGCGCCTTAAATAGGCTTGTATTTAAAGAGTCATTAGCATGTCTTTTTGGCATGTGTGGTGCTACCTGGTGAACATTATTAAAGGCCTAGAATTAGGCTTGTTTAATAGTGTTCAGAGGTGAGAATGAAAAATATTGGACAAAGGGGAACTATGGTTGCCAACAGGCACTTTCTGATTTTTAATCACATTTGATGTCTAGATGAAGTCTTTTGCTACTCTTATTGGAGAGGGCAATGGCACCCCACTCCAGTATTCTTGCCTGGGAAATCCCATGGGTGGAGGAGCCTGGTGGGCTGCAGTCCATGGGGTCGTGAAGAGTTGGACACGACTGAATGACTTCCCCTTCTCTTTTCATGCACTGGAGAAGGAAATGGCAACCCACTCTAGTGTTCTTGCCTAGAGAATCCCAGGGACGGGGGAGCCTGGTGGGCTGCCATCTATGGGGTTGCACAGAGTCAGACACGACTCTGTGCCTTAGCAGCAGCAGCTACTCTTAATAGTAATTTTTTCCTTCAGTGTAACTTTTCAAATTGATTATAATTGAAGGTATTTGGACATAGATTGTGATTCACAAACCATAAATTCAAACTTCTTTCTTTTTTTTTTTTGAAAAATTCTTTTTTGGTAAACATATGTGAGACTATATTGTGGATACTTGCTTATGAATGGAATTGATGGGTCATGTATTGTCCTAAGGAAGAAGCTTTCCAAAATGGTTGCATCAATTTACATCCCAAGCAATCTATGATATCTCAGGCACACCATATCTTTAGAAACATTTAAACTTGCAATCTTTATCATTTTAGCCATTCTAATGAGTAGTAGTGTCTCACTGTGATTATAATTTGCATCTTCCTGATGAGTTTGAGCAGCCTTAATATGTCTATTAGCCTTTTGGATAACTTCAGTTATAAAGTGTTTAATTATTTTTTTGTCTATTTTTCATCAGTTGTCAGTATTTTTATTGATTTTGTAGGAGTTCTTTATGTATACTGAATACACATTTTCTCTTGATTAAGTATGTATTATGTAAAATTGCCAATGTCTTGTGACTTGATTTTGATCAACAAAATTTTAAATTTCATTTTAGTAAATTTTTTCATATAGCTTTTAAGCTAAGAATTTTTTAGGATAGTATTTAAGAAATGTTTGTCTACCTCAAATCTTGAATATACTTTCTCACAATCTACCAATTGGTTTTGTGTAGGTCATAATGGAGAAATAAAGATTCATTTTATTCCATACGTAAATCCAGCTGACTCAGAATTAGGACCAGTTTTTGAATAAAACCAACATTCTATATTATTCTTCAGTGCTATTGTTATGTTAAATCAAGTACTGTTTAATATCCTGTTTGTGCTATTCTATTACATGGAACAACAGACTGGTTCCAAATTGGGAAAGGAGTACATCAAGGCTGTATATTGTCACCCTGCTTATTTAACTTCTATGCAGAGTACATCATGAGAAACGCTGGGCTGGAAGAAGCACAAGCTGGAATCAAGATTGCAGGGGGAAATATAAATAACCTCAGATATGCAGATGACACCACCCTTATGGCAGAAAGTGAAGAGGAATTAAAGAGCCTTTTGGTGAAAGAGGAGAGTGAAAAAGCTGGCTTAAAGCTCAACATTCAAAAACTGAAGATCATGGTATCTGGTCCCATCATTCATGGCAAATAAATGGGGAAACAATGGCAACAATGAAAAACTTTATTTACTTGGGCTCCAAAATCACTGCAGATGGTTACTGCAGCCATGAAATCAAAAGATACTTGCTCCTTGAAAGAAAAACTATGACCAACCTAGACAGCATATTAAAAAGCAGAGATATTACTTTGCCGACAAAGTTCCATCTAGTCAAAGTTATGGTTTTTCCAGTAGTCGTGTATGGATGTGAGAGTTGGACTATAAATAAAGCTAAACACTGAAGAACTGATGCTTTTGAACTGTGGTGTTGGAGTAGACTCTTGAGAGTCCCTTGGCGTGTGAGGAGATCCAACCAGTCAGTCGGAAGTCAGTTCTGGTTGTTCATTGGAATGACTGATGCAAAGCTGAAACTCCAGTACTTTGGCCACCTAATGCAAAGAGCTGACTCATCTGAAAAGACCCTGATGCTGGGAAAGATTGAAGACAGGAAGAGAAGGGGACGACAGAGGATGAGATGGTTGGATGGCATCATCAATGAGATGGACATGAACTTGCTCCAGCAGTTGGTGATGGACAGGGAAGCCTAGTATGCTGTAGTCCATGGGGTCGCAAAGGGCTGGACACAACCGAGTGACTGAACTGACTGGAGTCTGGAGCCCTGGGTTTGAAATCAAATTCTGCTACTTATTCTGTGGGGGCTTTCCCAACGGCTCAACAGGTAAAGAACCTGCCTGCAGTGCAGGAGACACAGAAGGCACAGGTTCAATTCCTGGGTTGGGAAGATTCCCTGGAGGAAGAAATGGTAATCCACTCCAATATTCTGGCCTGAAAAATCCCATGGACTGAGGAGCCTGGTGGGCTCCAGTCCACAGGATCACAAAGAACTGGACATGACTGAGTGACTAACCACACACTTACTGTGTGATCTTGGCTTGAACTCATACAAGCCTCAGTTTTCTCAGCTGTCAAAGGGGCATGTCATACCTGCTTTATAAGGGCCACCACATGTGAACTGTGGAGCCAAACCACCTGTGTTTAAATCCTGTTTCCCCACCATTTATCAGGTAGGTATATGAACTAAATAAGTTCCTTAATTCTCTATGGCTCAGTTTTCCTCATCAAAAAAAAAAAATGGGAGTAGACATTACATTAATGGGCTGTTTTAAGGTGTTAATGTGTTAATACAGGTAATATCCTGAGCACAGTCCACACAAGAAGGTGGTTTTTTTAAATATATATATACATTTTTGGCAACTGCTAGGAAATATACATAAAACCCTGGCACGGGGTAGGGGGCTCACCAATGGTAGTTTTCCCTTCCTTGCCCATCCAGTTCCCCTCTTGCGTGTGACTCAAAGAAAGTGTTGCTGTGTATTTGTCCTGGATTTTTCTCTAAATATCCGGATTGGACATGGCCAGTATTGGCAGGAACCTCTGGCTTTTCCTGTGCTTCCCCTCTGCCCACACCGACAGGGGCTCCTGGAGAGAAGCCCATTAGGCTGAACCCTCCAGGAAGGAGGTCAAAGATGAGTCATTCCAAAAATGCGCTTCTTGGCCGCCTGTGGCAGTCCCACCCCCCCAACCCACTGGTCCTTAGTGTGGATTCCAAAGACCCAAGGCAGCCAAGAGCACTAGGGGAGACCCAGGCCTTCCCTGCAGCAGGGAACGAACCTTCCCCCAAATAAGCATTAACTATTCATCTCCAGCTACCCTATAGGAGCAGTATTGCTTTCTCCATTTTACTGATGAGGCTACAAAGGCACAGAGAGGTTAAGACACTTGGCCAAAGTTACCTAGCAAGGCCGCACATGGATCAGATTTAAATCCAGGTCTTTCTTGATCCAAAGACTGGGAGCGTTCCACATTCTCTCCCTGCTGAACCACGTCACCATCAGCACTGCCACTCACGGGCTCTATGAACTTGAGTAAATCCTCGCACTTCTCTGAACTTCAGTATCCACAGTCGTAAGTGGGCAAGCTACCTGACAAGATAGTTGTTCATTCAACAATCACCGACTGAGGGACTGCCCTGGTGGTCCAGTATTTGGCTAAAACCCCGTGATCCCAAAGCAGAGGGCTCCAGTTCAATCCCTGGTCAGGGAACTAGATCTCACATGTCAGAACTCAGAATTTACACGCCACACACTAAAGACCCCACATGCCATAACTAAGACGCAGCACAGCCAAATTAAAAAAAAAAAATCACCAACTGAGCCCAGAGCCATATTTTCGGGGATGCTATTGAGGCTTCAGTTTCAGAGCCCCTCCCGCACAGGCTTTTTCCAGGATCCTGAGAAAGGTCTGGTAATGTTATACACTTTTCTTAAAGAGGATCCTCAGGCTCACAAAACCTGAGCCCAGCCCTGCTGCCATTGTGTGCCAGCAACATGCCACATGCCTTGGATGTGTGTGCATGCTAAGTCATTTCAGTCATGTCTGACTCTTTGTGACCCTATGAACTATAGTCCACCAGGCTCCCCTGTGCACGGGATTCTCCAGGCGAGAATACTGGCTGGAGTGGGTTGCCATGCTCTCTTCCAGGGGATCTTCACAACCCAGGGATCAAACCGGGGTCTCCTGTGTCTCCTGCATTGACAGGCGGGTTCTTTACCACTAGCGCCACCTGGGAAGCCCTGCCCTGGATCGGGTGGGCACAAAGGGACACCAGAGGAGCTCGTGTGTGAAGTCCCCAGCAGCGGGCTGACCCACAGCACCTGAGCAGAGGGTAGCGGGCATTGCTACCTGTTTGTCTGTCTCTCCCCCGTTAGAATGTTAGCTCTCTGATGACAGCAAGCCTTGTCAATTTTGTTTGTTGATGGTGCCCCAGAGCCCAGAACAGTGCCTGTTATGTGCTCAGAACCCAGTAAACATTCCCTGACCCTTGAGATGGTGCGGTTCAACTCTCCACAGAGGAGAAAACTTGTTCCAGAAGGTGTATCTTTCCCACGGTCGGGACCGGGCCCAGGGCCTCATCGCTCCTGTGAAAGGCTGTTACTTCTCGCTGCCTCTCTGGTGACTCATCCTGGGACCCGAAAGACATTTTTGGAATAAAAATCTAGGGAGCAACACTGTGAGTAAGAAAGCAAGGGAAGTGGGAGAGGAGGAAAGAGTAGGGTTGCCAGACTTAAAAAGAATGCAAGACAACCAGCTGATTTTGAAACTTAAGAGAAACAAGTCCTATTTTAGTATAAGTCTGCCCCGTGCAACGTTTAGAACATGTTTCTGTAACATTAAGAGTCACTGTTATATCCTGTGATAAATCATAATGGAAAAGAATATGAAAAAGAAGATATAGGTGTGTATAACTGAGTCACTTTGCTGTACAGAAAAAATTAATACAACATTGTAAATCAACTATACTTCAAAAAATACAGATTTAAAAAACCTTTTGTAAATCTAAATAAAGAAATACAGGACTTCCCTGGTGATTAAGAATCTACCAGCCTATGCAGGGGACACAGATCTGACCCCTGGCCTGGGAAGATCCCACATGCCTCAGAGCAACGAAGCCCCAGGGCCACAACAAGAGAAGCTACCCAGTGAGAAGTCCCAGCACCGCAGCTAAAGGGTAGCCCCCGCTCTCTGAAACAAGAGAAAGCCCGCTCACAGCAATGAAGACCCAGCACAGCCAAAAATACACTGATTTTTAAAAAGAAAAAAAATTTTAATAAATATAATACATTTGAGAACAAAAAAATCACTATTCATCTGAAATTCAAACTTATCTGAACTTCCTGTATTTCATCTGGCAATGTTGCCTTCGAATTCCATGGAACTGAGTTCAAATGCCTGACCATCGTAGGTAAGAATCTTTACTACTCAACGCTTCAATTTCCTCATGTGCACACTGTGGCCAGTCCTAATTCCTCATGGACTTACTGTGAGCATCAGAGGAAATAATGTCTCTTACTACAAGCACGTTGTGGGAAGACCCTTTTCAATGCTGGTATTCCTCTCCTGTTTTTAAGACACCATTGAGGAACTCAGTGGGGAGACTGACTTGCCAGTTGTTAAGATAACATGATAACTACAGTGTGGATACTTTTCCAAGCAGCACACTTGGACAGAATACGAAGTTATGGATCCTGTCTGCAGAAGACAGACACCTCACTTGGTATTTCTCAGCCTTATCAGAGCCAATACTCCCTTTTCATAAACATTTTCAACGTCTCCTTTGCCTTTCTTAAATGAAACTCAGTGATAAAAATGATCCATTTAGACAGAAACTGAAAAGACTTGATATTCGACCTGCAATTTAAATACAAAATAAAAGGAGGGCAATAAAATAACACTTCAACACGTGAGTGCTTGGGCATGTGGTAGGGAGATGCTTGCAAAGACTAAGAAGAAATAAGTTTCGATTAAGAAGTTGGACAATATTTGAGGACTTCCCAGGAGGTAAAGTGGCTGAGATCTTGTGCTTCCACTGCAGGGGGCATGGGTTTGATCCCTAGCTGGGGAACTAAGATCCCACATGCTGAACTGTGGGGCCAAAAACGAATAAATAAATAAGCAAAACTGATTTAAAAAGAAAGTTGGACAATAGCAAGTTGAACCATGTGAAACTGCTGACAATGGAACTGCTTTTGACCTACGAAAATGGAATTTCATATGATTCAACCTAACATTTAACATTCTAAATACAAGCAAACTAAATTCAACTATTGTGTGTGTGTTTGTTTAATACATGTGTATGTGTGTGAGTGAAATTCATTCAGTCATGTCCGACTCTTTGGGACCCCATGGACTATCCAGTCCATGGAATTCTCCAGGCCAGAATACTGGAGTGGGTAACCTTTCCCTTCTTCAGGGGATCTTCCCAACCCAGGGATCGCCTGGAATTGCAGGTGGATTCTTTACCAGCAGAGTTACAAGGGAAGCCCAATATATGTGTATATGATACCACGAATCAACAGCTACAAACATGGTTGATGCTGGGAAAGATTGAAGACAGGAAGAGAAGGGGACGACAGAGGATGAGATGGTTGGATGGCATCATCAATGAGATGGACATGAATTTGAGCAAGCTCCAGCAGTTGGTGATGGACAAGGAAGCCTAGCGTACTGCAGTCCATGGGGTAGCAAAGAGTTGGACACGACTGGGTGGCTGCACTGCACTGAACTGATTACAAGCATAATTTATACCAATACCACAATGTCCTAATTTTTGGAATGCAATAAACCTTTTCTCTCTTACTGTAAGTACTCCATTTTTTTCTTTAAGTTATTTTTTCTCTTGCATATACATTTTAGAAGATTTCCCTGGTGGCTTAGACAGTAAAGAATTTGCCTGAAATCCAGGAGACCTGGGTTTGATCTCTGCATTGGGAAGATTCCTTGGAGAATGAAATGACTATCCACTCTGGTATTCTTGCCTAGAGAATTCCATGGACAGAGGAGCCTGGAGCATGACAGTCCATGGGATCCTAAAGAATCTGACGTGACTGAGAAACTCACAAACGCACACACACACACACACACACATCTTAGATCACCTTTCCAATTATTGATAAAACTATCTGTAGGAATTTTACTGGGGATTATTTTGAATCTTTAGATCAATTTTGTTAGAACAGACATCTTTATAATAATGAGTCTTCCCAGCAAAAGAGATACAGATGTGTAGAGCGGACATATGGACTCTGAGGGAGAAGGAGAGGGAGAGGGAGAGGGTGGAATGATTTGGGAGAATAGCATTGAAATATGTATACTATCATGTAAGAAATGAATTGCCAGTCTATGTTCAATGCAGGATGCTTGGGGCTGGTGTATGGGGATGATCTGGAGGGATGATGTGGGGGGGGAGGTGGGAGGGGGGTTCATGTTTGGGGGTTCGTGTAAAAAAATAAATAAATACAAAAAAAAATAATAATGAGTCTTCCAATAATCAACATGTTAAATTTTTATTGACTTGAATCTTTTAAAATTTATCTCAATAGTATATACTTTTCTGTATAAAGATCTCACATCAGGACTTCCCTGGTGGTCCAGTGATGAAGAATCTGCCTTGCAATGCAGGGAATGTGGCTTGAGCCTTGTTCAGGGAACTAAGATTCTACATGCCATAGAGCAACTAAGCCACATGCCACATGCCACATGCCACACGCCACACGCCACACGCCACAGTTACTGAACCCGTACGCTGTGAGTCGAGTCCGCACACTGCAACAAAAGATCCAGCATGATGAAATAATGATCCTGTGTGCCGCAACTAAAGAACTGAGGCAACTCCCAAAAAAGTCTAACATCTTTTGTTAGAGTTACTACTATGTATTTGTTATTTTCTGAGGCCATTATTGCAAAAACCAGACAAAATGAAGGAAGTAGGGGAACCACTAGGCCATTCAGGTATGACCTAAATCAAATCTTTATGATTATACAGTGGAAGTGACAAATAGATTCAAGGGATTAGATCTAATAGAGAGAGTGTCTGAAGAAAGATGGATGGAGGTTCATAACATTGTACAGGAGGGGGTGAGCAAACCTATCCCCAAGTAAAAGAAATACAAAAAGGCAAAATGGTTGTCTGAGGAGGGCTTACAAATATCTGAGGAAAGAAGAAAAGAGAGATGCAAAGGAGAAAAAAAAAAAAAAGATATATCCATCTGAATGCAGAGTTCCAAAGAATAACAAGGAGACATGAGAAAGCCTTCCTCAGTGATCAATGCAAAGAAATAGAGGGAAACAATAGAATCAGAAAAACTAGAGATCTCTTTAAGAAAATTAGAGATACCAAGGGAACATTTCACGCAAAGATGGATTCCATAACGGTCAGAAATGGTATAGACCTAACAGAGACAGAAGATATGAAGAGGTGGCAAGAATACACAGAACTACACACACACACACACACACACACACACACACACACACAAACATCTTAAATGACCCAGATAACCACAATGGCGTGATCACTTACCTAAAGCCAGATATCCTGGAATGCAAAGTCAAGTGGGCCTTAGGAAGCATCACTATGAAGAAAAGCTGGTGAGGGAATTCCAGTTGAGCTATTTCATATCCTAAAAGATGATGCTGTGAAAGTGCTGCACTCAATATGTCAGCAAAATTTGGAAAATTCAGCAGTGGCCACAGGACTGGAAAAGTCAGTTTTCATTCCAGTCACAAAGAAAGGCAATGCCAAACAATGTTCAAACTACCACACAATTACACTCACCTCACATGCTACCAAAGTAATGCTCAAAATTCTCCAAACTAGACTTCAACAGTATGTGAACCAAGAACTTCCAGATGCTCAAGCTGGATTTAGAAAAGGCAGAGGAACCAGAGATCAAATTGCCAACATCCACTGGACCATAGAAAAGCAAGAGAATTCCAGCAAAGCTTCTACTTCTGCTTCACTGACTACACTATAACCTTGACTTTTTTGATCAAAAAAAAACTGTGGAAAAATCTTAGAGATGAGAATACCAGGCCACCTTACCTGCCTCCCTAGAAATCTGCATAGAGCTCAAGAAGCAGCAGTTAGAACTGGACATGCAACAGACTGGTTCCAAACTGGGAAAGGAGTAGGTCAAGGCTGTATATTGTCACCTTGCTTATTTAACTTATCAGTTCATTTCTGTTGCTCAGTCATGTCTAACTCTTTGCAATCTCATGGACTGCAGCATGACAGGCTTCCTTTTCTATCACCAACTGCTGGAGCTTGCTCAAACTCATGTCCATCAAGTTGGTAATGCCATCCAAACATCTCATCCTCTGTCAGTCCCTTCTCTTTCTGCCATCAGTCTTTCCCAGCATCAAGGTCTTTCCTAGTGAGTCAGTTCTTCACATCAGGTGGCCAATGTATTGGAGCTTCAGCTTCAGCATCAGTCCTTCCAAAGAATATTCAGGATTGGTTTTCCTTAGGATGGACTGGGTTGATCTCCTTGCAGTCCAAGGGACTCTCAAGAGTCTTCTCCCACACCAGAGTTCAAAAGCATTGATTCTTCGATGCTCAGCTTTCTGCATAGTCCAACTCTCACATCCATACACGAATACTGGAAAAAACCATAGCTTTGACTAGATATACCTTTGTCAACAACATAATGTCTCTGCTTTTTAATATGCTGTCTAGGTTGGTCATAGCTTTCTTCCAAGGAGAAAGTGCTTTTTAACTTCATGGCTGAAGTCACCATCTGCAGTGATTTTGGAGCCACCCCAAAATAAAGTCTCTCTCTGTTTCTATTATTTCCCCATCTATTTAACTTATATGCAGAGTGAAAAACTAAAAGTGAAAGTCACTCAGTCGTCTCTGACTCTTTGCAACCCCATGGACTATATAGTCCAAGGAATTCTCTAGGCCAGAGTACTGGAGTGGGTAGTCTTTCCCTTCTCCAGGGTATCTCCCAACCCAGGGATCAAACCCAGGTCTCCCGTATTGCAGGCAGCTTCTTTACCAGCTGAGACTCAAGGGAAGCCCAAGAATATTGGAGTAGGGACCCCATCCTTTCTCCAGTGGATCTTCCCAATGCAGGAATCGAATCAGGATCTCCTGCATGGTAGGCAGATTCTTTACCAACTGAGCTATCAGGGAAACCCAATATGGAGCCCTATATGTGAAATGCCAGACTGGATGAAGCACAAGCTGGAATCAAGATTGCCAGGAAAAATATCAATAATCTCTGATATGCAGATGACACCACCCTTATGGCAGAAAATGAAGAGGAACTAAAAAACGTCTTGATGAAAGTGAAAGAGGAGAATTAAAAGCTGGCTTAAAACTCAACATTCAGAAAACAAAGATCATGGCATCTGGTCCCATCATTTCATGGCAAAAAGATAGAGAAACAATGGAAACAGTCACAGACTTTATTTTCTTGGGCTCCAAAATCACTGGCATTGGTGACTGCAGCCATGAAATTAAAATATGCTTGCTCTTTGGAAGAAAAACTATGACTAATGTAGACAACATATTAATAACCAGAGATACTACTTTGCAGATAAAATTCCTCCTAATCAAAGCTATGGTTTTTTCAGTATTCGTGTATGAATGTGAGAGTTGGACCTTAAAGAAAGCTGAACACTGAACAATTGATGCTTTTGAACTCTGGTGCTGGAGAAGGCTCTTGAGTCCTAAAGGAAATCAGTCCTGAATATTTATTGGAAGGACTGATGCTGAAAATGAAGTTCCAATTATATGGCCACCTGATTCAAAAAATTGACTAATTGGAAAAGACCCTAATCCTGGGCAAGATGGAAAGCAGGAGAAGGGGACAAAAGCGGATGAGGTTGCTGGATAGCATCACCAACTCAATGGGCATGAGTTTAAGCAAGCTCTGGGAGTTGTTGATGGACACAGAAGCTTGGTAAGCTGCAATCCATGCTGTCACAAAGAGCTGGACATGAATGAGTGACTAAACTGAACTGAAGCTCAGCCATTGTGAATAAAATATATTTTTAAAATGTTTTCTAAATGAAAGAGAGCTATCATGATAGATAACAGTAGTAGGAACTATGAACTGAGCATTTAGACAGAGAGGAACCTACCAAACTCTGTTAAAATACCTCTCTGTCCTATTGTCTCTGCAGGACTCAGAGTTCTGAGTTTATTTAGGAGTTTATTTACCAAGCATTTGCTTTTCCATCTCCATGTCAATTGTCTTCCTCCACTTTGAACTCACAAACAACTATTTCCACCATACTCTTTTGTCTTTAGTTGAAGACTACATATCTGGCTAGAGGTTTGGCCATTTTGACAAGTTACTTAGTCTTTTGGGGTCTTTTTCAGGTATACTTGCTATTAAACTGACTTTTCTACTTTTAATCTGCATTATGTTTGTGAGAACCTAGAAAGGTAAAGCGGGGAAGGCAATGGCACCCCACCCCAGTACTCTTGCCTGGAAAATCCAATGGACGGAGTAGCCTGGTGGGCTGCAGTCCATGGGGTCGCTAACAGCCGGACAGACTGAGCGACTTCACTTTCACTTTTCTCTTTCATGCATTGGAGAAGGAAATGGCAACCCACTCCAGTATTCTTGCCTGGAGAATCCCAGGGATGGGGGAGCCTGGTGGGCTGCCGTCTATGGGGTCGCACAGAGTCGGACACGACTGAAGTGACTTAGCAGCAGAAAGGTAAAGGAAAATTCCTTTCTCTTTGACTGCCTTTTTTCAGACAAAGAACATTTCCTTCCAATACCTAGATTGCTAAAAAAATTATTTTTAAATAGCATTGAATTATTTGAAATTATTTTTCTGCTTCTAGTAGTTTAGTCATGTATTTTTGCTTATTCATTAATGTGGTGAATTAATTGCTTTTTCACAATGTTAAACTAATACTTCTTTATTGGCAAAAATTGTACATTTTTTTAATGTATCACTCCTTAATATAGTACTGGATTTAGTTTGCTAACATTTTGCTTAGAATTTTTATATTTATGTTAATATGAGAGATAAATTATACATATTTGTAATATTTCAAATATTGATGCCAAGATAATCTGATTTAGTAAAATAGGTTAGGAAGTGTTTATTTTTCTTCATCTTACTTTCTAGGATATTTTGCATAAATTGTATTTATATGTTATTCAGTGTTTGAAATATTTCACCAGTGGCGTGGAGTTTTGGTTAGGAAGTTTTTGAATTAAGGATTTGAGTGCTTAAATGGATATGACACTATTTTTCTCATCAGTTATAACAAACCTTCTATTTTCTAGACATTTGTCAAATTCACATAAAGTTTCAAAATCTTTAGCTTAAAGACATTTATTACATTCTCTTATTACCTATGTAGTGCCAACGAAGTTTGTGTATACTACTTTTTTATTCATTGTATTGGTTATGCAGGCCTTTGTCTTGTTGTTGCTGTTAAGTCACTAAGAGGTATCCAGCTCTTTGCGACCCCATGTACTGAAGCACCATAGGCTTCCCTGTCTTTCACTATGTCCTGGAGTTTGACCTTACTCATGTCCATTGAGTTGGTGATGTAATCCAACCATTTCATCCTCCATCGCCCCCTACTTTTCCTGCCCTCAATATTTCCCAGCAGCATTCTTTTCCAATGAGTGAGCTCTTCACATCAGGTGGCTAAAGTATTGGAGCTTCAGTCCTTTTAATGAATATTCAGGGTTTATATCCTTTAGAATCTCCTTGCAGTCCAAGGGACTCTCAAGAGTCCTCTCCAACAACACAGTTCAAAAGCACCAATTCTTCAGTGCTCAGCTTTCTTTATGGTCCAACTCTCACATCCATATATGAATACTGGAAAAACTAGCTTTGACTATACAGAACTTTGTTGGCAATGTGCTATCTGTTTTTTTTAATATGCTGTCTAAATTGGTCATAGTTCTTTTTCCAAGGAGCAAGTGTCTTTTAATTTCATGCTACAGTCACCATCTACAGTAATTTTGAAGCCCAAGAAAATAAAATCTGTCACTGTTTTCACTTTTCCTTCTTCTTTTTGCATAAAGTGATGGGACCAGATTGTCTTGTTATGGGTTTAAAAATGTATCTGAGCTTAACTGATAAAAATATACTCTTTGTGATTTTAAAGCTTTGATATTTATTGCTACTTATTTTATGGTATGTGCATGCATGCTCAGTCACTCAGTTGTTTCTGACTCTTTGTGACCACATGGCCTGTAGCCACCAAGCTCCTCTGTCCATGGGATTTTCCAGGTAAAAATGCTGGGATGGGTCTCCATTTTCTTCTCCGCGGGATCTTTGAGACCCAGAGATTGAACCAGCATTTCCTGAGACTCCTGTATTGGCAGGCAGATTGTTCACCACTGAACTACATGAGAAACCAAATATCATTAAATTTAATTTATGTGTATACCTCATTTAGGGCTTTCCTGGTGGCTCAGAGAGTAATCTGTCTGCCTACAAGGTGAGAGACACAGCTTCAATCCCTGGGTCAGGAAGATCTCGTGGAGAAGGAAATGGTAACCCACTTCAGTATTCTTGTCTTAAAAATCCCATGGATGGAGGAGCCTGGCAGGTTACAGTCCATGGGGTTGCAAAGAGTTGGACACTACTGAGTGATTTCACTTTCACTTTTCATATCTCATTTAAACTCAGAAAGAATATGTAATCTTCAGTGTACAGAAACAGTTTTAATATTCAATATCTTTATTGATTTTGTGCCTACTTGACTGACAGAAGTATGTTTAAAAATTTCTAACCTTAATCGCTGTCTGGGGAGGCCTTACAAATAGCTCTGAAAAGAGGAGAGGTGAAAAGCAAAAGAGAAGAGGAAAGATATAAGCATCTGAATGCAGAGTTCCAAAGAATAGCAAGAAGAGATAAGAAAGCCTTCTTCAGTGATCAATGCAAAGAAATAGAGGAAAACAACAGAATGGGAAAGACTAGAGATTTCTTCAAGAAAATCAGAGATACAAAGGGAACATTTCATGCAAAGATGGGCTCGATAAAGGATAGAAATGGTATGGACCTAACAGAAGCAGAAGATATTAAGAAGAGGTGGCAAGAATACACAGAAGAACTGTACAGAAAAAGATCTTCACGACCCAGATAATCATGAGGATGTGATCACTAATCTAGAGCCAGACATCTTGGAATGTGAAGTCAAGTGGGCCTTAGAAAGCATCACTANTACATTCTCTTATTACCTATGTAGTGCCAACGAAGTTTGCGTATACTACTTTTTTATTCATTGTATTGGTTATGCAGGCCTTTGTCTTGTTGTTGTTGCTGTTAAGTCACTAAGAGGTATCCAGCTCTTTGCGACCCCATGTACTGAAGCACCATAGGCTTCCCTGTCTTTCACTATGTCCTGGAGTTTGACCTTACTCATGTCCATTGAGTTGGTGATGTAATCCAGCCATTTCATCCTCCATCGCCCCCTACTTTTCCTGCCCTCAATATTTCCCAGCAGCATTCTTTTCCAATGAGTGAGCTCTTCACATCAGGTGGCTAAAGTATTGGAGCTTCAGTCCTTTTAATGAATATTCAGGGTTTATATCCTTTAGAATCTCCTTGCAGTCCAAGGGACTCTCAAGAGTCCTCTCCAACAACACAGTTCAAAAGCACCAATTCTTCAGTGCTCAGCTTTCTTTATGGTCCAACTCTCACATCCATATATGAATACTGGAAAAACTAGCTTTGACTATACAGAACTTTGTTGGCAATGTGCTATCTGTTTTTTTTAATATGCTGTCTAAATTGGTCATAGTTCTTTTTCCAAGGAGCAAGTGTCTTTTAATTTCATGCTACAGTCACCATCTACAGTAATTTTGAAGCCCAAGAAAATAAAATCTGTCACTGTTTTCACTTTTCCTTCTTCTTTTTGCATAAAGTGATGGGACCAGATTGTCTTGTTATGGGTTTAAAAATGTATCTGAGCTTAACTGATAAAAATATACTCTTTGTGATTTTAAAGCTTTGATATTTATTGCTACTTATTTTATGGTATGTGCATGCATGCTCAGTCACTCAGTTGTTTCTGACTCTTTGTGACCACATGGCCTGTAGCCACCAAGCTCCTCTGTCCATGGGATTTTCCAGGTAAAAATGCTGGGATGGGTCTCCATTTTCTTCTCCGCGGGATCTTTGAGACCCAGAGATTGAACCAGCATTTCCTGAGACTCCTGTATTGGCAGGCAGATTGTTCACCACTGAACTACATGAGAAACCAAATATCATTAAATTTAATTTATGTGTATACCTCATTTAGGGCTTTCCTGGTGGCTCAGAGAGTAATCTGTCTGCCTACAAGGTGAGAGACACAGCTTCAATCCCTGGGTCAGGAAGATCTCGTGGAGAAGGAAATGGTAACCCACTTCAGTATTCTTGTCTTAAAAATCCCATGGATGGAGGAGCCTGGCAGGTTACAGTCCATGGGGTTGCAAAGAGTTGGACACGACTGAGTGATTTCACTTTCACTTTTCATACCTCATTTAAACTCAGAAAGAATATGTAATCTTCAGTGTACAGAAACAGTTTTAATATTCAATATCTTTATTGATTTTGTGCCTACTTGACTGACAGAAGTATGTTTAAAAGTTTCTAACCTTAATCGCTGTCTGGGGAGGCCTTACAAATAGCTCTGAAAAGAGGAGAGGTGAAAAGCAAAAGAGAAAAGGAAAGATATAAGCATCTGAATGCAGAGTTCCAAAGAATAGCAAGAAGAGATAAGAAAGCCTTCTTCAG
>SJYX01016696.1:331075-359392 GCA_006410675.1 Oreotragus oreotragus
GGGAGGGGGGGTTCATGTTTGGGAGTTCATGTAAAAAAATAAATAAATACAAAAAAAAAAAATTAATGAGCCAAAAAAGACAAATGGGGTTAGGGCAGAAAAGACATACAATGTTTGAAAAATACCACTTTGAGTGACTACTATATACTAAAAACAAAAAGAACTATACACAAATTCAATAACATCAATGTGATATGCACTAACATTTGTCATCACATTGTTTTTTTTTACAGATGGTAAAACATAGCTTAATTCTGAGGTATAAGAAGCAAATCATAGCTCTTGCAAGAGGAGAAATTATTTAGAAAACCTCAGTTAGAAACTGAGTGATGAGGCCAAAAAAGGTGTACATTGGGTTTGACAAAGGCAAGAACCGTTTCAGTGGTGGAGTGGGGGAAAGTACACATACAGTGAATAACAGAGGCAGAAACAGAAACATTGAGATGAGTCAAGAGGCTCAAGAAACTTGAAAAGAAAACGAAGGGAAAGTAGTGTAGAAACTAGAGGGTGACACAAAGTTAAGGGAAAATTTTGTTTTCTTTCTAATTGGGGGACTCAGTTGTATATGTACATATATATTGTTGTTTAATCTCTAAGTCCCGTCCAACTCTTTTGCGACCCCATGGACTGCAGCCTGCCAGGCTTCTCCATCTATGGAATTTTCCAGGCAAGAATATTGGAGTGGGTTACCATTTCCTTTGTCCAGGGGATCTTCCCAACCCAGGGATTGAACAGGTGTCTCCTGCATTGGCAGGCAGATTCTTTACCACTGAGCCACCAGGGAAGCCCCTTATTTTGGCATATAAGAGAGCAATTTTATTAATAGTTTATTTCTAGAGTACAGGTTTTTTTCCCCCATAAACTTGTGAAATGAGAGGATGTACACTTAGATTTTTATCCTATGTTCAGAAAGCTGATCCAAAATACAGCAGTGTCAGAATTCAAACCTAGGTTTCTCTTAACCTAAAACTGATTTCACATTACCACTTCCCCTTACAATGATGATCAGATTCTCAACTCAGACATTTAAATTCTAATATTTAAAAGGGACCTAAGGGACCTTAGAACTTGAGCTGCTTAAAATGGTTTTTTTCCTCTTGGTAATTGGGGAAGGCAATGGCACCCCACCCCAGTACTCTTGCCTGGAAAATCCAATGGACGGAGTAGCCTGGTGGGCTGCAGTCCATGGGGTCGCTAACAGCCGGACAGACTGAGCGACTTCACTTTCACTTTTCTCTTTCATGCATTGGAGAAGGAAATGGCAACCCACTCCAGTATTCTTGCCTGGAGAATCCCAGGGATGGGGGAGCCTGGTGGGCTGCCGTCTATGGGGTCACACAGAGTCGGACACGACTGAAGTGACTTAGCAGCAGCAGCAGCATTAAACTAATACTTTGCTATTAATTCACTGTAATCAGTCACTGTCTGAACATGCTGACTTTCTTCTATAACATATTCAATCCCTACTAGAATGTTTAAACAAGTAAGGTTATGTTTTAAATTTTCATTCAATGTGATCATTGTGATGCAGTTAACCAAAACCATGAGACCTAGTCATTGATGGCTCAGTACTCTGATGACAGTGCAAATTCTGCCACAAAACTGCAATTGGGGCAATAGAATACAGGATATGATGCATATACACATGAAATGCTTTCAACCAGACTATAAAAAATTCATGAAAAGTAATCATAGAAAGACTATCAAATAAATTTCTTTAAAAGTTTCTGTTTCATCAAGTTAGTAATTGAAATTGAATTTCAGTTAGAGTAGTAAATCTCACTAGCAGATTTCTCATTCACTTGGGTTTATAAGAAAAAAATGTCTATATTTTGAAAAGTTTTTCATTGTACTTAATACAAATCAGAGAAATGTACTTCCTTTTTAGAAGAGTATACTATTTATGGTAAAAGACTAAAATAAGGAAAATTTATTCTAATGCACTGAATGCTTTGAGATACTTTAAATGTTCCCATAAAACAAGGTGATTGACCAGAATTGATTTGAAAAAAGTGGCCTAAAAAAAAGTTCACTTGTATTACATGATTCATGGGTTATTTTTTATCATTTGTTAATAGATTAAGTCCTATATATTTAATTTTCTTCTCTAAACTGGCATATATTTCTTTATCCACATATAATTTAACAACATCCATTGCTGTGTGTGTGGATCACAAAAAAACTGCAGAAAATTCTTCAAGAGATGGAAGTACCAGACGACCGTACCTGCTTTCTGAGAAACCTGTATGCAAGTCAAGAAGCAACAGTTAGAACCATACCTGGAATAACAAAGTTTCCAAATTGGGAAAGGAGTACTTCAAGGCTATATACCCTGCTTATTTAATTTACATGCAGAGAATCTCATGTGAAATGCTGGACTGGATGAAGCACAAGCTGAAATTAAGATTGCCGGGAGAAATATCAGTAACCTCAGGTATGCAGATGACACCACCCCTATGGCAGAAAGCGAAGAGGAAGTAAAAAGCCTCTTGATGAAGGTGAAAGAGGAGAGTGAAAAATCTGGCTTAAAACTCAACATTCAAAAAACTAAGATATTGGTATCTGGTCCCATCATTTCATGACAAATAGATGGGGAAACAATGGAAACAGTGACAAACTTTATTTTCTTGGGCTCCAAAATCACTGTAGTTGGTGACTGCAGCCATGAAATTAAAAGATGCTTGCTCCTTGAAAGAAAAGCAATGGAAAAACCTAGACAGCATATTAAAAAGCAGAGATAACACTTTGCCAACAAAGGTCTGGCTAGCCAAAGCTATAGTTTTTCCAGTATTTATGTATGGATGTGAGAGTTGGACTGTAAAGAAGACTGAATGCCAAAGAATTTTGCCTTTGAGCTGTGGTGTTGGAGAAGACTCTTGAGAATCCCTTGGACTGCAAAGAGATCAAACCCATCAGTCCTAAAGGAAATCAACCCTGAATATTCATTGGAAGGACTGATGCTGTATCTCCAATACTTTGGCCACCTGATGCAAAGAGCTGACTCATCTGAAAAGAACTTGATTCTAGGAAAGATTGAAGGCAGGAGCCGAAGTGGGTGACAGAGCAGAAGATGGTTGGATGGCATAACTGACTTGATGGACATGAGTTTGAGCAAGCTCCAAAAGGTGGTAATAGACAGGGATGCCTGGCATGCTGCAGTCTATGGGGTCGAAAAGAATTGGTCACAGCTGAGCAACTGAACAACAAATTTATCAGTGCAAAATTACTAATATTTTATTCAGTTAATAACAAAGTACGTTCTTGTATTACAAAATATATTGTCAAAGCATAATATCTCCCTTTTCATTTAAGCTTTAATTTACCTACAGTGTTCCATAATGTAGCAGTGTACAACTCTGGATCATTGAAGCACTAATGGATTAATTCATCCCTGCTTTTTTAGTAACACTATTTTACTTTCTGAATCTGTTTTCAGAATTTTGCTAATAATCAGGCTGAGACTATAAATTACACATACATAATTGCTGAACAAACCTAGATCTTGATTTTTGATAAAAAATAATAATTGGCCAGCCATATATCTGAGTCAACTTTAGATAATCATGCTAACTTCCTGAGGGGAAATAAATTAGCAAATAATCCATTTTATTGGAATTGAAAAGCTGTCTCAAGAATATGAGACAGGAAGAATATGAAGAACTACTGCTGAACCAAATAAGAAACCTGTATTTGGAAATCCCAGGTAGCATAGTCTATAAAAATAAACTTAAGAGAAAAGAAAAATAAACCAAAGGATAATCAATGAAAAAAATAAAGGTCACATATTCAACTAAAATAACCAAAACTTACTAGCAAATCAGCCTCTGGAATAATAGGAATGGAATTTTTTTGATGAAAGGATTTCTTAAGACACTCTATAGGATTAAGCTTTGAGATAAAGTCCCTCTCTCACACTTGGTAAGCCAATAAGAGAAGCCTTCTTGGTGGAATTCAGAGGCAAACACCTCAGACAGGAAACAGGTACACTGCTCATATCTGGTAAAACAAAAAGAATTAAATTAAAAAGAGGAAATAGACATGCACAGCTTGCTCTTCAGACTTTGTATAAGGCTCTAAGACACTCTTCAGGTAAGGTGTCCCAACCAGGGGCTGTGCACATCCTCATAAATCAGCTAGTACAGAATTGCTTCTGGTGCATTAGGGTCCTGGCTTCTTTCAAATAGCACCTCTTCTGCCTAATGCCAATTACAGTCACAGGTTTGGATTGCTTTCTACAGGAAACCAAAGTTCTGGTATAACAAGACTGGGAATAAAGATGGTTTCTTTCACATTGCCAACAGATGGAGAAGAAAGAGATTAGTAAAAGTATGAAAGTCTGAAAATGATTTCAAGTATGAAGGTATCTGTTTTTCTTTTCTTAATTTAATACAAGACTTCAATTCAACAAATACTTGTTGAGTGTATAACTTGTGCTATAATTTTTAGATGTGAGTATTCAACAGTAAACAAAAAAGACACTAATCCTTGCATTCATAGTGCTTACATTCTGTTGAACTTGTCTTATTTTAGATCTGTTTTATTCAAGGCCAAAGTTTTCTGAGTTTGTGAGTTTTTTTTTTAAGCTTTCTTTTGATATATTTCACATCCCATACAATTCACCTACATAAAATGGGCAATTCAGTAGTTTTCAGAACATATATAGACTTGTGCAACCATCAGAACAATCTAATTTTAGAACATTTCCATCACTCATCCCTTGAAAGAAACATGATACCCGTTAGAAAACACTCCCTTCCCTCCCCATCCCCTTAGCTTAAGGCAACTGTTAATACAGTTTATGCCTTGATAGATTTGCCAATTCTGCATATTTCCTATAAATGAAATCATACAATATATGAATTATTTGACTTAATATTTTCAAGTTTTATACATATTGTAGCATGTATCAGTACTTAATTCTCTTTTGAAGCTATCTGCTTTCACAGTTATTAATTTAAAGTAAGACTTGTCTTAGTTTATGCCCTTTTCAGACTTTCTCAAATTCCATAGAACATTTTCACCTTCAATTGAAAATGAAACCTTAAATGGGATGATTTATTTTAGAACTGAAAAATATTTGAAGATCATCCAGTCAATTTTTAGATGAATAGACAGAGAAGTACAAAATCCAAGTGGTTTGCTAGAAACTATCTCTTCCCCCTTCCCTTAACTTTTTATCATAGGGCTTACTTGGTATGGATTTTGATAGCTTTTTATTTATCTGTAGGATTTTATAACCTCTTTATTGAAGAAAGCAATTTTGATACCTTTTAGTTTATAGACTATTGGTTTTTCCTATAAAAATCAAATTTTTTTTGTTTTTGTTCTACAGTGAAAATAAAGAAACTATATAAATTAAACAAATACAATTTTCCTTGATTACAGCCTAGAGACCCATTTTATATTAGTCTTACAACAAAATATTGCAAAAATTACTCATCAAATTTTGCTGCCTATAATTTGCACTAGAACTTTCTCTAACTCTCTTTTTAGTTGGGTTCCCAATGCATACATTTTTAAAGGTACCACAGCCTGCAAAATAATATTTCTCCATCATCGATATCTGCCTTTTACCTGTTTTTCTGAACTACATGAAATAATTCAGAATATTTATTTTAAAAACTCATAATGAACAGTACTTGATATTATGTCAGCAAATGATTAAATATGTCAGTCTTTTCAGAATCCACACTTCAGCTCATTAGCTTCCAGATGAAATGAATATAGCAGAGTACTAACCAGCACCTATCATGGTCAGCCCTTGGGGCTGGTGTATGGGGATGATCCGGAGGGATGATGTGGGGTGGGAGGTGGGAGGGGGGTTTATGTTTGGGAGTTCGTGTACACCTGTGGCAGATTCATGTCAATGTATGCCAAAACCAATAGAGTACTGTAAAGTAAAATAAAGTAAAATAGAAGCTCTAAAAATAATAATAATAATAAAGATTATGATAAAAAAAAGGATTCAGCCTCTACTTATACCTGCATTCCAAAGAAAAAGATATATTTGAACAGTTACTATATCAAATTTCTCAGAAGTTTCTACAGAAATACCTTCAACATTTTCTGAACCTCATTTATCTTATCCTGAAGTTTTCACGTATTTACTTTATATTTTATTTCCTATATAGCTTCTGGCATTGCAGCATTTTACTACCATTTGATTTTTTCCAACTGAAACCCTCCCTCTTTTCCCAACAACAACCATTAGAATCCTTAGAGTATTATGCATTCTGTTTAGATTTCTCTTCCTCTGATTACTGCAGGAATCATGCTCAGAATGCAATGGCAACCCACTCCAGCACTCTTGCCTGGAAAACCCCATGGGCAGAGGAGCCTGGTAGGCTGCAGTCCATGGGGTCGCGGAGAGTCGGACACGAATCAGTGACTTCACTTTCACTTTTCACTTTCATGCACTGGAGAAGGAAATGGCAACCCATTCCAGTGTTCTTGCCTGGAGAATCCCAGGGACGGAGAAGCCTTGTGGGCTGCCGTCTATGGGGTCGCACAGAGTCGGACACGACTGAAGCGACTTAGCAGCAGCAGCAGCAGCATGCTCAGAATTTGTATTTTAAAATTATACCTACCTCTACAGAGCACTAATAGGTGCCTACATCAGAATTATTTTGCTCAGAATTATTTTGTAGTGTTCATTTTAACTAACTTCCTATTTTACTGTTGAAGGTAGAACTTGCAAAGTCACATGAATTCCATCTAAATATTCAGGTTCTATTTGATAAATGTAAAATAGTGCAGTAATTTCTTACCTACACAGGAAATCAATTGTACCTATTATCCAAGTTGGTTATTTTTCTATATTTAATATACTCTTAAATTCTAATATATATCCTAGTAGTATTTTTGTCAGTCCTTAAATTATATATTAAGAGCAAGAAAATCTGATGCAAATTGAGAGAAGTAACAGTAAAATGGTATCTCAAAGAGAGACCTGAGAAAAATGTGTCAGAGGGACACTTGACTACACATTTTGAAAGAGCTATTTCTTAGATGTAGCAAGATTTCTCTGTATCCAGAGAACTCAACTCCACTTTTTCTGCACCCTTTCTATCAAGGCCTCAAGTTTTTGCACAAATCTCACCCCTAAGGCATAATGGAGAAGGAACTGAGGTGCCTAGGCCAGCTGAGCTGTCTAGTGCTGAAAGCTTATAGGCTAGACTCATAGAAAACATTTATTTTACAACACAAGCCTTTTCATTTTGAGTCCAGCAAAAAGCAGCACATAACAATAAAAATCTGTTTTGGTTGGCAAGCTGAGCATGAATCGAGGATTGTTTGCCTGGCTTCTAACTCATCTTTTCTGCTTTTCTGGAAGGTCCTTTCCCTGTAGTCTCTAGGTGTGCAAAGTGAATACTTGGGCCCTTCACGGGGTTGCAAAGAGTTGGAAGCAACTTAGTGACTAAACAACAACAACCTTTGTTTCTCAGGTCAGCAATGCTCTAATTATTCTCTCTCCATTGTTTCAAAACCTGAGTTCTTCAGCAGACCCTTTAGAAGTTCCCACAAAGATCCTCTAAGTTCTGCAACCTTAAAACTAGAGGTTATAATTATATAAATAAATGAATTGAATTTCCATGGCTCTTTTATATTCTTTTTTCAGTCACAGCACAACAATTACACATTTTATTTAAGTTTCTTTAAGGAAATTTTGTATTAATATTCTACATACTTTAAATTTTATAGTGTATATATAGGAACATATTTATAAAAATATATAGATGTAGAAAATATGTAACTTGGAGGGACAGTTCTGAAACACCAGAACCTAAATGCTACAAGGCCCCTTATGAACAAAAGTCTCACCTGCCATTTTTCTGGTTACCAATTCTTATGTATTGTGAAGGGGAAAGGGATATCCCGTTCAGTTCAGTTCAGTTCAGTCACTCAGTCATGTCTCTTTGCAACCTCATGAATCGCAGCACGCCAAGCCTCCCTGTCCATCACCAACTCCTGGAGTTTACTCAAACTCATGTCCACTGAGTCAGTGATGCCATCCGGCCATCTCATCCTCTGTTGTCCCCTTCTCTCCTGCCCCCAGTCCCTCTCAGCATCAGGGTCTTTTTCAACTCTTCACATGAGGTGGCCAAAGTATTGGAGTTTCAGCTTCAGCATCAGTCCTTCCAATGAACACCCAGGACTGATCTCCTTTAGAATGGACTGGTTGGATCTCCTTGCAGTCCAAGGGATTTCCCTATACCACCAGGCAATCCTTGAACATCACCTATGCTACAGTGCAACTCAGTTCTGACACTATCCACTCAGAGATAGCATTATATTTCATAAGTTAAGGACTCAGTCCTTTAAGATTCCTTCAGAGGATAGCAAGTCCAGATTTGTCATCTGTGCTTCCAACCAATAGCCTACAAATGGGAGGTTCCAATGACTCCCCTCCAGAGATTCAATTAATTTTCTAGAGAGATTCACAGAACCCTCAGAAACATTTGCTTATTATATTATTGGTTTATTATAATAGAGCATATTAGTAATTCAGGAACAGCCAGCTATAAGAGATGCATAAGAACAAAGTATGGGGAAAGGGTGAAGAGTCTCCACACTCTGCCTAAAATCCTACTGTTCCCCAAACTCCACATGATCACCAACTCAGAAGCTCTCCAAACCCCATTATTTTGCTGTTTTTTAGAGGTGTTGGGGGACTGTGTAATTTCCTTGGTTCTTTCTAGCTGCATCAAAAATTTGAAGTGATGAATGGACCAGTGATACAGCTCGGTTTTATTTAGAAAGCAAAGGAGAATACATTCTAGAAGCATGAAGGCGGGTCGACCCAAAAGACGAGAAAAGAGAAGCCCCTGGCTCAATATTGGCTTCTCTTTTTATATGGTTTTTCTCCTTCTCTTGAGTCTTCCCTATGTAAATTGGGCTAGCCAGGAGGGCTGTTTGTTTTACCTGAGGTCTTCTCTCTGGTCCTTGGACCTTCCTTTGCTCTATTTTTGCGGGGTTTTTCCCTTCATTGTCTTTTAGCCACCACCATTTTGGACTCTTTTTTTCCTCTTCTAACTACCTAACATTGGCTTTGTTCTATAGGCATGGTTGATTAAATCATTGGCCATTAGCTATTGATTTAAGCTCCAGGCCTACCCCTCTCCCTGTAAATCAAGGCTTGGAACTGAAAGTTAAAACATTTTATTCATGGTTAATTCTGCTGGCAACCAGCCCCCATCCTTACATGCAGTACAAAAGTCATCTCATAAATGTTGAAAAACAAAATTCAACCCAGTAAATTTGGAGATCTATCTATTAGGTGATTCATGAATTAGGCAGCATCACCTCTAGTAAATAGAAGGGCTTTCTGAGAAGTTGTACAAAATAGAAGGCTTTTATAGGCAGAAGGAGGGTAGGGATGAAGGTGCTGGCCAACAACAACAACAAAAGGGAAAAAAGGAAAAAAGGATTGGTTTAGTCCAGGCCATCTTCCTGGAGGTTGGGGGAGGAAAAGGAAACAGAAAGGGTCCCTATCATGCAGATTACCTACTAGTGTAGATCAGGAAATTTCAGATTAACTGCTTGAAAGGTCAGTTACTGGGATAGGTTGAAACTGAAATCAGATCTTGGTTTGGGGCTTCACTGGTGGCTGGTAAAGAATCTGCCTGCAATGCAGGAGACCTGGGTTTGCTTCCTGGGTGGGGAAGATCTCCTGGAGAAGGAAATGGCAACCCACTTCAGTATTCTTGCCTGGAGATTTCCATGGACAGAGGAGCTTGTGGGCTATAGTCCATGGGGTTGCAAAGAGTCGGACACTGAGCAAATAACACTTTTGCTGCACTGGAGACAAATGACTTCATTTGGGTCTTATTATTTCTTTTTTAACATGACAAAAGACACCTTTGTTGTTCTCTCAACACAGGAAATTCCAAGAGTTTTAGGAGCCCTGTGCCAAAAATGGGGCAAAAATCAAATATGTATTACTTTTTATAAATACCAATATCATACCTGAAAATTATTGATGCCATTAACTTATATTTGAAACAAGTTAGATCAAGTAAATTCTCTCTTATAAAAGACATAGCAGCTTCCTATCTCCCCTTGGTTTAAAATCTAAAATTCTTACTGTTGTCTATAAAACTCTATATTAAGAGTTGGCAAACTTTTTTGTGAAGGCCTAGATATCAAATATTTTCTGTAGAAGCTACCAAACTTGGCACTTGTAGCATGAAAACAGTCATAAATAATGCAGAAACTGAAAAGAGTGTGGCTGCATTACAGCAAAACTTTATGGACACTAAAATTTGAATTTCATATGATTTCCAAGAATCATAAAATATAGTTTTAGTGTTGATATTTTATTCCAAACATTCAAAATTGTAATAATCGCTTATAATGGTCTACAAGTCATATAGGAACAGTTGGTGGGTCAAACTCGGGCTGCAATTCCTGCTCTGTATGAGCTACACTCTCACAGATTTCACTCACTCGACCACACTTCCTCTCCTCATGGACTCTGTACCTGACATCCTTGCTCTTCCTTGCATACAATAAGTGCACTCTCACTCACTTCAGTGCCTTTGCACAATCTGTGTCCTTTGCTGAGAACACACTTTGTCCTAATCTTTTAATAGCTCATTTCTTTCACTTTTGAAGACGAATTATTCTCTTATCATCCAATGCCAAACATCTTTTTATCCTCATGTAATACCTCAGTTTTCATTTAATATTTATTACTCCAGTATTGCCTGGAGAATCCCATGGACAGAGGAGCATGACGGACTGAGGTCCATGGGGTCACAAAGAGTCAGACACGACTGAAGCTACTAGCACAGCACAGCTCAGCACCCACCAAATTATATGTTTTATTATTTTTTTTTCTCACTAGAATGTAAGATTTGAGAGAGAAGAGATTTGCCTTTCTCCACTGTTTCATCCTGAGTAGTGCTTAGCACAAAATATGCACTCCAATGAATACTTCTCCTTGAATGGATTGTTGTTATTTACATTATCAAAATTCTTCTTTATTCTCTTCATCTCAACTATCATTTTGAAGTTCCGTGTGACTGGAGCTAATACCAATCTGTGAATTCTCAACATTTGAGAGCTTTTTTGAAAAATGTTATTCAGTGATGTCCAACTCTTTGTGATCTTATGGACTGTAGCCTGTCAGGCTCCTCTGTCCATGGAATTCTCCAGGCAAGAATACTGGAGTGGGTTGCCATGTCCTTCTCCAGGAGATCTTCCCAGCCCAGGGAATGAACCTGGGTCTCCTTCATTGCTGATCTGTGTTCAATACAGTTCTCATTATTAATACGATGTTATTATTCTGCAGCTAGGTAATCCTTATGTAACCTTTCTATCTCTCATGGCTCATAGAGGGTACTGTGGTGCCCTGGTTAGCTGTCCTAGAGTGCTCTAACACAAGTGATTCAGCAAGGAGTTCACAGGTGCCCTATGTCTTCAGAATATTGCCCTGAACTGATGGGAACCACTTCAGTAGGTCATAATTCAGAAAATGGCCTCCAGCTTATGACTAATAAGGAATAAGTACAAAAGGTTATTCTTTAGGCCTCAAGAGGAAATTATTTTAAGGTATAGTTTATGCTCCAGAGACATTACCCTATAGTTCAGGCCAAGGTAAAGAGCTTAAGACTTTTCCTAAGACTGCATCCTTGCTCATCCCTTTTTCCTTTCAACCCTGCTTTACTCCCTCCTTTTACATTTTTCTTCTATGAATACTTCTTCAGCAAATCATGTGCATCTGGATCTCTACCTCTGGTTCTGCTTCTAGAATAAAGTTCCTACTGTAGTAAACCCATGAACTCTTACCCAATTCCCACTAAGCAGGTCCACCAAAATCAATCCTTAACAAACTCAAAACCATAGCATTATGTAACAGTGATCTTTAGATATCTTACTTTTAGAGTACAAAGTAGGACACCTTCCAGCTACTGATAAGCCTCGGCTAGAATGTGGTAGCATCAAAGACTGATTAAATTATCGTATGCAATTNTTTTTTTTGAGGGGGGGGTTATGTAATCCTTTTTCTCTGGAATAAGGGAATAGACCTGAAATGGGTACATAATTTTAAGGACTCTTAACAATCCTTCTCCCTCTCCCTATGAGTTTCAAGTTGCTTTATCCATGCTTCTTTCAGCGCTAGTAAATATTGGACATTTATCCAGGTAACTCTCCATCTCAGTGGCTTTTCTACATTCTTTAATCTTTCATTCTTATCCTTCTCTTGTTATGTTCTTTAATCTCTATGTTTTCACTCTTTCTTCTTTCTCCATTTCAAACTTTGAAACATTGATTTATAATTTACAATTTTTACATAATTTTTCTTACATTGATTCTACTCTAAAACTCCTGCAACTCAATTAGTATTTTATAACATTTTACAAATCATTCCTTTCTTTCCTGTTTTGAGGCATCAGTGCAGCATCTAACAGTGTTGCACAGACAAGCAAGCATCAGCTATTTCTCCAGTAGGTGAATGAGCCTTATTGATTACCATTTTGTAACTTCACATTCATTAATCAGAAGAGGAATTAGAAAGATGAGGAAAAACAAACTTCTTTGCTACCATCTTTATTTTATTAATTTTATATTTTGGATTCAGATTTTTTTTTCTTCAAGAGCTTTATTATATTGTATTATATTAAGTTGAAGAGTCAACTCTCTGGAAAAGACACTGATGTTGGAAAAGATAAAGGGCAGGAAGAGAAGGGGGTAACAGAGGATGAGATGGTTGGATAGCATCACTGACTCAATGNTTCAAGAGCTTTATTATATTGTATTATATTAAGTTGAAGAGTCAACTCTCTGGAAAAGACACTGATGTTGGAAAAGATAAAGGGCAGGAAGAGAAGGGGGTAACAGAGGATGAGATGGTTGGATAGCATCACTGACTCAATGAACATGAGTTTAAGCAAACTCTGGGAGATAGTGAAGGACAGCGAAGCCTGCAGCACTGCAGTCTGTGGGGTCACAAAGAGTCAGATATGACTGAACAAAAAATATTGTCATATCACATCATCATATCAGATTACATTTTATTTTAGGAAACATTCACTTTGATTTGTATGAACTCTTTCCAACTTTAAATCCCTCTCTTTCACTGTCCTTTGGATACATTGCAAATGAACATGAATATTTTCTGAACTGTAATCTAGTGCCAAGGTGCAGTGGGTTCTTCTGACCACTACATTGTTATAAACAAAACTCACACCGTAATTTTCCCTCAAATGACATCACAGGATTTTCTATCTGAAGCACAAATATCTTTGGAAGAGGGAGGCAACCAGAAGTGAAAATAGATGTAGGAAAATTACACATTATACTTTGTAAGGTTTGTATTCAGCATAATTTGAGCCAACCTCTGTCCCTTAGATGTAGCCTTTCAATCCCTTTGAATCTTTAATGATTGGTATCCAAGCATAAAATATTTTGAAACAATTGATTTTCCATTAAAATCTTTTGCAATTGCATGGAAATGAACAATTTTTACTTCAGATATGAATAGTCAATTATTTTATTTTCAAAATGGAGTGAAAATATAATCAATGTATATCTAGGTGATTCACACTAATTTTGAAAACACTTTTCCCCAAAGGTAACATGAAAATCTTCTCTAAAAGTAAGTTTTCTTGTAAGTTTCAGCTCTTGACACTCTTTCAGAAGATATCTATAAGCATTAACCACCAGCTCAGTACTATCCCAGGAAAAACATTGATGGGGAAAAAAATACAACAGGGACTCCCTAGGCTGTCTACTTGTTTGCTACTTAAAGCATGGTCCTTAGACCAGAAGCAACAATACCTCCTTTTGAGCCACCGTGCTTCTCAAATTTGAATGTGTTATGATTCAGCCCTGGCCTGGGGTGGACTAAGATTCTGCTTAACGTGATATTAAGGCTGATGGCCCATGGTCCACATTTTGAGTAGCAAAGATTCTAAAAAGTCAGGGGTAACTACTGTGAATGATGTACTTTAACAGCCATTCTGTAATGATGTTTCATGATGGTACAATTATATATATATATTGATGAAGTAACTTGGAAATAGCAAATACTTGTTAAGTATATATTTATGACATAAGATTTAGAGGTAAAGATGTACAATAGGAAGAATTAAAGGACACATCAAATTTTCTAAGGCATAAAAATTACTGTGGTAAAAGGTCATAAGAATTTTATCAGACTAGTCCTAAAAAGAGAAATGCATCTTCTTACTGAAAAATGGCCCATATCTGTCTCTTATACACATCTAGATGTGTATAAGAGACAGGAGCCAAGGTACAATAAGTGGAATTTTCATTACTGTGAAAATCACTGCTTTAGCACTTCCCTACTTTAAAAATATTAATAAATCAAAGAAACATATGTTTTTGCATTAAAAGCCAGAAAATTTTAATCCCCCAAATTGTCCTTGGTTTAAGTACATGTTCTAAAGTCATTTTAAATAAGGACAAATATAAAATTCATTTATTTGAAAATCATGAGCTAGCTTATTGTCTATAGCAGTGTTCTTATTTATTTATTTAATGTACTTACTGAATAGCTATTATGTACCAGACCCACATTAAGCTGGAGACACCTTAGATTTCATACTGTCATAGAGTTCATATGGTAGTGGGAAAATGTAGGAGACTAACAACAGTTGGTAAGCCTCACTTGAGAATAACAGCATGAAAACAATAATTTCAGAAATAATAATAGTAGTTACCATTTTGAGTATCTACCCTGTCTAATATAGTACCATAATTTTAATCTTATTCATCTCACATAAAACACTAGAGACATATATTTACAAGACAATGAGGTCAATAAAGATTCAATAATTTACCAAATATGTGAAAAGAAATAAGTGGTAGAGTAGGATTTGAATCTTGGTCTACTAGTAAAAAACCCAGGCCATTTAGCTTTCTTACACTGCCTTTCAAAACTAGCTAACAGTTTGCAGTGAGAATCAAACCCTTTCATAAAAAAGGAAAACATTGTGTTTCATTATAGAAATACAATATTTAGAAAGGGGATGACTGTTATAACCTAGAATTCCTAATAGCGTAGTGGTTAATGAACCAAAATTCTCAAGTCAGATGTTTGAAGTTAAACTCTAGATTTGTTATTAATTAACTGTGAAACTCTGGACCAGTTAAACTTTGACCATATACTATTTTAAAAACTTTTAATTCAATACTTAATCACTGTCTACCTTAATTTACTCATTTATAAAGTTGGTATAAACACTGAATGAGTTAGTATATTTAAAGTGCTTAGAACAATACTTAAGTACCTATAAAATGCCAGGCTCCTGTTTCCATGGGATGTTAAACTTTGACCATATACTATTTTAAAAACTTTTAATTCAATACTTAATCACTGTCTACCTTAATTTACTCATTTATAAAGTTGGTATAAACACTGAATGAGTTAGTATATTTAAAGTGCTTAGAACAATACTCAAGTACCTATAAAATGCCAGGCTCCTGTTTCCATGGGATTTTCCAGGCAAGAAGACTGGAGTAGGTTGCCATTTCCTCCTCCAGAGGATCTTCCCGACCCAGGGATCAAAGTCTCATCTCTGACATCTTCTATCCAGTCAGGTAGTCTTGTATTCCCATCTCTTTCAGAATTTTCCACAGTTTATTGTGATCCACACAGTCAAAGGCTTTGGCATAGTTCAGTTCAGTTCAGTTCAGTCACTCAATTGTGTCTGACCCTTTGTGACCCCATGAATTGCACCATGCCAGGCCTGCCTGTCCATCACCAACTCCCAGAATTCACTCAAATTCATGTCTGTCAAGTCAGTGATGCCATCCAGCCATCTCATCCTCGGTCGTCCCCTTCTTTGCCTGTCCCCAATTCCTCCCAGCATCAGAGTCTTTTCCAATGAATCAACTCTTCGCATGAGGTGGCCAAAGTATTGGAGTTTCAGCCTCAGCACCAGTCCTTTCAATGAACACACAGGACTGATCTCCTTTAGGATGGACTGGTTGGATCTCCTTGCAGTCCAAGGGACTCTTAAGGGTCTTCGCCAACATCACAATTCAAAAGCATCAATTCTTCAGTGTTCAGCTTTCTTTATAGTCCTACTTTCACATCCATACATGACCACTGGAAAAACCACAGCCTTGACTAGATGGACCTTTGTTGGCAAAGTAATGTCTCTGCTTTTCAATATGCTATCTAGATTGGTCAAAACTTTCCTTTCAAGGAGTATGCGTCTTTTAATTTCATGGCTGCAATCACCACCTGCAGTGATTTTGAAGCCCCCCAAACTAAAATCTGACACTGTTTCCACTGTTTCCCCATCTATTTCCCATGAAGTGATGGGACCGGATGCCATGATCTTAGCTTTCTGAATGTTGAGCTTTAAGCCAACTTTTTCACTCTCCTCTTTCCACTTCCTCAAGAGGCTTTTTAGTTCCTCTTCACTTTCTGCCATAAGGGTGGTGTCATCTGCATATCTGAGGTTATTGATATTTCTTCTGGCAATCTTGATTCCAGCTTGTGCTTCCTCCNGTCTTTTCAGAATCCACACTTCAGCTCATTAGCTTCCAGATGAAATGAATATAGCAGAGTACTAACCAGCACCTATCATGGTCAGCCCTTGGGGCTGGTGTATGGGGATGATCCGGAGGGATGATGTGGGGTGGGAGGTGGGAGGGGGGTTTATGTTTGGGAGTTCGTGTACACCTGTGGCAGATTCATGTCAATGTATGCCAAAACCAATAGAGTACTGTAAAGTAAAATAAAGTAAAATAGAAGCTCTAAAAATAATAATAATAATAAAGATTATGATAAAAAAAAGGATTCAGCCTCTACTTATACCTGCATTCCAAAGAAAAAGATATATTTGAACAGTTACTATATCAAATTTCTCAGAAGTTTCTACAGAAATACCTTCAACATTTTCTGAACCTCATTTATCTTATCCTGAAGTTTTCACGTATTTACTTTATATTTTATTTCCTATATAGCTTCTGGCATTGCAGCATTTTACTACCATTTGATTTTTTCCAACTGAAACCCTCCCTCTTTTCCCAACAACAACCATTAGAATCCTTAGAGTATTATGCATTCTGTTTAGATTTCTCTTCCTCTGATTACTGCAGGAATCATGCTCAGAATGCAATGGCAACCCACTCCAGCACTCTTGCCTGGAAAACCCCATGGGCAGAGGAGCCTGGTAGGCTGCAGTCCATGGGGTCGCGGAGAGTCGGACACGAATCAGTGACTTCACTTTCACTTTTCACTTTCATGCACTGGAGAAGGAAATGGCAACCCATTCCAGTGTTCTTGCCTGGAGAATCCCAGGGACGGAGAAGCCTTGTGGGCTGCCGTCTATGGGGTCGCACAGAGTCGGACACGACTGAAGCGACTTAGCAGCAGCAGCAGCAGCATGCTCAGAATTTGTATTTTAAAATTATACCTACCTCTACAGAGCACTAATAGGTGCCTACATCAGAATTATTTTGCTCAGAATTATTTTGTAGTGTTCATTTTAACTAACTTCCTATTTTACTGTTGAAGGTAGAACTTGCAAAGTCACATGAATTCCATCTAAATATTCAGGTTCTATTTGATAAATGTAAAATAGTGCAGTAATTTCTTACCTACACAGGAAATCAATTGTACCTATTATCCAAGTTGGTTATTTTTCTATATTTAATATACTCTTAAATTCTAATATATATCCTAGTACTATTTTTGTCAGTCCTTAAATTATATATTAAGAGCAAGAAAATCTGATGCAAATTGAGAGAAGTAACAGTAAAATGGTATCTCAAAGAGAGACCTGAGAAAAATGTGTCAGAGGGACACTTGACTACACATTTTGAAAGAGCTATTTCTTAGATGTAGCAAGATTTCTCTGTATCCAGAGAACTCAACTCCACTTTTTCTGCACCCTTTCTATCAAGGCCTCAAGTTTTTGCACAAATCTCACCCCTAAGGCATAATGGAGAAGGAACTGAGGTGCCTAGGCCAGCTGAGCTGTCTAGTGCTGAAAGCTTATAGGCTAGACTCATAGAAAACATTTATTTTACAACACAAGCCTTTTCATTTTGAGTCCAGCAAAAAGCAGCACATAACAATAAAAATCTGTTTTGGTTGGCAAGCTGAGCATGAATCGAGGATTGTTTGCCTGGCTTCTAACTCATCTTTTCTGCTTTTCTGGAAGGTCCTTTCCCTGTAGTCTCTAGGTGTGCAAAGTGAATACTTGGGCCCTTCACGGGGTTGCAAAGAGTTGGAAGCAACTTAGTGACTAAACAACAACAACCTTTGTTTCTCAGGTCAGCAATGCTCTAATTATTCTCTCTCCATTGTTTCAAAACCTGAGTTCTTCAGCAGACCCTTTAGAAGTTCCCACAAAGATCCTCTAAGTTCTGCAACCTTAAAACTAGAGGTTATAATTATATAAATAAATGAATTGAATTTCCATGGCTCTTTTATATTCTTTTTTCAGTCACAGCACAACAATTACACATTTTATTTAAGTTTCTTTAAGGAAATTTTGTATTAATATTCTACATACTTTAAATTTTATAGTGTATATATAGGAACATATTTATAAAAATATATAGATGTAGAAAATATGTAACTTGGAGGGACAGTTCTGAAACACCAGAACCTAAATGCTACAAGGCCCCTTATGAACAAAAGTCTCACCTGCCATTTTTCTGGTTACCAATTCTTATGTATTGTGAAGGGGAAAGGGATATCCCGTTCAGTTCAGTTCAGTTCAGTCACTCAGTCATGTCTCTTTGCAACCTCATGAATCGCAGCACGCCAAGCCTCCCTGTCCATCACCAACTCCTGGAGTTTACTCAAACTCATGTCCACTGAGTCAGTGATGCCATCCGGCCATCTCATCCTCTGTTGTCCCCTTCTCTCCTGCCCCCAGTCCCTCTCAGCATCAGGGTCTTTTTCAACTCTTCACATGAGGTGGCCAAAGTATTGGAGTTTCAGCTTCAGCATCAGTCCTTCCAATGAACACCCAGGACTGATCTCCTTTAGAATGGACTGGTTGGATCTCCTTGCAGTCCAAGGGATTTCCCTATACCACCAGGCAATCCTTGAACATCACCTATGCTACAGTGCAACTCAGTTCTGACACTATCCACTCAGAGATAGCATTATATTTCATAAGTTAAGGACTCAGTCCTTTAAGATTCCTTCAGAGGATAGCAAGTCCAGATTTGTCATCTGTGCTTCCAACCAATAGCCTACAAATGGGAGGTTCCAATGACTCCCCTCCAGAGATTCAATTAATTTTCCAGAGAGATTCACAGAACCCTCAGAAACATTTGCTTATTATATTATTGGTTTATTATAATAGAGCATATTAGTAATTCAGGAACAGCCAGCTATAAGAGATGCATAAGAACAAAGTATGGGGAAAGGGTGAAGAGTCTCCACACTCTGCCTAAAATCCTACTGTTCCCCAAACTCCACATGATCACCAACTCAGAAGCTCTCCAAACCCCATTATTTTGCTGTTTTTTAGAGGTGTTGGGGGACTGTGTAATTTCCTTGGTTCTTTCTAGCTGCATCAAAAATTTGAAGTGATGAATGGACCAGTGATACAGCTCGGTTTTATTTAGAAAGCAAAGGAGAATACATTCTAGAAGCATGAAGGCGGGTCGACCCAAAAGACGAGAAAAGAGAAGCCCCTGGCTCAATATTGGCTTCTCTTTTTATATGGTTTTTCTCCTTCTCTTGAGTCTTCCCTATGTAAATTGGGCTAGCCAGGAGGGCTGTTTGTTTTACCTGAGGTCTTCTCTCTGGTCCTTGGACCTTCCTTTGCTCTATTTTTGCGGGGTTTTCCCCTTCATTGTCTTTTAGCCACCACCATTTTGGACTCTTTTTTTCCTCTTCTAACTACCTAACATTGGCTTTGTTCTATAGGCATGGTTGATTAAATCATTGGCCATTAGCTATTGATTTAAGCTCCAGGCCTACCCCTCTCCCTGTAAATCAAGGCTTGGAACTGAAAGTTAAAACATTTTATTCATGGTTAATTCTGCTGGCAACCAGCCCCCATCCTTACATGCAGTACAAAAGTCATCTCATAAATGTTGAAAAACAAAATTCAACCCAGTAAATTTGGAGATCTATCTATTAGGTGATTCATGAATTAGGCAGCATCACCTCTAGTAAATAGAAGGGCTTTCTGAAAAGTTGTACAAAATAGAAGGCTTTTATAGGCAGAAGGAGGGTAGGGATGAAGGTGCTGGCCAACAACAACAACAAAAGGGAAAAAAGGAAAAAAGGATTGGTTTAGTCCAGGCCATCTTCCTGGAGGTTGGGGGAGGAAAAGGAAACAGAAAGGGTCCCTATCATGCAGATTACCTACTAGTGTAGATCAGGAAATTTCAGATTAACTGCTTGAAAGGTCAGTTACTGGGATAGGTTGAAACTGAAATCAGATCTTGGTTTGGGGCTTCACTGGTGGCTGGTAAAGAATCTGCCTGCAATGCAGGAGACCTGGGTTTGCTTCCTGGGTGGGGAAGATCTCCTGGAGAAGGAAATGGCAACCCACTTCAGTATTCTTGCCTGGAGATTTCCATGGACAGAGGAGCTTGTGGGCTATAGTCCATGGGGTTGCAAAGAGTCGGACACTGAGCAAATAACACTTTTGCTGCACTGGAGACAAATGACTTCATTTGGGTCTTATTATTTCTTTTTTAACATGACAAAAGACACCTTTGTTGTTCTCTCAACACAGGAAATTCCAAGAGTTTTAGGAGCCCTGTGCCAGAAATGGGGCAAAAATCAAATATGTATTACTTTTTATAAATACCAATATCATACCTGAAAATTATTGATGCCATTAACTTATATTTGAAACAAGTTAGATCAAGTAAATTCTCTCTTATAAAAGACATAGCAGCTTCCTATCTCCCCTTGGTTTAAAATCTAGAATTCTTACTGTTGCCTATAAAACTCTATATTAAGAGTTGGCAAACTTTTTTGTGAAGGCCTAGATATCAAATATTTTCTGTAGAAGCTACCAAACTTGGCACTTGTAGCATGAAAACAGTCATAAATAATGCAGAAACTGAAAAGAGTGTGGCTGCATTACAGCAAAACTTTATGGACACTAAAATTTGAATTTCATATGATTTCCAAGAATCATAAAATATAGTTTTAGTGTTGATATTTTATTCCAAACATTCAAAATTGTAATAATCGCTTATAATGGTCTACAAGTCATATAGGAACAGTTGGTGGGTCAAACTCGGGCTGCAATTCCTGCTCTGTATGAGCTACACTCTCACAGATTTCACTCACTCGACCACACTTCCTCTCCTCATGGACTCTGTACCTGACATCCTTGCTCTTCCTTGCATACAATAAGTGCACTCTCACTCACTTCAGTGCCTTTGCACAATCTGTGTCCTTTGCTGAGAACACACTTTGTCCTAATCTTTTAATAGCTCATTTCTTTCACTTTTGAAGACGAATTATTCTCTTATCATCCAATGCCAAACATCTTTTTATCCTCATGTAATACCTCAGTTTTCATTTAATATTTATTACTCCAGTATTGCCTGGAGAATCCCATGGACAGAGGAGCATGACGGACTGAGGTCCATGGGGTCACAAAGAGTCAGACACGACTGAAGCTACTAGCACAGCACAGCTCAGCACCCACCAAATTATATGTTTTATTATTTTTTTTTCTCACTAGAATGTAAGATTTGAGAGAGAAGAGATTTGCCTTTCTCCACTGTTTCATCCTGAGTAGTGCTTAGCACAAAATATGCACTCCAATGAATACTTCTCCTTGAATGGATTGTTGTTATTTACATTATCAAAATTCTTCTTTATTCTCTTCATCTCAACTATCATTTTGAAGTTCCGTGTGACTGGAGCTAATACCAATCTGTGAATTCTCAACATTTGAGAGCTTTTTTGAAAAATGTTATTCAGTGATGTCCAACTCTTTGTGATCTTATGGACTGTAGCCTGTCAGGCTCCTCTGTCCATGGAATTCTCCAGGCAAGAATACTGGAGTGGGTTGCCATGTCCTTCTCCAGGAGATCTTCCCAGCCCAGGGAATGAACCTGGGTCTCCTTCATTGCTGATCTGTGTTCAATACAGTTCTCATTATTAATACGATGTTATTATTCTGCAGCTAGGTAATCCTTATGTAACCTTTCTATCTCTCATGGCTCATAGAGGGTACTGTGGTGCCCTGGTTAGCTGTCCTATAGTGCCCTAACACAAGTGATTCAGCAAGGAGTTCACAGGTGCCCTATGTCTTCAGAAAATTGCCCTGAACTGATGGGAACCACTTCAGTAGGTCATAATTCAGAAAATGGCCTCCAGCTTATGACTAATAAGGAATAAGTACAAAAGGTTATTCTTTAGGCCTCAAGAGGAAATTATTTTAAGGTATAGTTTATGCTCCAGAGACATTACCCTGTAGTTCAGGCCAAGGTAAAGAGCTTAAGACTTTTCCTAAGACTGCATCCTTGCTCATCCCTTTTTCCTTTCAACCCTGCTTTACTCCCTCCTTTTACATTTTTCTTCTATGAATACTTCTTCAGCAAATCATGTGCATCTGGATCTCTACCTCTGGTTCTGCTTCTAGAATAAAGTTCCTACTGTAGTAAACCCATGAACTCTTACCCAATTCCCACTAAGCAGGTCCACCAAAATCAATCCTTAACAAACTCAAAACCATAGCATTATGTAACAGTGATCTTTAGATATCTTACTTTTAGAGTACAAAGTAGGACACCTTCCAGCTACTGATAAGCCTCGGCTAGAATGTGGTAGCATCAAAGACTGATTAAATTATCGTATGCAATTTATGAAATATCTTGTGTTTAGCAGTGTGCCAACCAATCTCTCATTAACTGATTTTGCTAAATGAATAACATGCTTAAAGTCATATTTAGTAATCTAGACACAGATATACATACAAAAATATCTTTGGGTATGTATACATTCTCAGGTTAGTATACACACATTTATTTCCTTGTTCTGTTAACTATCACAGAATAGATCACAGAATCAATGACACCTCAGTAGCAACAAGCACACCCGGTCCCCAGATCTTGGTTTCTAATACCATTATCCAATAAAGAAAATCTGGACTTCATGAGGAAATGGCTAATTCCGTGGCTGATAACAGGTGGCCTGGAACATTTTGTAGTGTGAAAGTAAAACAACAATAGTGAAGTATGTCAGAGCAGCAGCATATGAGACAAATACCAAATGGCCAAAGCTGGAATAATCTGGACAATGGAATAAAAGAAATTTTTTATTTTAGCCAAAGTATAAAATAAATATCTATGAATCTGTACTGACATAATGAAATAAATAGATAAGACAGAATAGACAAATCTCTTCTGCAGAAGAATTTCAAGTATTTTATGTAGAATAAAATACTTCAAGTAAACAGAGAATAGCTCTCACCTTTTAGTGGGAGCTACTCATACTGTCCCTGGAGAAGGAAATTGCAACCCACTCCAGTACTCTTGCTCGGAGAATCCCATGGAGGGAGGAGCCTGGTGGGCTATAGTCCATGGGGTTGCAAAGAGTCGGACACAACTGAGCGACTTCACTTCACTCATACTGTCATTTTACCAAAGAGCACTGTATGGAAAAAGAGTATAAAATAATTTTACAGTTAAGAAACTTGGCAAACACTGTCTCAGCCAGATGACAAGGTTAACATTAGCAGTGTTGTGAATTGACAGTCAGCTTGATATGATACGAAGAGAATAACACTTAATTTTTGTACTCTCCCTCCCCCCCCAAAAAATCCATAATTCCAGTCTCAAGGAAAAAAAGTCAACTAAATCCCAATTAACAGTCTACAAAATATCTGACTCCTCAAAACTGCCAAAGGAAATAGAAGACAAGTCTGAAAAATTTTCACAATTAAGAGGAGCTTAAGACATAACAAGTATAATGTGCTATCATGATGGGATTCTGGAACAGAAAAAGGACATTAGGTAAAACAGGGAAATATCAGTAAGTGTGGACTTCAGTTAATAATAATGTAAGTATTCAATCATGAACTATGATATATAGCCTACATGTAAGATGTAGAGGAAACTATTTATGTTATATATGGGAATTCTCAAAACTACCTTCACCAATGTTATATAAACATAAAATTTTAAAGTTTATTTATTTTTAAATATTAAACTTATAACTGCAACTTTATAATTACACTGTTCAAGAAATTTTAAATTCAATAAAGTGCCTAATCTACAATAGACTGTCTTGAATACATTTTTTATTATTTTTGGAGGAAACCCACTTTGAAGCTTCTAATAGCCTCTTAATAGTATGTGCCTGTGCATACTTGCTCAGTCCAACTATGAGACTATGACACTGTGAGTGTCCAACACTTGAGACAGTTTAGGCTGTAGCCTACCAGCCTTCTCTGTCCCTGGGATTTTTCAGGCAATAATACAGGAGTAGATTGCTATCTCGTTCCTCCAGGGGATCTTCCAACCTGAGTCTCCTGTGTCTCTTGCATTGCAGGCAGCTTCTTTACTGCTGAGCCACTGGGGAAGTCCATAATATGATATATTCCTAAAGAATTTAAAATATTTTTGTTATTAAGATCAAAATTTTTTTCATGACAGTAAAATTCTTAATCTTTTCAATAATATTTTAGCATTATTTTTCATATTATCTATAACAAACTCTTGAAATATTTATTATGATGCAACAAAATTGGGAAAGGAATATATCAATTCTGGCTTAAAATTGGGAAAGGAGTACATCAAGACTGTATATTATCACCTTGCTTAATTAACTTATATGCTGAGTACATCATGAGAAATGCCAGGCTGGATGAAGCACAAGCTGTAACCAAGATTGCAGGGAGAAACATCAGTAACCTCAGATATGCAGATGACATCACCCTATGGGAGAAAGTGAAGAGGAACTAAAAAGCCTCTTGATGAAGGTGAAAGAGGAGAGTAGGAAAACTGGCTTGAAACTCAACATTCAGAAAATTAAGATCATGGCAACCAGTCCCATCACTTCAAGGCAAATATATGGGGAAACAATGGAAACAGTCAGAGACTTTATTCTTTTGAGCTCCAAAATTACTGCAGAAGGTGACTGCAGCCATGAAATTAAAAGACACTTGCTCCTTGGAAGAAAAACTATGACAAACCTAGACAGCATATTAAAAAGCAGAGACATTACTTTCCTGACGAAAGGTCCACATAGTCAAAGCTATGGTTTTTCCAGTAGTCATGTAGGATGTGAGAGCTGGACCATAAAGAAGGCTGAGCACAGAAGAATTGATGCTTTTGAACTGTGGTGTTGGAGAAGACTCTTGAAAGTCCCTTGAACTGCAAGGAGATCAAGACAGTCATTCCTAAAGGAAATCAGTCCTGAATATTCATTGGAAGGACTGATGCTGAAAATGAGACTCCAATATTTGGCCACCTGATGTGAAGAGCTGACTCATTAGAAAAGACCCTGATGCTGGGAAAGATTGAAAGCAGAAGGGTATGACGGAGAATGAGTTGGTTGGATGGCATCACCAACTCAGTGGACATGAGTTTGAGTAAGCTCTGGGAGATGATGAAGGACAGGGAAACCTGGCATGCTGCAGTCCATGGGGTTACAAATAGTTGCATGCAAATGAGTGACTGATCAACAACAATGTGATGCAACAAATTCATAACATTCTATGACTATAAAATCTTTCATTGATGTTTAACTTCCCTAATCTAAATATTTTCTGAATTCTTTAGGAATAGAACTTGGTGGGAGACAAACTACAATTTCTTGAACACTTATGTCCCATCATGTATTTACTACGCAAGCCTCATATCTGTTATTCAGTTCACTCCTCATACACTGTAAGAGATCCATGGTTTAACACATTCAGAGAAGGGGAAATAGATCCACTGACTGTCAGGCAGTCTTACTGAAATGTAAGTTACCAAGTAAAGGCACATTCTTCAACTTCTGTGCTCACTACTCTATTCTTTGAACCTAGAACAGTAACAGGAAGATAGAAAATCATTATTAAATATGTATTCAATAAATGAATGAGACTAAGAGACCTGTCCAAAGCAACACAATTACTCATGATATAAACAGGATGAAATCTGTAGTTACTATTTCCTTCCTATAAGGCCCTATCATGAACCCATGACATGGCAGTTGGACCCTAAGCTACTGAAGGAGAGGCCCTAAAGGAAAACCAGATGCCAAGGAGTTCATGGCCATCAGGGTAGTACCCTGAACATTTGCTGTTGTGCAGTCACTAAGTCATGTCTGACTCTTTGCAATCCCATGGACTACAGCACTCCAGGCTTCCCTGTCCTTCATAATCTCCAAAAGTTTGCTCAAGCTCATATCCATTGAATCGGTGATGCCATCCAACCATCTCGTCCTCTGTTGCCATAGTACATATCAAATCATAGAATCTCCACTGAGCTCATTAATGGGCCACAAAATAAAAGAGAGATTTAGATAAATTGGGAAAAGAGGTATAGACTTTCTTAGATTTGACTCATGAACATATTATTTTATTCTTTCATTACGTGAAAGCTCTGATTTTATAATATATTCAAACTCCTATTTTACAGAAGCTCATTAGATTCATTCATTGCATATTTTTCTCTTTTGCCAGATTGTAAAGTTTTTATGCTGTGTACCACAGAAAAAGAAAGAAAGAAAACACTACACTATCCAGTGACTTCATCTAGAAACAACTTAAAGGGAAATATAAAAATAAATATATTTTTAAAATTCAGATATATTTTGAAGCAGTATTGTATAATTACCAATGAAGGCAAAGAGAATAAAGCTTCTTTGATATACAAGCAGTAAAAAATTAAGTTTTGTCTGGAAACTCCATTCTATTACACACTATATTTGGGGTGGGCTGGGAAGAGTCAATTGTAAATACAGAGCCAAGGTACAATAAGTGGAATTTTCATTACTGTGAAAATCACTGCTTTAGCACTTCCCTACTTTAAAAATATTAATAAATCAAAGAAACATATGTTTTTGCATTAAAAGCCAGAAAATTTTAATCCCCCAAATTGTCCTTGGTTTAAGTACATGTTCTAAAGTCATTTTAAATAAGGACAAATATAAAATTCATTTATTTGAAAATCATGAGCTAGCTTATTGTCTATAGCAGTGTTCTTATTTATTTATTTAATGTACTTACTGAATAGCTATTATGTACCAGACACACATTAAGCTGGAGACACCTTAGATTTCATACTGTCATAGAGTTCATATGGTAGTGGGAAAATGTAGGAGACTAACAACAGTTGGTAAGCCTCACTTGAGAATAACAGCATGAAAACAATAATTTCAGAAATAATAATAGTAGTTACCATTTTGAGTGTCTACCCTGTCTAATATAGTACCATAATTTTAATCTTATTCATCTCACATAAAACACTAGAGACATATATTTACAAGACTATGAGGTCAATAAAGATTCAATAATTTACCAAATATGTGAAAAGAAATAAGTGGTAGAGTAGGATTTGAATCTTGGTCTACTAGTAAAAAACCCAGGCCATTTAGCTTTCTTACACTGCCTTTCAAAACTAGCTAACAGTTTGCAGTGAGAATCAAACCCTTTCATAAAAAAGGAAAACATTGTGTTTCATTATAGAAATACAATATTTAGAAAGGGGATGACTGTTATAACCTAGAATTCCTAATAGCGTAGTGGTTAATGAACCAAAATTCTCAAGTCAGATGTTTGAAGTTAAACTCTAGATTTGTTATTAATTAACTGTGAAACTCTGGACCAGTTAAACTTTGACCATATACTATTTTAAAAACTTTTAATTCAATACTTAATCACTGTCTACCTTAATTTACTCATTTATAAAGTTGGTATAAACACTGAATGAGTTAGTATATTTAAAGTGCTTAGAACAATACTCAAGTACCTATAAAATGCCAGGCTCCTGTTTCCATGGGATTTTCCAGGCAAGAAGACTGGAGTAGGTTGCCATTTCCTCCTCCAGAGGATCTTCCCGACCCAGGGATCAAAGTCTCATCTCTGACATCTTCTATCCAGTCAGGTAGTCTTGTATTCCCATCTCTTTCAGAATTTTCCACAGTTTATTGTGATCCACACAGTCAAAGGCTTTGGCATAGTTCAGTTCAGTTCAGTTCAGTCACTCAATTGTGTCTGACCCTTTGTGACCCCATGAATTGCACCATGCCAGGCCTGCCTGTCCATCACCAACTCCCAGAATTCACTCAAATTCATGTCTGTCAAGTCAGTGATGCCATCCAGCCATCTCATCCTCGGTCGTCCCCTTCTTTGCCTGTCCCCAATTCCTCCCAGCATCAGAGTCTTTTCCAATGAATCAACTCTT
>SJYX01016696.1:360811-412103 GCA_006410675.1 Oreotragus oreotragus
GCATTACTTTACTAGCATGTGAGATGAGTGCAATTGTGCACTAGTTTGAGCATTCCTTGGCATTGCCTTTCTTTGGGTTTGTAATGAAAACTGACCTTTTCCAGTCCTGTGGCCACTGCTGAGTTTTCCAAATTTGTTGGCATATTGAGTGCAGCACTTTCACAGCATCATCTTTCAGGATTTGAAATAGCTCAACTGGAATTCCATCACCTCCACTAGCTTTGTTCGTAGTGATGCTTTCTAAGGCCCACTTGACTTCACATTCCAGGATGTCTGGCTCTAGGTGAGTGATCACACCATTGTGATTATCTTGGTCATGAAGATCTCTTTTGTACATTTCTTCTGTGTATTCTTGCCACCTCTTCTTAATATCTTCTGCTTCTGTTAGGTCAGAACATTTCTATCCTTTATCGAGCCCATATTTGCATGAAATGTTCCCTTGGTATCTCTAATTTTCTTGAAGTGATCTCTAGTCTTTCCCATTCTGTCATATAAGCAATAAAGACATATTATCTACTTTTTTTTGAGGGGGGGGTTATGTAATCCTTTTTCTCTGGAATAAGGGAATAGACCTGAAATGGGTACATAATTTTAAGGACTCTTAACAATCCTTCTCCCTCTCCCTATGAGTTTCAAGTTGCTTTATCCATGCTTCTTTCAGCGCTAGTAAATATTGGACATTTATCCAGGTAACTCTCCATCTCAGTGGCTTTTCTACATTCTTTAATCTTTCATTCTTATCCTTCTCTTGTTATGTTCTTTAATCTCTATGTTTTCACTCTTTCTTCTTTCTCCATTTCAAACTTTGAAACATTGATTTATAATTTACAATTTTTACATAATTTTTCTTACATTGATTCTACTCTAAAACTCCTGCAACTCAATTAGTATTTTATAACATTTTACAAATCATTCCTTTCTTTCCTGTTTTGAGGCATCAGTGCAGCATCTAACAGTGTTGCACAGACAAGCAAGCATCAGCTATTTCTCCAGTAGGTGAATGAGCCTTATTGATTACCATTTTGTAACTTCACATTCATTAATCAGAAGAGGAATTAGAAAGATGAGGAAAAACAAACTTCTTTGCTACCATCTTTATTTTATTAATTTTATATTTTGGATTCAGATTTTTTTTTCTTCAAGAGCTTTATTATATTGTATTATATTAAGTTGAAGAGTCAACTCTCTGGAAAAGACACTGATGTTGGAAAAGATAAAGGGCAGGAAGAGAAGGGGGTAACAGAGGATGAGATGGTTGGATAGCATCACTGACTCAATGAACATGAGTTTAAGCAAACTCTGGGAGATAGTGAAGGACAGCGAAGCCTGCAGCACTGCAGTCTGTGGGGTCACAAAGAGTCAGATATGACTGAACAAAAAATATTGTCATATCACATCATCATATCAGATTACATTTTATTTTAGGAAACATTCACTTTGATTTGTATGAACTCTTTCCAACTTTAAATCCCTCTCTTTCACTGTCCTTTGGATACATTGCAAATGAACATGAATATTTTCTGAACTGTAATCTAGTGCCAAGGTGCAGTGGGTTCTTCTGACCACTACATTGTTATAAACAAAACTCACACCGTAATTTTCCCTCAAATGACATCACAGGATTTTCTATCTGAAGCACAAATATCTTTGGAAGAGGGAGGCAACCAGAAGTGAAAATAGATGTAGGAAAATTACACATTATACTTTGTAAGGTTTGTATTCAGCATAATTTGAGCCAACCTCTGTCCCTTAGATGTAGCCTTTCAATCCCTTTGAATCTTTAATGATTGGTATCCAAGCATAAAATATTTTGAAACAATTGATTTTCCATTAAAATCTTTTGCAATTGCATGGAAATGAACAATTTTTACTTCAGATATGAATAGTCAATTATTTTATTTTCAAAATGGAGTGAAAATATAATCAATGTATATCTAGGTGATTCACACTAATTTTGAAAACACTTTTCCCCAAAGGTAACATGAAAATCTTCTCTAAAAGTAAGTTTTCTTGTAAGTTTCAGCTCTTGACACTCTTTCAGAAGATATCTATAAGCATTAACCACCAGCTCAGTACTATCCCAGGAAAAACATTGATGGGGAAAAAAATACAACAGGGACTCCCTAGGCTGTCTACTTGTTTGCTACTTAAAGCATGGTCCTTAGACCAGAAGCAACAATACCTCCTTTTGAGCCACCGTGCTTCTCAAATTTGAATGTGTTATGATTCAGCCCTGGCCTGGGGTGGACTAAGATTCTGCTTAACGTGATATTAAGGCTGATGGCCCATGGTCCACATTTTGAGTAGCAAAGATTCTAAAAAGTCAGGGGTAACTACTGTGAATGATGTACTTTAACAGCCATTCTGTAATGTTTCGTGATGGTACAATTATATATATATATTGATGAAGTAACTTGGAAATAGCAAATACTTGTTAAGTATATATTTATGACATAAGATTTAGAGGTAAAGATGTACAATAGGAAGAATTAAAGGACACATCAAATTTTCTAAGGCATAAAAATTACTGTGGTAAAAGGTCATAAGAATTTTATCAGACTAGTCCTAAAAAGAGAAATGCATCTTCTTACTGAAAAATGGCCCATATTCTGTTGAAGTCATGATTTTATTCAACCTTCCACTTGATAGCCACATCCTGCTAATGAGTAAAAAAATGTTATGATTTCTTGAAGAGTTTGCAAAGAAGCACTTATTGTTAATGGTGTATGAACAGCTTATTCTTTTCATAAGGGAAAAATAGTAAAATCAGGAATGTTTTGTATTATAAGTTGTCAAATTTTCTGAAATCTGTATCAATACTTTAAGAATGTGTGTTTATTTTTGACATTTTTTTATTCTGAATGAAATGGTTGTTTTTACTAACTGACTGATTTGATTCCTAGTATACAGGGCATATCATGATTGTGCAGCCTTTTGGGAATATTGTTATGTATATAAAATATTTGTACAAATACATGTGTGAGTAATTTTAGAGCTATGAGAGCTGCAAAAGTCTTTGGGAATCATCCAGTACAATTCTTTTATTTTAAAAAAGAAAAATCAATGTTCCAATGAAATGAAACTACATGATGTATCCAAGATCCCACCCAGCTAGCTAGTGGCAGAACTAGCCCAAAGCTCTTGATGTCTAAGAGGTTTTGTTTTTTCATAATAGTTTGAATATTTGTTTATCTGAGTTCAGCTTTCCAAAAGCTCAGAAAATAATAATAATGATAATGATAAATGTGTTTAATACAAAAAGTGCCCACCCTAGAATTATTTGTTTGGCCAATGTTTTTGCTGCTTCTGTTCAAATTAGATTAAAATATTTATTAACATATACATTGACTGTAAAAATCAACAATTTTTACGGCAAGTTATCTAATAAGAACTGGTATATTTGTTGGAAGAAACATCTTCAAAATTCAAGGAACTGGGGGTTTAAGTTGAAAAACAAAATTAGAAATTCAATACACACATTTGAAATATGGATACTACTTTACCTGTTTTGAGTACAAAATAATATCATAATTAACATATTTTTCACATTATGACAACTCTGGAGTCTCATCTGCCCTTCATATCAGGAAACTCACCTTTCCCCCAATATCCTAAACTATTTTGAAAGACCCCACCCTTGCTTGCCCTGGTTCATTAAATTCTTCCTCTTTTCTGCTGGGCTGGCTAAACTGACAAGCAACTGAGAACTCAGGTGTACCTCATTAAGTCACATTTATGTAAGAGTTGCTCTTCGCAACAGCCTCTCTCTGTGGTTAAAAAGTTCCCAGTACCAAACTGCTCTTCTGGCTAGAGTTCAGAGCAGTTCAGCAATCTGGTGCAAGGCCATAAGCAATAGAAATTTGCCACAGAGCAGAGGCTGCGTTAGGCAGAAATGAAAGAAGTCCAAAAGTCAGTCTGGCTCTAGGTAAGGGCTTTTTCAGTGTGACTGCTCATCCCTGGGGGAAGGATTCCTCCCAGTGTTAGGTTTATTGAGGAGGTCCTACAATAAAAAGAATTACCTTGAGCCTTAACTATGACAGCTTATATATTTTTTAGGATTTCTTTTTTAGAACAATTTAAGATTTGCAACAAAATTAAGTGGCAATTACAGAGATTTACTATCTATCCCCTGTCCACCACCCAATAATCATAACGATTATCAACATCACCCACCACAGCAGTACAGTTGTACATTTGATGAATCTACACTGACACATCATTATCATCCAAAGACCATAGTTTACCTTATGGATCATCCTTGCTGTTACACAGTCTTTGGGTTTGGATAAATGTATAATGTCATGGATCCATCAGTATGGTATTATACAGAGTGTTTTCACTGTGCTACAAATCCTTAGTGTTCTTGCCACTCATTTCCCTGACCCCAACATCAGGTAATCAGTGATTTATTTTAACTGTCTTCACAGTTTTTCTCTTTACAATAGTGTCAAATAGTTGGAATCATATAAGATGTGGACTTTTCAAATTGGCCTCTTGTCTTTACATGACTTGATAGCTCATTTCTTTTTAATGCTGAATGATATTCCACTGTCTGGATACATCATAGTTTATTTATCCACTAACCTACTGAAGGACATCTTGGTTTCCTCCAAGTTTTGGCAACTGTAAAGCTGCTATAAACATTCATGTGCAAGTTTCTGTGTGGACAAAATTTTTCAGCTTCTCAGAGAAAATTCTGAGGAGCAAGATTTCTGGCTCATATGGTAAGAGTGTTTAGTTTTTTAAGAAACTAGTTCCATCAGCAATAAATGAGTCCCAGTTGCTGCATAGCCTCACTAACATTTAGTGTTATCACTGTTCTGGGGTTTTGACCATTCTAATAGATATGTGCTAGTAGCGCATTGTTGTTTTAATTTGCATTTCTCTGAAGACACACAATATGGAACACTTTTGATACATTTATTTGCCATCTGTACATCTTTTCTGGCAATGTATCTGGTAAGGTTTTGGCCCATTTTTTAATGGGGATGTTTGTTTTCTTATTATTGATTTCTAAGGATTCTTTGTATATTTTGGAAAACAATCTTTTATCAGATGTGTCTTTTGTGAATATTTTTCTCCCAGTATGTGGCTTGTTTTCTCACACTCTTAATTTTTTTTTTTTTTTTTGCAGAAAAGATAACTTACACCCAAACTTCAGAGTTTGGCACACAGAAAGATTTATTGTAATGTCATGAGAGGAAAATATGTGTCTCTTACCCCGCCCCCCTCCCCCAATACTCCAAACTCCCTGAAGGATTTCAGCAAAGCATTTTCAAATGAACCTTTTTTTAAATGAAAGATGAGGGAGGGGCAGTCACATGGTATGTGAACAGCTCCTGTACAATTCTTCAATTGGTTGATGGTAAGGTAATAGGGAGGTCAACATGATTAATCCTTAGGGACTGGAAGTTCAGGGCTACATGCTCATGATCATCAAGCAGTTAATTTCTTTCATTTGGTGGTGGTTTTAGCATTTGAACTACTCAGGAAATATGTATGAGATACTATTGTCTGATTACTTCAGAAAGAAGATATAGCAGAAGGTATGGGGGAAAGGTCTGTATTGGAAAGGTCTCATAACATCCTGCTCAGTTACAGGTGTATGATCTATTTGGAGTTAATTTTGTAAAGGATGTAAGGTCTAAGTCAAGATTCACTATTTTGTACGTGTGTCCACTTGTTCCAGCATTATTTGTGGAAGAGGTTATCTTTGTTCCATTGTATTGCCTTTGATCCTTTTTTTTCAGAGATCAATTTACTATGACATCTCTTAAGAACAGTTCTTGCAGCTTGCTTGTCATTTTTTTTTTCAAGTACATACACAATTGTGGGTCTCAGTGAAAAGTGAAAATGTTAGTCACTCAGTCTTGTCTGACTCTTTGTGAGTCCCATGGACTTAGCCTGTCAATGGAATTTTCCAGGCAAGAGTACTGAAGTGGGTATCCATTTCCTTCTCCAAGGAATCTTCCTGACACAGGGATCAAACCCACAGCTCCTGCATCTTCTGCATTGCAGGTAGATTCTTTACAATGTGAGCCACCAGGGACACTGAGTAAATTCCAGCATAAACTATTCACTGTGCTCAAATCTAATCTTTCTTAAGTCAATGTCAAGAAAAAGAGTACAATTCCACTTCTCTTATAATCTGAAGTCTCTTTGGCTCTTAGATAAAATTCTGGCTTCAAATACTGTTTACAGAAGTGTACTGCCAAAAATGAGCATATCATCAGAAGGGCTTTTGACATGCTGAAGTATGAAGAATATACTTCTTTCTGAAAAGTATATATATCTCTATATATGTATATACATAGAGATATATATATACACACACACACATAGTTGCTTCGTATCTTTCTACATAACTAAAGAGGAAGGGTGAAGTTGTTTCAAAGGTGATATATGTGTGTGTGTTTGTGCTCAGTCATGTACAACTCTTTGCCAACCTCTGTTCATGGAATTTTCCAGGCAAGAATATTGGAGTTGGGATACCATTTACTACTACAGGGGATATTCCCCACCCAGGAATCGAACCACATCTCTTGCATCTCCTGCATTGGTGATAGCACGTAGTTTGAACAAAGCATATTATTATTAACTTTTACACATCAGCCCAAAATCTGAAAAAAAAAATGTAATACTCCATGTTTTACATAGTAATATCCGTGTATCCATAGTAGATATTTAGTAGATATCCATTTATCTACTTGAGGTAGATACAATGATAGAGCTATAGACTGTTCTTTAGAACACTGAAAATAACTAAATTTGAACAATGGAAAACACATTTTCTATATAATAGAGAACACATTTTCTTCTTTGTTTCAGCTTGTGCATGCATGCTTTTATGTGTATACATATAACTATTTATAACTGTGTCTTTAAGGTATCCTATATATTTAAAATTCTCATGATTATCTTTATGCAATTTAGGAAGACAATGTTTATTGACTCTGTGTAATAAACTAGAGAATGCAATGTGTAAGCTCGAAAGAAAAAATTCTGTTAAAACCTCAGAATACTTCTGTATTTTTGAGTTATATATATATATATATATATATATATATATATGTAAAAATAAATTTGATATCTGGCTAGTAATACTTTTCACTAAATACTTTAGATCTTAGATAACTGGCCCATCATTAATGATCTCATCCTTCAGTATAAATTATGGTCATGCACTGACCTAAGTGCCAGGATACAATATTGAATAAAACATAGGCAGGCATTTAAACTGAGATTCAGAGACTACTCTAGCCCTCATTGATCTCAGTGTCTTAAAGGACTTAGCCTACCTCACAATTTATTTTTTTATTTTATTTTTTGAGTTTTACATTTTTATTTTATAGGTAAAGAAAGCAAGGCTCACAGAAATTTAATTTTCCAACAGTCATACAGGCAAGACTCACACATATCTATGTGATTTCAGTTATTTTCTTTCATGAATTTAAAATGAATCATAATCAGTCAACAATTTTGTATGGTTCTCTTTTTCTTCTCCAACAATACCATCCTAACACAATCTAATAAGAGCAGAGTAATTAAGTAAGCAAATAATGAGAGACAATTTAAAAGATATTTTGAAACTGATTTAGGACCTAAATCAATAATTTACAAAGTTTAGCCTTTATCCTATCCTCTAGTAAATAACAAAATTATTCTTCAGTTAAGTTAAACAAATAGCGTTATTATGTCCACAATGGCTAACAAGAGGCTCCACCTAGAGTCAGAGAAAATTGTTAGATGTTTATAACATACAGGATGAATGATAATTAGGGACTGATCTGGGTAATAATGTAAGAGATAAACTGAAAATAATGGCTATGAAACATCTACTTGGTTCCATCCTATTCCTTTTGGCTTCCCTGCTCAGCTCTATAAAGCGGGGGACTTACCCTTGAAGAACGCATTTCCCATACTCCTTTGTTACTGGAATTCTAACAGGGTTAACCAACAGAAAACAGAAAATCTTCACTTTTGTACTGGTATCACCAACAGGAACTGTTCACCTTCTGTGTTTCCAGCATCCTTGGATAGTTCAGCTGGCAGCTTCTGCCTGGGACTCATCCTGGCTCTCACAACTCTACCTTTTCCTTTTGTCCCCATAGACTATAGGTAAAAGCAACTTCTTGCTTCTCCTAATCTCTAGGTTCCCATATTTTCCCCTGGTTGGCTTCTAAGTCTCTTCCGTTAGCCATGTAACCAATAACCTGCATTCTGTTCAGTACCGTTCAGTTGCTGTCATGTCTGACTTTTTGTGACCCCATGAATCGCAGCATGCCAGGCCTCCCTGTCCATCACCAACTCCCGGAGTTTACTCAAACTCATGTCCATCGAGTTGGTGATTCCATCCAGCCATCTCTTCCTCTGTCATCCCTTTCTCCTCCTGCTTCCAATCCCTCCCAGCATCAGGATCTTTTTCAATGAGTCAACTCTTCGCATGAAATAGCCAAAGTATTGGAGTTTCAGCGTCAGCACCAGTCCTTCCAATGAACACCCAGGACAGATCTCCTTTAGGATGTACTGGTTGGATCTCCTTGAAGTCCAAGGGACTCTCAAAAGTCTTCTCCAACACCACAGTTCAAAAGCATCAATTCTTTGGTGCTCAGCTTTCCTCACAGTCCAACTCTCACATCCATACATGACCACAGGAAAAACCATAGCCTTGACTAGATGACTAGACAGACCTTAGTCGGCAAAGTAATGTTTCTGCTTTTGAGTGTGCTATCTAGGTTGGTCATAACTTTTCTTCCAAGAAGTAAGCGTCTTTTAATTTCATGGCTGCAATCACCATCTGCAGTGCTTTTGGAGCCCCCCAAAATAAAGTCTGATACTGTTTCCACTGTTTTCCCATCTATTTCCCATGAAGTGATGGGACCAGATGCCATGATCTTAGCTTTCTGAATGTTGAGCTTTAAGCCAACTTTTTCACTCTCCTCTTTCCCTTTCCTCAAGAGACTTTTTAGTTCCTCTTCACTTTCTACCATAAGGGTGGTGTCATCTGCATATCTGAGGTTATTGATATTTCTCCTGGCAATTTTGATTCCAGCTTGTGCTTCTTCCAGCCCAGCATTTCTCATGATGTACTCTGCATATAAGTTAAATAAGCAGGGTGACAATATACAGCCTTGATGTACTCCTTTTCCTCTTTGGAACCAGGCCATTGTTCCATGTCCAGTTCTTACTGTTGCTTCCTGACGTGCATATAGGTTTCTCAAGAGGCAGGTCAGGTGATCTGATATTCTCATCTCTTTCAGAATTTTGTACAGTTTATTGGGATCCACAAAGTCAAAGGCTTTTGCATAGTCAATAAAGCAGAAATAAATGTTTTTCTGGAACGCGCTTGCTTTTTCCATGATCCAGCGGATGTTGGCAATTTGATCTCTCGTTCCCCTGCCTTTTCTAAAACCAGCTTGAACATCTGGAATTTCATGGTTCACGTATTGCTGAAGTGTTGCATGGAGAATTTTGAGCATAGCTTTACTAGCAGGTGAGATGAGTGCAATTGTGCGGTAGTTTGAGCATTCTTTGGCATTGTCTTTCTTCGGGATTGGAATGAAAACTGACCTTTTCCAGGCCTGTGGCCACTGTTGAGTTTCCCAAATTTGCTGGCATATTTCACAGCACTTTCACAGCATCATCTTTCAGGATTTGAAATAGCTCAACTGGAATTCCATCACCTCCACTAGCTTTGTTCATAGTGATGCTTTCTAAGGCCCACTTGACTTCATATTCCAAGATGTCTGGCTCTAGGTGAGTGATCACACCATCGTGATTATCTGGGTCATGAAGATCTTTTTTATACAGTTCTGTGTATTCTTGCCACTTCTTCTTAATATCTTCTGCTTTTGTTAGGTCCATACCATTTCTGTCCTTTATCGAGCCCATCTTTGCATGAAATGTTCTCTTGATATCTCTAATTTTCTTTCTTTCTTTCTTTCTTTTTTTTTTTTTTTTTACTTTATTTTACTTTACAGTACTGTATTGGATTTGGCATACATTGACATGAGGTATACATTCTTGAAGAGATCTCTAGTCTTTCCCATTCTGTTGTTTTCCTCTATTTCTTTGCATTGATCACTGCATCTCACATATCTCTCCTTGCTATTCTTTGGAACTCTGCATTCAGATGCTTATATCTTTCCTTTTCTCCTTTGCTTTTCATTTCTCTTCTTTTCACAGCTTTTTGTAAGGCCTCCTCAGACAGCCATTTTGCTTTTTTGCATTTATTTTCCATGGGGATGGTCTTGATCCCTGTCTCCTTTACAAAGTCATGAACCTCATTCCATAGTTCATCAGGCACTCTATCTATCAGATCGAGGCCCTTAAATCTATTTATCACTTCCACTGTATAATCATAAGGGATTTGATTTAGGTCATACCTGAATGGTCTAGTGGTTTTCCCTACTTTCTTCAATTTAAGTCAGAATTTGGCAATAAGGAGTTCATGATCTGAGCCACAGTCAGCTCCCAGTCTTGTTTTTGCTGACTGTATAGAGCTTCTCCATCTTGGGCTGCAAAGAATATAATCAATCTGATTTTGGTGTTGACCATCTGGTGATATCCATGAGTAGAGTCTTCTCTTGTGTTGCTGGAAGAGGGTGTTTGCTGTGACCAGTGTGTTCTCTTGGCAAAACTCTATTAGTCTTGGCCCTGCTTCATGCCATACTCCAAGGCCAAATTTGCCTGTTACTTCAGGTGTTTCTTGACTTCCTACTTTTTCATTCCAGTCCCCTATAATGAAAAGCACATCTTTTGAGGGTGTTAGTTCTAAAATGTCTTGTAGGTCTTTATAGAATCTTTCAAATTCAGCTTCTTCAGCATTACTGGTTGGGGCATAGACTTGGATTACCGTGATATTGAATGGTTGCCTTGGAAATGAAAAGAGATCATTCTGTCGTTTTTGAGACTGCATCCAAGTACTGCATTTTGGACTCTTTTGTTGACCATGATGGCTAGTCCATTTCTTCTAAGGGATTCCTGCCCACAGTAGTAGATATAATGGTCATCTGAGTTAAATTCACCCATTCCAGTCCATTTTAGTTCACTGATTCTTAGAATATTGACGTTCACTCTTGCCATCTCTTGTTTGACCACTTCTAATGTGCCTTGATTCATGGACCTAACATTCCAGGTTCCTATGCAATATTGCTATTTACAGCATCAGACCTTGCTTCTATCACCAGTCACATCCACACTGGGTATTGCTTTTGCTTTGGATCCATCCTTTCATTCTTTCTGAAGTTATTTCTCCACTAATATTCATTATCTTGCATTAAATTCCTTCTATTTTTCAAACATTGAATGATGTCTTTTTTTTTTTTTTCTGAATGGACCCTCACTGATACACATGTGCAATATGTTCAGTGTTTCTGGACTAGTATGTTCATTAACTAGTGAGGTGTTTGTTTAAATTAAGGCCGCAGTTATATTCTGTCAAATGCAGCTGCAAATGGATTTTTCTAGTTTGTACATCAGCTTTCCTTGTTTACAATTCTTTTGGCCAAGCAACAGAAACCAACTATTATTAGCTTAATTCACAAAATTTGTACTTGAGAGTTAAATTTAAAACCCAAAGGCAGGAAAGAAAGCTAATAAGTTGAAACTGTAACATCATGCATTCATTTCCCAGGGCTATGGTAACATAGTACCACAAACTGGATGGCTTGAAACATTAGAAATGTATTTTCTCATAGCTGGGGATGCTTGAAGCCTGAAACTAACTCTAAAGGCTTTAGGAAGAATCTGTTCCATTCCTCTCTTTGCTTCTGATGTTTGCTGGCATTCTATGATGTTTCTTGCCAGTAGTTGGCTTGTAGACTTATCACTCAAACATGTTTCCCATCTTCACCTGATATTCTCTTCTCTGTGTATCTTAGGGTTTAAATTTCCTTCTTAAAAAGATACCAGTCAATGGATTAGAGTATACTTTGTTATGGTGTGCCCTAATTTTAACCTGGAAGAAACACAAGCTGGAATCAAGACTGCCAAGAGAAATATCAATAACCTCAGATATGCAGATGACACCACCCTTATGGCAGAAAGTGAAGAGGAACTAAAAAGCCTCTTGATGAAAGTGAAAGAGGAGAGTGAAAAAGTTGGCTTAAAGCTCAACATTCAGAAAACGAAAATCACGGCATCCGGTCCCATCACTTCATGGGAAATAAATGGGGAAACAGTGGAAACAGTGTCAGACTTTATTTTGGGGGGCTCCAAAATCACTGCAGATGGTGACTGCAGCCATGAAATTAAAAGACGCTTACTTCTTGGAAGAAAAGTTATGACCAACCTAGATAGCATACTCAAAAGCAGAAACATTACTTTGCCGACTAAGGGCCGTCTAGTCATCTAGTCAAGGCTATGGTTTTTCCTGTGGTCATGTATGGATGTGAGAGTTGGACTGTGAAGAAGGCTGAGTGCCAAAGAATTGATACTTTTGAACTGTGGTGTTGGAGAAGACTCTTGAGAGTCCCTTGGACTGCAAGAAGTTCCAATCAGTCCATTCTGAAGATCAGCCCTGGGATTTCTTTTGAAGGAATGATGCTAAAGTGAAACTCCAATATTTTGGCCACCTCATGCGAAGAGTTGACTCATTGGAAAAGAGTCTGATGCTGGGAGGTATTGGGGGCAGGATAAGGGAACGACAGAAGATGAGATGGCTGGATGGTGTCATGGACTCGATGGCCGTGAGTCTGAGTGAACTCCGGATGTTGGTGATGGACAGGGAGGCCTGGCATGCTGCGATTCATGGGTCGCAAGGAGTCAGACATGACTGAGTGACTGAACTGAACTGAACTGAATTTTAACCTGAGAACATCTGCAAATACACATTCTTGACTCCAAGTGGACATGAATCTGCAGGATACATTATTCAACATAGTACTGAAGACCAAAGTTACATGTGTATTGCAATAAATTTCAGTCACTGAAAGTAATCTGGGAGGGTCTTTTCCACAGAACTTTAGCACATGTAACTCTGAAGATGTACACTTTGTCAATCAGCTGGCATTTATTGAACATTCCAATAGTTAAGTAGTTGCTGCTGCTACTGCTAAGTCACTTCAGTCGTGTCCGACTCTGTGCGATCCCACAGATGGCAGCCCACCAGGGTCCCCCATCCCTGGAATTCTCCAGGCAAGAACACTGGAGTGGGTTGCCATTTCCTTTTCCAGTGCATGAAAGTGAAAAGTGAAAGTAAAGTCACTCAGTCATGTCTGACTCTTAGCAACCACATGGACTGCAGCCTACCAGGCTCCTCCATTCATGGGATTTTCTAGGCAAGAGTACTGGAGTGGGGTGCCACTGCCTTCTCTGAGTTAAGCACTTACTAGGTATTTAAATATACAGGCACAATATTTTATAGCAGATCTCTAGAACATGTTTGTCTTTTACAACTGAAACTTTATACCTGCTAAACAGCAACTTCTCATTGACTCCTTCCTATTATGTGAGATATCTAAACTAGTCAAGCTAATGGAAATGGGAATTAGAATGGTAGAATGATAGACCTTATATTTTAAAGGGGGACGGGACAACTTACAGAAAGCAAGATAAGATAAAACTTTGAGAGAAAAAAGTTTATCTTAGTTATAAGATTTAGCTTAAATAAATTCCCACTTTAAAATTCCTAATTAACCAAATATCAAATTCCTTATACCAAATAATCTATACATTTAGCAAATAGAATAAAATTCTCTCATTACTTTTTTCTGAACTGTTTTCATTATTTTTTGAAAATGGTACTATTTTCTTTTCAATATTGATTTCAGTTTTCAAAAATGGTTTAAATAACTCTATTGAATAGCATCAGTTTATTTATACTCCTAGTCCCTGAATCGGGGAAGGCAATGGCACCCCACCCCAGTACTCTTGCCTGGAAAATCCAATGGACGGAGTAGCCTCGTGGGCTGCAGTCCATGGGGTCGCTAACAGTCGGACAGATTGAGCGACTTCACTTTCACTTTTCTCTTTCATGCATTGGAGAAGGAAATGGCAACCCACTCCAGTATTCTTGCCTGGAGAATCCCAGGGATGGGGGAGCCTGGTGGGCTGCCGTCTATGGGGTCACACAGAGTCGAACACGACTGAAGTGACTTAGCAGCAGCAGCAGTCCCTGAATAATATTTCATGGTTGATTTTGTTTCAAAAAAGATGAAAAATTATTTTTATATATTTTAAATAAATTTAGTTAAATTTTCTTATATTAATATTCTAAAGTATCTTGAAGCTGTTGGAAGTGTACAGTTCTACGTTATTTTTCTATTCAAGTTTTCCTTTTAAAAAATGTAAGTATGCTAATTTACAAATAACTATACTCAGAGGTTAAAACATCTGCCTCTAATGTGGGAGACCTGGGTTTGATCCCTGGGTCTGATCCCTGGATCGGGAAGATCCCCTGGAGAAGGAAATGGCAACCCACTCCAGGATTCTTGCCTGGAGAATCCCATGGATGGAGGAGCCTGGTGGGCTACAGTCCATGGGGTCGCAAAGAGTCGGACACGACTGAGCGACTTAACTAACTAACTAACAAAAATAAATAACTACAAGTATTCATGACATTTTTAATCTTTTCTGACATAAGAGTTGTAAAAACTGCAATAGTGAATCTATACTGATTGATCCTCACCTTGCTTATTTTATCACTTTTTATAAGTATTCAATAACTACTTTGAAAAAACACATTATGCTAACATACACACACACACACACACGAGTATGTATATGTATATGTATGTGTGTGTATGTATATTATATACATATATTAAATGTATGTTGTTTTTGTTATTTAGTTGTTAAGTCCTGTCTAACTCTTTCTGCAACCCCATGGACTGTAACCTGCCAGGCTCCTCTGTCCATGGGATTTCCCAGGCAAGAATANACACACACACGAGTATGTATATGTATATGTATGTGTGTGTATGTATATTATATACATATATTAAATGTATGTTGTTTTTGTTATTTAGTTGTTAAGTCCTGTCTAACTCTTTCTGCAACCCCATGGACTGTAACCTGCCAGGCTCCTCTGTCCATGGGATTTCCCAGGCAAGAATACTGGAGTGGGTTGACATTCCCTTCTCCACAGGATCTTTCTGACCCAAGAATTGAACCCACGTCTCCTGACCTGGCAGGCAGATTATTTATCACTGACCTATATTTATACGGGCTTCCCTGGAGATGTATGTTTATATCTCCAGAAAGAAAATTGATTTTCCTCAGCATTTGTATTTTAGACACCTTGGAGCTACTATTAATATCCCCTTTTAGGAGTTTTATATTGGTAAGTGTACCTTCTTCTGATTGGCTTTGCAATAGGGAATATAAAATCTGATTCCATATCAGATCTGTTTATTTTACTTTAAACTTTGTATTCTAATACTTTTGCTACAGGTTAATCACTAAAGTGATGTTGCCTATAGCTTAAGGTACATATAATGGTCTATCTCTGGGAAACCTGCCTACTATGCTTAATGGTGAACTAAAACACCTTTGTTTAGCTCACAGGAAACGACCTGATCAGGTGCACCTGTGAACAGCTGCAGGAAAGAAGAAATTAACGCATCCCCTCTGGAGTTTGACCAGAACCAGGATGTATTTGCAACAATTTACCACCTTTTCTACTTTACCTCCTTACCTCACCTTCTTTATTCTATAAAACAAACTAGCATCCAAACTCAGCAATATGGTTCTTTGAGACAGTAGTCCACCATCTCCTTAATCTTCTGCTTTTCCAAATAAAGTTGCCTCTCCTTTACCCAGTAACTCATCTCCCCATTTACTTGTCTGTCATGCAGCAAGCAGTACAAGCTTGAACTTGGTAATAAGTTTTATTACCAAAATAAGTTTTGTAATTTTGTACACATGCCCCCATGAATATCTGGGGGAGGAAATAGCAGCCCACCCCAGTATTCTTGCCTAGAAAATCCTGTGGACAGAGGAGCCTGGCGGGCTATAGTCCATGGGGTCACATTGAGTCTGACATGACTGATCATGCAGGCATATACGCCCCATGAATATAAAAGTTGCCAACATAATGAAAGTTTCCTCAGTTCTTACTGGTATATGCCTTGGTTCACATGACTAGGCAGCTAAGTTTACTAAGATAGGTAAACATGAATGCAAAAACACCTAAAAATGCTGAAATACCTGTGTTGGCTAGACTTGATGCACTCTAGTGGTATTTGGAATTAGCCACCATAATTTTTAAAAATGTTAGCTTACTTAGGGACTGAATACCTGCTCATAGGTATATTCTCAGTATCATCACTATATGGTTATAAGCAGGCCAGGATAATGCATTTGTGCAATTGTCATGTACTCATTCATTAAACAAACATTAAGTGATGTTTATTGTGTGCAGTAAATTGTGTCAGATGCTCAAGATAAAAGCATAAAAGTCTTGAGCATGTCCTTAGCATTAGGAGCTCAGTCATGTCTGACTCTGCAACTTCATGGACTGTAGCCTACTGTAGCTCCTCTGTCTGCGGGATTTTCCAGGTGAGAATACCAAAGGGGGTTGCCGTGACCTCCTCCAGAGCATCTTCCCAGCCCAGGGATCAAACCCTTATCTCTTGTGTTTCCCATGTTACAAGCAGATTATTTACCTACTGAGCTACCTGGGAAACCAAGCTAACATCAGGCTTAGTTATAAAAGACAAAAAAATTTTCCCTAAGATCAGTAACAAATCAGGGGTGTCTCCTGTCAAACTTTCATTTGACGTCACACTTGAGGTTCCAAACCAGTGCAATAAGGCAGGAAAAAAGGTATGTATGCGTTGGGGGTGGGATAGAAGGAAGAATAAGACATTGAAATTGTAAAGGAGGAAGTAAAACTGTTCATGTTTATAAACTACTTTTTCTATGTACAAAATTCGGTTGGAGATTTTAAAAATCTACTAAACCTAATGAATGAGTTTATGTTGAATAATGGATCAATATAAGTTAATCAATTGTTTTTCAATATACTAGCAAAAATCCACTCAAAATAGACTAAACACAATGCCATATAAAATAGCATCAAAAGTATGAAATAGGGATATATCTGATGAAATACATGCATTATCTATATACCAAAAACTGTAAAATCAATCCTGAGAAATTAAACACCCAAATAAATAAAATTACTTAAAATTAAATGAAATAAATGAAACATATATACATATTTTAGAAGATTCAGTATTGTTAAGATACCAATTCTCCCTTAATTGTTCCCTAGATTTAATTAAATCTCAGTCAAAATCCCATATAGTAATTTTGTAGGACTTGATAAGTAAATTCTAACAATTATATAGAGCTGGAAGGTGCTTAGAATTAACAAAACAATTTTTATAAAAAACAAAGTTAGAAGCCCTACTGTCTAATTTTAAGACTCAGTAGAATAATCAGGGCAGTGTGATTTTGGCATATAGAACAGTATAGAGTTTAGAATTAGATATATATGGACTTGGGCTTCCCAGGTGGCTCAGAAGGCATTCAGCTGCAAAGTAGGAGACACAGGTTCCATCCCTGGGTTGGGAAGATCCCCTGGAGAGGGGCTTGGCAACCCACTCCAGTATTCTTGCCTGAAAAATCCTTTGGACAGAGAAGCCTGGCAGGATACAGCCATAGCGTCTGAAAGAGTTAGATATGACTGAAGTAATTTAGTATACATATGCATGAGCTTCCTGGTGGCTCAGATGGTAAAGACTCACCCTCCCTGGAATGCAGGAGACTCGGGTTTGATCCCTGGGTTAAGAAGATCCCTTGGAGAGGGAATGGCTACCCACTCCAGTATTCTTTCCTTGAGAAGTCCATGTTCAGAGGAGCCTGGCAGACTTGCAAAGAGTTGGACACATTTGAGCAACTAACACACACACACATATATAGTCAATTTCAGTTCAGTTCAGTTCAGTTGCTCAGTCGTGTCCGACTCTTTGTGACCCCATGAATCACAGCACGTCTCTAGACCTGTCTCTTATACACATCTAGATGTGTATAAGAGACAGGGCTTGCAGTATGAATTTAATATGTATTGTCAACTTTCAAACATAAGGAATTCATTCTTAACTACATGACTCAAGTAGGAGTCATGTATGTGTGCATATAAAAGGTAAAAAGTTTTTAAAAAGTAAAAAATATATGTATTATCTTACAACAATTTATATTTGCCATCCAGCAGAGTGCTTTAAGTTCTATTAGAATGTATTAGTCTATCACAAAAATAGCTTTAGAAGTTATGGCCTTAAGCAAGTTTTTCTTTCTTTGAATGAATAAATGAAATATGATTGTTGAAAATAACTTCTTAAAAACTTTATTTATTTTTGAAGCCTGTAAACACACTCTGAGAAGGCAATGGCACCCCACTCCAGTACTCTTGTCTGGAAAATCCCACAGACTGAGAAGCCTGGGGGGCTGCAGTCCATGGGCTCGCTAAGAGTCTGACACAACTGAGAGACTTCACTTTCACGCATTGGAGAAGGAAATGGCAACCCACTCCAGTGTTCTTGCCTGGAGAATCCCAGGGATGGAGGACCCTGGTGGGCTGCCAACTATGGGGTCGCATAGAGTCAGACATGACTGAAGTGACTTAGCAGCAGCAGCAGTAAACACACTGTGAAAGAGAAGTAAGCTTTGGCATTTCCTTTCAAAAACTCTTCAAATTGTGGATAACTATATATAACTATATATAAATATTGCCTTAGTAAACTAAGCAGGGGATAACTGTTCTTTGCATGGCTCAGAACCTCCTGACCATAATCAAGCTGAATGAGTGAAAGATCTATATCCCACATCAGATTTAAAGTCATCCAACTTTCATAAAAATGCCTGAGATGTGATTATAAAATAAATTAACCATAATCTTTACAGAGGTGTCAGTTGCACATATTTAATTTTGCATGCTTTTAAGGGCTAATAAATCAGGTGAAAAGAAGTATATGCCAAAAGCCATAACAATTTTTACACTCAGATGAGGTGTTTTTTTTTTTCTGTTACTTTGGTAAACAGCCAAAGTTTCTGCCATGAAACTCAACAGGTAAACAAACACTCTAAGCAGAATAGTAATGTTTAAGTATTTTAAAATATTTGTACATTTTAGCAAGTGTTCACTATATATTACTTAAATAAATGAGAAAGTATAGACAATGAAATAAAGCATTTTTATATATATACAAAAAAATAAAACCATTCTGTTATTTTCTATTTTATTAGTCAAGTGATTGGGGATGCTACTTTTTTGTTTCTATTTTCTTATCTATAAAATTAGAATATGAATAACAATATTGGATTGTTGTGATAATTAAATAAAATAATGAATGTATAGTGCTTAACATAGACCTGCTGCTGCTGCTGCTGCTGCTGCTGCTGCTAAGTCGCTTCAGTCGTGTCTGACTCTGTGCAACCTCATAAATGGCAGCCCACCAGGGTACCCGTCCCTGGGATTCTCCAGGCAAGAACACTGGGGTGGGTTGTCGTTTCATTCTCCAATGCATGAAAGTGAAAAGTGAAAGTGAAATCAATCAGTTGTGTCCAACTCTTTGCGACCCCCTGGACTGCAGCCCACCAGGCTCCTCCGCCCATGAGATTTTCCAGGCAAGAGTACTGGAGTGGGTGGCCATTGCACTCAGAAAAGATTCTTAAATTTAATTACTGCCGCTGTCATTGTTAAAACATCTATCTCTATCTCTCTTTTTGAATCTCTATTTAACAAGTGTGGAAGATACATATTCAGTTCAGTTCAGTCGCTCAGTCGTGTCCAACTCTTTGCAACCCCATGAATCACAGCACACCAGGACTCCCGGTCCATCATCAACTCCTGGAGTTCACTCAGACTCACGTCCATTGAGTCAGTGATGGCATCCAGCCATCTCATCCTTTGTCATCCTCTTCTCCTGCCCCCAACCCCTCCCAGCATCAGAATCTTTCCCAATGAGTCAACTCTTTGCATGAGGTGGCAAAAGTACTGGAGTTTCAGCTTTAGCATCAGTCCTTCCAAGGAAATCCCAGGGCTGATCTCCTTCAGAATGGACTGGTTGGATCTCCTTGCAGTCCAAGGGACTCTCATGAGTCTTCTTCAACACCACAGTTCAAAAGCATCAATTCTTTGGCGCTCAGCCTTCTTCACAGTCCAACTCTCACATCCATACATGACCACTGGGAAAACCATAACCTTGACTAGACGGACCTTAGTCGGCAAAGTAATGTCTCTACTTTTGAATTTGCTATCTAGGTTGGTCATAACTTTTCTTCCAAGGTGTAAGCATCTTTCAATTTCATGGCTGCAGTCACCATCTGCAGTGATTTTGGAGCCCAAAAAAATAAAGTCTGACACTGTTTCCACTGTTTCCCCATCTATTTCCCATGAAGTGATGGGACCAGCTGCCATAAACTTCATTTTCTGAATGTTGAGCTTTAAGCCAACTTTTTCACTCTCCTCTTTCACTTTCATCAAGAGGCTTTTTAGTTCCTCTTCACTTTCTGCCATAAGGGTGGTGTCATCTGCATATCTGAGGTTATTGATATTTCTCCTAGCAATCTTGATTCCAGCTTGTGCTTCTTCCAGCCCAGCGTTTCTCATGATGTACTCTGCATATAAGTTGAACAAGCAGGGTGACAATATACAGCCTTGACGTACTCCTTTTCCTATTTGGAACCAGTCTGTTGTTCCATGTCCAGTTCTAACTGTTGCTTCCTGACCTGCATACAGATTTCTCAAGAGGCAGGTTAGATGGTCTGGTATTCCCATCTCTTTCAGAATTTTCCACAGTTTATTGTGATCCACACAGTCAAAGGCTTTGGCATAGTCAATAAAGCAGAAATAGATGTTTTTTTGGAACTCTCTTGCTTTTTCCATGATCCAGCAGATGTTGACAATTTGATCTCTGGTTCCTCTTCCTTTTCTAAAACCAGCTTGAACATCAGGGAGTTCACGGTTCACGTATTGCTGAAGCCTGGCTTGGAGAATTTTGAGCATTACTTTACTAGCATGTTGTACTCATAGGATTCAGCCAGATCTGGTCAAGGCTCTAGAGCTGTGCTGTCTGATAAGATGGCCACGGCCTTCATGTGGCTTTTAAAATTTAAGTTAAATACAGTTTACAATCCAGTTCCTCAGTCACATTGGCCATATTTCAAGTGCACAATAGTCATCTGTGGCCGGTGACTACTGTATTGAACTGTGCAGTTTATAGAACATTTCCATCACAATATGTTTTATGGGATAGTACTGTTCTAGAACAAGGATTGAAAATAGTTGTCTCCCCTGTCAGTTCTGATTAATTGGAGACAGCTGCCTGGAGGACTGTGTAAAGAAGACTCTGAGGCCATAGCTAAGTGAGCCCCAAATTATTTTATTACTCATTAGCAATGTATGTCCTGGGAAGACAGAGCTGGGTGGTATGGAGGTAATTATGGCCTTGGATACTGAGTCTCTTCTAGACAAAAATCACAGAAGTAAGAGTTGAATATTTAGAGGGGCAAGTTGTTGTTATTTAATAGAGACAGACTCTTTTTTTTTGTTGTTTTTCTTTAGTGGGAATCCTTTGCATAGAAAGATGAGAACCTTCAAAACTTTTCTTATTCCTTACATACTCTCACATTTAAGCAGTGGTCTTTTTTTGCTCTCTTTCTCAAAATAAATTAAGGATGTTTTGCTTTTATGTAGAAGGAAATAATAATGGCTACCAAGTCTTGATTTATCCATGAAATGCAGAGTGAATGTTACATGAAAAAATAAAATTCACTATGAGTCCAAAATTAGTTTTATGTTCGTACCATCTCTTACTGTATCTGCCAAGAAACAAAACTGATTGAGGATGGTTTTGTTTGGAGTTTTTTTGTTAGTCTGTTTCTCTAATATGCTGTGGTGAAGGGTGACAAGTGGGAAGTAAAATTTAAGGAAAAGGAGAAAAAGCTGGAATAGTTAGGTATAATCAATTCCTATATAAACACTGTTTTCAGAATTTGAGGTCTGTATCTGATTATATTTTCAAAACCTTCTAGTAATTAAGGACAACTAAGACTATTTCCCTATTTGTTTCAAAACTGGAAAATGGCTTTTAAAACAAGAGTACCAGTTCTGCAACTGTTACGTGACCTTGAACCGATGACTTACCATAACTTCTCTGACCCTTAGTTTCTCCATATCTGAGGAGGGAGTACTCAGGGAATATCCTAAGAGTTCAGTGGTTAGGACACCCCTCTCCCACTACCAAGGGGCTGAGTTCAATGCCTGGTATAGGAACTAAAATCCCAGAAAACCACGTGGAGTGAACAAAAAAAAAAAAGAGAGAGAGAGAAAAGAGTATCACAGTATCTACCTCTGTGAATAATGGAGCGAGATAAAAACCTCACTTGTAATTACTTGGCACTTCTCCTGCAAGGACTCAGATGTTAAGCCATAGGATTAGGATAAAGTATACCACATGCATTTGAAAGAGGACTTTCTCTGTTTTCCTCTTGGCCCTGCCATCTAGTCGATGTGTTACCTTTATCTAATTATTTACCTCTTAAGACTTCAGTTGCCTCTTCTGTAAAATGAGAGTAACAGTAGAGATTTCTTGAAAGGCTGGCTCAGGGTTAAGCGAAGTCGTGCACATCGAGATGATGCAAGGGCCTCAAAGCTGCAGGTCCCCAACTCTGGGCCACAGACCCGTTAGGCCCGGGGCTGCCCAGCAGGAGGTGAGCGGAGGGTGAAGTTTCACCTGTGTGTACAGCCGCTTCCCATGGCCTGCCTTACTGCCTGAGCTCAGCCTTCTTTCAGATCAGCAGCATCAGATTCTCATAGGCACGAATCCTAACCCTAAAGTCAAGGCTGAATATTCTGAGATTGCCACAAAATAAAGTGCACAATAAATGTAATGCGTTCGAACCACCTCCAAAACCCATCCACCCCTCCCCCAGTCCAAGGAAAAACTATCTTCCACGAAACCAGTCCCTGGTGCCCATAAGGCTGAGGACTGCTGAGCTAAGCCCGTGGCACATGGTGAACATTCAGTAAATGTTAGCGATTATGATGAAAATGATGGTTCAGTCACCAAGTCGTGTCTGACTCTTTCAACCCCATGGACTGTAGCCCCCCAGGCTCCTCTATCCATGGAATTTCCCAGGCAAGAATACTAGAAGGGGTTGCCATTTTCTTCTCCATGGATCTTCCTGATCCAGGCAGTCTCCTGCATTGCAGACAGATTCTTTACTGGCTAAGCCACCAGGGAAGCCCACGATGAAGACAGTGATGTTTCACTTAAAGGCAGTCTGGCCAAAAGAGAGAAAATATACCAAGTCTAATATCTCTTCTCCTTCCCATTCACTCATGTTCAAGCCAGAAAGTTTATACTAACATGGTAAAGTATGTACATTTTGTTTATTTTTATTGCTGTCCCACTATAAATTATTAATAAGCCTTTTTTATTAGGTTTTTGGCACAGCCGACTAATACAGTAGTTGGAGAAGCTGTAAGTTATCAGAAAGACCTTTCTACTTGGTAACGTCTTTAAAAGCTGTAAGCTCATGTCTAATTTGAAAAGCCTGTTCTTTAGGGCCGGGGGTCCAATTTGAGAAGCCTGATCTTTAGGGCCAAGGGGGTTAGTGTTGGGGCAAGGGTGAGCTGAGTCGTGCAGGGAGTCCGATTGTCTGAGCACCTTTGTTGCTTCTAGGTAGGGTGCAGGAAGAGGGTCAGGCCCTTCAGAGGGGCCAGAGGGCACTGCCGCCCCCTGCTGCACTGTCGTCCCCCTTTCATCAATGTGGTCTTTCTTCTCCCCTGGTAGTGGCAGAGAGGGGTCAAAAATATTTGCGTCTTTGGTGTAAACACACAGTCCTGGGCAGCTGTCACTTACTGAATTCTGTAACTAGGAATGAAGCACTAGACTGCAAAAAATGACTTATTTTCTTCCAGATTAAAAAAAATCCTATTTGTGTCAAAATTGTTAGTTTCCTGGGACACTTTTCTTGGAATTTAAATCTCCTCACATCACTCCTTCCTTGTATCTCCCACTCAGCACCCTGCCTTCAGCCTTGAGTCCCCCCACCCCTTTTCAGCATTCTCTATGCATCTTATTTGAAATAATTCTCGAAGCCTCCTTTTGTGATTCCACTCTTCCCATCCAGGTTTTAAGCTTATCAGCTCACACCTGTATTTTTCATAATGATGTACATTTTTTTTCTTCTGGATTATAAAAGTAATATATCCCTTTTAGGAATGTGTATAGAGCTTCTCCATCTTTGGCTGCATAGAATATAATCAATCTGATTTCAGTGTTGACCATCTCGTGATGTCCATGTGTAGAGTCTTCTCCTGTGTTGTTGGAAGAGGGCGTTTGCTATGACCAGTGCCTTTTCTTGGCAAAACTCTATTAGTCTTTGCCCTGCTTCATTCCGCATTCCAAGGCCAAATTTGCCGGTTACTCCAGGTGTTTCTTGACTTCCTACTTTAGCATTCCAGTCCCCTATAATGAAAAAGACATCTTTTTTGGGTGTTAGTTCTAAAAGGTCTTGTAGGTCTTCATAAAACCATTCAACTTCAGCTTCTTCAGCATTACTGGTTGGGGCATAGACTTGGATAACTGTGATATTGAATGGTTTGCCTTGGAGACGAACAGAGATCATTCTGTCATTTTTGAGATTGCATCCAAGTACTGCATTTCGGACTCTTTTGTTGACCATGATGGCTACTCCATTTCTTCTGAGGGATTCCTGCCNAGACTTGGATAACTGTTATATTGAATCGTTTGCCTTGGAAACGAACAGAGATCATTCTGTCGTTTTTGAGATTGCATCCAAGTATTGCATTTCGGACTCTCTTGTTGACCATGATGGCTACTCCATTTCTTCTGAGGGATTCCTGCCCACGGTAGTAGATATAATGGTCATCTGAGTTATTTTACTCTAGAATAATCTTGTACACATGTGTAATTATAAATTCTTATTAAGTATTATAACAGTATTAAGTACCTACTTAGTGTATGTTCATGTTTTATTACTGAGATTCTCATAAAGTCAGTGGCACTGGTGGAAGGAAACAAGTTAAAGATGATTTTCAATAGGGATCATCCACAATATCCGTTATATTCCAGTTTGCAATGTACTTTTACATTATCTTTGAAAATGTATGTGACTAGCTGCGTTGGGAATTTGAACAAAATAAAGCTATTTGGTAGAGACTCAATTGAGGCCAATACGATGACAGCCTGGTATAATAGCCAATGCTTGCAAAATAAAATGTGAATAATAGCAGCAAGTATCAATACTGTTATCACCACCACCAAGAGCTAACATTTATTGCCTGTTTATTGTTTGCCAGTCACTGTACTTTATGTCAGCGAGAGGTAGATACTGTTATTCTAATATTACAAATAGGTATGGTAGAAAAACTGCTAGATTGGGCATCAGGAGCTCTGAGCTCTGGTTTTAGTTCTGTTAACTATTTGTATGAATTAGTTTTTCATCTTTAGATTGAAGCGATTGTTCTCTGACCTCTAGGGTACTTTGCCTACTCTTCAACATGCTATGATCTCTAAATTATCTTGGCTCCTTATTCCACAAGTTTCTATAACTTATTTCATTCTGGAAACAGAAATTTCTGGCTGAGATTGTAGAACAGGAGGGTGAGGTTTTTTTTAGATCTCTGAAGGTGCTGTATAGAGGAATTTAAAGTTCAGGTTTCAGAGGAATGCATACTGTAGAGATGGGAAGGGAAAATGAAAAATGTTAAACTGTTAATCAGAATATAAGAAAAAGAATATCTGGTAATGCAGATAGAATCCTCATGGCTGTCTCTTCATTTTATTGCTATTGCTTAATCTTGTTTACTTTATGGTTCATTAGTACCCTCCCTAGATAGCCCTAGAGCAGTATTATTAACTAATACTTATTGAGTGTTTCTTCCTAGTGTAAGTTACCCATTTAATTTTTAATTCTCAAAGTAGTATTTTAACCATAGGTATTATTATTGTTTCATTTCACAGATGAGATGGGGTTAAGAGATACTAACATTTTCGTAGTCTCACAGATAGTAACTGGTAGATTATGTACTTGAATTCTGGTCTGCTTGACTCCAGAATCTGTGTTCTTTATCATTTCTACATTGCCTTCCAGAAGTTCAGATCCTAAGCACGAAGTGTAGATTGTTTTTTGCCTGTGGCCATTTGGAATGAAGGGTATATGTGGGATTTTCTTTGTCACAGTTTTTTTCTTTTTACTGAGATATTTTAAGTTTCCTATTTTGTTTTCTTTTTTCCTTTATTTTCATGTCAGCTAGAAGTCTTTCATGCCTCTCTGCTTTGTTGTCAGGCTCACTTTTCCTGCTTCTTTGATCCCAGGATAGGAAAGTTTGTACCCCTTGTTGAAAGTTAGCCATGCTAGTGTGAAGTGTCAAGCTTTGTTTCTATATTTTATCTTTCATTCTTAGAGCAGCTTCCTTCTCTCTCCAGAATATGTGTTAACCTGGCAGGTGTTTTTTCTTTTTTCTTTCTTTGAGTGGTAATGGTTTGAAATTTTTCGGCCTTGGAGAGAAATAGATTACAGAATTCAGATTACTGGATGTTTTTGTAAGCCTTTCCTTGAGTTTTTAATGCTTCTTTTCCTGCTTTTCATTTATGTGACTTTATCTCTTATATCCTATACCCCAGATTTTAGTTTTTTAAAGCTTGTTCTTTGACTTTTTTTTTTTAAACCGCATGGTGCTGTCTATTCTCCATTTCTGTATTTCATCGGTGTCCTTGAGTTTGCATTCCTCTTTTCGGTCAACTCCCCCAGCTAGCTTGTCTCCTTGCTATTCTTGTCTACCCTGCTTTACTCTTCCTACCTCCCACCTGCTCAACTATACCTTCTTTCTTCCATGTAAATTCCTGTGCCTGTTTCTCAGTTACTTCTCTGAACTCTTTCCTACACTTTACTTTTGGTATTCTTTTGTATGATTTCCCTAAAATTTATGTAAAAGAAATGCCAGATATGTAGTCTTAAGTTTTAAAAGGGCCTGTGGTGTTGGTGGGTAAAGAGCTGGACTGCAGACAGATATTTTTTTCATACTGTGATCCTGTCTATCTGTTCAAAGTGACAGTCGTTTTAAGAACACTGACATAAAAATCACTTTGTGTGTATGCATTGTTCTGTCTCTTGTATAGTTTCAAACCAAATTTGTTGTGTTTTGGAGAGGAAGAAATTAAGAAAAAAATTGGAAATGTTAATCCTTTAAATATTTGGTTTGGTCATTAATATACTCAATCTTTTTCCTCCAGATGTAACTCAGGCTTTCCCTCACTTTGGAACTCCTAGATTTGTGAATATTGGATATTTTGAGAAGCAGGGGTTCTTTCCTTGATATTGACTAAGGAGTCTATTTACCTTCAGGATGACATCTGAACTGGAGAGCAGCCTAACATCTATGGACTGGTTACCACAGCTCACCATGAGAGCAGCCATCCAAAAATCTGATGCTGCACAAAATGCGCATGGAACAGGAATTTCCAAGAAGAATGCACTTCTTGACCCAAATACAACCCTGGACCAGGAAGAAGTCCAACAGCACAAAGATGGGAAACCTCCATACAGTTATGCCAGCCTCATTACATTTGCCATTAATAGCTCACCCAAAAAGAAAATGACTCTGAGTGAGATTTACCAGTGGATTTGTGATAACTTCCCATATTATAGAGAGGCTGGCAGTGGTTGGAAGGTAAGGATTTTATTTAAGTTTTTATTTTTATACTGTGAACAAGAACAATGTTGGCTTCTACTGAAGGTAAAGCTTTGTGGAGGTTTATGTAATTAAAGATGAAATTCTGATTACTAGTCATTTTTAGGATGTAAAAGAAATGTTTTTAAATTTGATTAATAACTATTGTTGGTAGAATATTAATTTGTTATAACCTTATTGTATTAGAGGACTGACGTAGCATAAAGTGGGAGTAGAGAGAATGTAGCATTCACTGGAAAACAGTCCCCACAGTTCAGGTAAGTTGAGAGTCTAAGGTTCAAAAAAACCAATATAGTATTGTAACTAGTATTGTTTTCATGACCCAAGATTTTTTAAAAACCTTTACTTTGAAAGAATTCTACGTTTACAGAAGAGTTATGTAGGTAGTACAAAGCGTTCCTGTATCTCCTTCAACCAGTTCCTCCATGGTAACACCTTATATAACCAACCATTAACAAAACTAAGAAATTAATACTTTTGACTTAGCAGTACTGTTAGCTGCTAAGTACATTACAGACTTTTTTCAGATTTCACCAGTTTTTCCACTAAGGTCTTTTTATGTTCCAGGATTCATTTCAGGATCTAAGCTAGGATCCCACATTGCATTTTTATGTTCCAGGATTCATTTCAGGATCTAATCTAGGATCCCACGTTGCATTCTTATGTTCCAGGATTCATTTCAGGATCTAATCTAGGATTCCCACGCTGCATTCTTATGTTCCAGGATTCATTTCAGGATCTAATCTAGGATTCCCACGCTGCATTCTTATGTTCCAGGATTCATTTCAGGATCTAATCTAGGATTCCCACGCTGCATTCTTATGTTCCAGGATTCATTTCAGGATCTAATCTAGGATTCCCACGCTGCATTCTTATGTTTCAGGATTCATTTCAGGATCTAATCTAGGATTGCCACGTTGCATTTTTGTGTTCCAGGATTCATTTCAGGATCTGAGCTAGGATTCCCATGTTGCATCTTTATGTTCCAGGATTCATTTCAGGATCTGAACTAGGATTCCCACGTTGCATCTGTATGTTCCAGGATTCATTTCAGGATCTAAGCTAGGGTCCCACGTTGCATCTGTATGTTCCAGGATTCATTTCAGGATCTAAGCTAGGGTCCCACGTTGCATCTTCTCGTCATTTGTCATGTCTCCTTGGGCTTCTTCAGTCTGTAACTGTTCCTCATCTGTTTTTGCCTATAATAATCTTGACACTTTTGAAGAATACTTGACACTTTTGAAAAGTACTTGTCTGGTATTTTGTAGAATGTTCCTCGGTTTGCATGTGTCTGATATTTTCTTGATTAGATTGAAGGTAGTGCATTTTGGGGAGGGATAATGTAGAAGTGATGTGACCTCTGTATATCAGTCGTAGCAGGGGAACTTGATGTCAGTATATCTTATTACTGGTAATGTTGACCTTGGTTCTTTGGTTAAGATGGTGTCTGTCAGATTTCTCCACTATAAAGTGACTATTTATGACTTTGTAAATTATGAAAATTTGGGGGGAGATATTTTGGCATGCAGGTACCCTATTTTCTCCTTAAAACTTTATAATATTTCAGCTTTCATTGGTAGATCATTACAGCAGTTTTTGTTTTCTAGCTGTGATTTTCTCTTTTCCTTTATTCGGTCCATATTAATTGGGATTCTTCTGTAAAAAAACCTTATCCTTTCTTCCCCTTTTATTTATTTATTCATTAATTCAATCATTATTTGTAACAGTTGGCACTCATGGATATGTATTTTTTGTATTGCTGTTACTTGTTCTTCTTCAAATTGGTGCTGCTTTTGCCATTGGGAGCTCTTAAGTTGGCTCCTGTAACCGTTGATACATGGTTCAATTCGTTTGTTTACTTCTTAACTTTGTGACTCCACAAGATGTTCCAGGCTCATCTTATATCTTTCCTGCCCCAGCTCTAGAATCAGCTACCTTTTTAAGAAGTCCTACTTTCTCACCTAAGCTTTTTCAGGAACCTTCAAAGTAGTTACCTCCCTAACTTAGGTTATACAGCAGATTATTCAACTTTCTTTTGTATCTACACATGTTGCATTCATATTCTTATGTAGGAGTTATCCAGTTGTGTGCTTTGTGGAGGTGTGTATTTGTTTATGTGCATGTGGAAGAAGGGAGTTTCCAGAGCTCCCATCAGCTGGTAGTTACACTTGTTTCTCTTAATCTTTCCTGTCTTAAGATCTTTGGTTTTTTTGTTTGAATATATTTATTAAAGGCGTTTAGTAAATTACTGTGTACTAATGATGTGCTCTGTACTGTGCCAGATAACCAAGTGCCTTATGGGAAGGGATTTTTTTTTTTTTTAATCTCTTCCTCTCTTCCATGCCCCAGCATAGCACTTCCATTTAGTAAGCCTTGATAAATGCAGTGTGAATGAAAGCCAGCATCCTGGTCCCACTTTCTTTTCTAGCTTTATTTTTTGTTAGTTCCCTCTCATATACTCTTTCTTCTTATATCTAGTCCCACCTATTAGTTGTCCTAAATGTAGATATTTTGCTTTTTTCTCTTACTTGTCCTTAGACTTTTTTGCCCTTTATTCTGTTAGCTTTATTCTGTTTATTCTTTAAGCTTATATGTAACCTCTTTTCTCCCTGTAGAATTCATCTTTTGTGTTTCTGTATGTTTTATTAATAACTCTATTACCAGGTGACACCAATGGCAAAGAACCTGCCTGCCAACGGAGGAGATACAAGAGATGTGGGTTTGATCCCTGGGTTGGGAAGAACCCCTGGAGGAGGAAATGGCAACCCACTCCAGTATTCTTGCTTAGAAGAGAATCAGTCCCATGGACAGAGGAGCCTTCCGGGCTGCAGTCCATGGGGTCACAAAGAGTTGAATACGACTAAGAGACTTAGCACACAACACTATTATAGAACTTATAGATTTTTGTTCAGAGATCTTATTTCATCTGAGTCCACCCGTGAGTGCCAGATTCGGTCTGTTGTATTTCTTGCTGCTGCCCAGCCCAAGTTATGGTCTGAAACTGGTTTAGAAATAGTGATGTTTCACCTGGAAGATACATAGTTTGAATGTAATGAAGGAGAAAAATGGGAATGGGTGGAGAAATAATGCTACTTTTTAGAACGAAACGATATGCCAAGGAGATTATCTGGTTCAGTTTGTTGCATTAGGAAGCCCTTTAATATTTCCAGGGATTCCTATTTCATAATTATTCTTTTTAAAAAAGATTTCTTCCATCCAATTTTAGGAACCTAGAACTTGCCATAATTAATTTTAAGTTTTATTTTTGTAAACATAGAAATGTAATATTTTGAACATAAATGGAGATACATGGAAAGTGATTTATCTTCTCTGTTGCCAAGGTCTTATCTCTCTTTTCATGTTTAAAAGTTCCCATGCATTGTCTTAGATTTGTTTAACATTGCTTGTGCAATTTTCTGTTTGCTATTTCTTCTTCAGGTACGGAGGAGATGGGTTAGCTGAAAATGGAAGGTCATGTAGAATTTGTGAAATTAGCCTGTATTCGATGAAAAGAGAGTTGAATAAAGATTCTAAAGCAGTTGTCATCCATCTTTCCAGAAACATAGAGCCAGTTAAAGTTACCCAGAGGAGAAAATGTTGCTGTGCTTGCTTAAAAGATTCAAATAGAATTTTAATATTTAGGTGAAGTGAAAGTCGCTTAGTCATGTCCGACTTTGCGACCCCATGGGCTATACAGTCCATGGAATTCTCCAGGCCAGAATACTAGAGTGGGTCGCCTTTCCCTTCTCCAGGGGATCTTCCCAACCCAAGGATCAAACCCAGGTCTCCCGCATTGCAGGCAGATTTGTTCCATGTCCAGTTCTAACTGTTGCTTCCTGACTTGCATACAGATTTCTTAAGAGGCAGGTTAGGTAGTCTGGTATTCCCATCTCTTTCAGAATTTTCCACAGAGTACAAAAAACTATGTAAGTTTCTATAATTGAATGATTTTATAATCTGAACTAGAGGAAAAGGTATTTAGATTTTTGTGCTATCCACCTTACTGAAGAAGATTAACCTGTTATTGGAATTTAAGGTAGTAAAAAGAAAAATATGAAAAAGTGGTATTGATATGTGGAGTATATTCTACTTTTCTGAGTGAAGGAAAAAGAAATGAGTATATTATGTATTTGCTTATTGTAAAAAAATTTAGGAGTAATAAACTAGAAATACAGTAAGCATAGTTATCTATAGGTATGTATAGAACTGAGGTAGAAGAGAGAGAGAAGGGAATGAGATTTTGACTGTACCTTTTTATATAGTTTTGAGTTTTAAAACATCTTAAGTGTTTCACACATTCAAAAACTATATGTAAAGAAATAAAAAAAGATTTAAAGAAAATCTTAAAACTGAATAAAAGTAGTCGTAGTTGTAACTCAGCTAGTAAATAATCTGCCTGCAGTGCAGCAGATCATGGTTCTATAGATGGGTTGGGAAGATACCCTGGGGAAAAGGTAGGTTACCCACTCCAGTATTCTTGGGTTTCCCTGGTGTCTCAGACCATAAAGAATCTGCTTGCAGTTCGGGAGACCTGGGTTCGATCCCTGGGTTGGGAAGATTCCCCTCGGGGCGTGCATGGCAATGCACTCTAGTATTCTTGCCTGAAGATCCCCATGAGCCTGCCAGGCTGCAGTCCATGGGGTTCCGAAGAGTCAGACACGACTGAGTGACTAAGCACACAGCACATACACACAGCTGTTGTGCAGTCGGTCTTCTGGATTCTCTCTAGACTGAGATCTTGGGTTATTTTCTTAAAATCCTTTGTTCCTAGACTTTTGTGGTCATCTCTTGACCTTGACCTTGATTATTGTGTTCTGGTTTTTCTTGTTGCTCAGTTGTGTTCAACTCTGCAATCCCATGGACTGTAGCACGCCAGGCTTCCCTGTCCTTCCCTATCTCCAGAAGTTTCCTCAGACTCATGTCTGTTGAGTTGATGATGCTGTCCAACCATCTCATCCTGTGTCACCTGCTTCTCCTCCTGCCCTCAGTCTTTTCCAGCATCAGAGTCTTTTCTGATGAGTCAGCTCTTTGCATCAGGAGGCCAAAATATTGGAACTTCTACTTCAGTATCAGTTCTTTCAATGAATATTCAGGGTCAATGTCCTTTAGGATTGAGTGGTTTGATCTCCTTGCAGTCCAAGGGACTTTCAAGAGTCTCCTCCAATTCTCCTTTAAACCACAGTTCAAAAGCATCAATTCTTTGGCACTCAACTTTCTTTACAGTCCAACTCTCATGTCCATACATGACTCCTGGAAAAACCGTAACTTTGACTAGATGGACCCATTTGTTAGCAAAGTAATGTCTCTGCTTTTTAATTTGCTGTCTAGGTTGGTCATAGCTTTTCTTCCAAGGAGCAAGTGTCTTTTAATTTCATGTCTGCAGTCACCATCTGCAGTGATTTGGGAGCCCAAGAAAATAAAGTCTGTCACTGTTTCTATTGTTTCCCCATCTATTTGCCATAAAATGATGGAACCAGATGCCATGATCTTAGTTTTTTGAATGTTGACTTTTAAGCCAGCTTTTCCATTCTCCTCTTTCACTTTAATCAAGAGACTCTTCAATTCCTCTTCGCTTTCTGCCTTAAGGGGGTGTCATCTGCCTAAACTGAGGTTATTGATATTTCTCCCGGCAATCTTTATTCCAGCTTGTGCTTCATCCAGCCTGGCGTTTCACATGATGTACTCTGCATATAAGTCAGATAAGCAGGGTGACAATAGATACCTTAACTCCTTTGTGACAGGATGACAATATAGATACTCCTTTTCCAACTTGGAACCAGTCAATTGGAAGTGGTCAAACAGGAGATGGCAAGAGTGAATATCAACATTTTAGAAATCAGTGAACTAAAATGGACAGGAATGGGCGAATTTAATTCAGGTGACCATTTTATCTACTACTGTGGGCAAGAATCCCTTAGAAGAAATGGAGTAGCCCACATAGTCAACAAAAGAGTCTGAAATGCAGTANTCGATATTTCTCCCGGCAATCTTGATTCCAACTTGTGTTTCTTCCAGTCCAGCGTTTCTCATGATGTACTATGCATAGAAGTTAAATAAGCAGGGACAATATACAGCCTTGACGTACTCCTTTTCCTATTTGGAACCAGTCTGTTGTTCCATGTCCAGTTCTAACTGTTGCTTCCTGACTTGCATACAGATTTCTTAAGAGGCAGGTTAGGTAGTCTGGTATTCCCATCTCTTTCAGAATTTTCCACAGAGTACAAAAAACTATGTAAGTTTCTATAATTGACTGATTTTATAATCTGAACTAGAGGAAAAGGTATTTAGATTTTTGTGCTATCCACCTTACTGAAGAAGATTAACCTGTTATTGGAATTTAAGGTAGTAAAAAGAAAAATATGAAAAAGTGGTATTGATATGTGGAGTATATTCTACTTTTCTGAGTGAAGGAAAAAGAAATGAGTATATTATGTATTTGCTTATTGTAAAAAAATTTAGGAGTAATAAACTAGAAATACAGTAAGCATAGTTATCTATAGGTATGTATAGAACTGAGGTAGAAGAGAGAGAGAAGGGAATGAGATTTTGAGTGTACCTTTTTATATAGTTTTGAGTTTTAAAACATCTTAAGTGTTTCACACATTCAAAAACTATATGTAAAGAAATAAAAAAAGATTTAAAGAAAATCTTAAAACTGAATAAAAGTAGTCGTAGTTGTAACTCAGCTAGTAAATAATCTGCCTGCAGTGCAGCAGATCATGGTTCTATAGATGGGTTGGGAAGATACCCTGGGGAAAAGGTAGGTTACCCACTCCAGTATTCTTGGGTTTCCCTGGTGTCTCAGACCATAAAGAATCTGCTTGCAGTTCGGGAGACCTGGGTTCGATCCCTGGGTTGGGAAGATTCCCCTCGGGGCGTGCATGGCAATGCACTCTAGTATTCTTGCCTGAAGATCCCCATGAGCCTGCCAGGCTGCAGTCCATGGGGTTCCGAAGAGTCAGACACGACTGAGTGACTAAGCACACAGCACATACACACAGCTGTTGTGCAGTCGGTCTTCTGGATTCTCTCTAGACTGAGATCTTGGGTTATTTTCTTAAAATCCTTTGTTCCTAGACTTTTGTGGTCATCTCTTGACCTTGACCTTGATTATTGTGTTCTGGTTTTTCTTGTTGCTCAGTTGTGTTCAACTCTGCAATCCCATGGACTGTAGCACGCCAGGCTTCCCTGTCCTTCCCTATCTCCAGAAGTTTCCTCAGACTCATGTCTGTTGAGTTGATGATGCTGTCCAACCATCTCATCCTGTGTCACCTGCTTCTCCTCCTGCCCTCAGTCTTTTCCAGCATCAGAGTCTTTTCTGATGAGTCAGCTCTTTGCATCAGGAGGCCAAAATATTGGAACTTCTACTTCAGTATCAGTTCTTTCAATGAATATTCAGGGTCAATGTCCTTTAGGATTGAGTGGTTTGATCTCCTTGCAGTCCAAGGGACTTTCAAGAGTCTCCTCCAATTCTCCTTTAAACCACAGTTCAAAAGCATCAATTCTTTGGCACTCAACTTTCTTTACAGTCCAACTCTCATGTCCATACATGACTCCTGGAAAAACCGTAACTTTGACTAGATGGACCCATTTGTTAGCAAAGTAATGTCTCTGCTTTTTAATTTGCTGTCTAGGTTGGTCATAGCTTTTCTTCCAAGGAGCAAGTGTCTTTTAATTTCATGTCTGCAGTCACCATCTGCAGTGATTTGGGAGCCCAAGAAAATAAAGTCTGTCACTGTTTCTATTGTTTCCCCATCTATTTGCCATAAAATGATGGAACCAGATGCCATGATCTTAGTTTTTTGAATGTTGACTTTTAAGCCAGCTTTTCCATTCTCCTCTTTCACTTTAATCAAGAGACTCTTCAATTCCTCTTCGCTTTCTGCCTTAAGGGGGTGTCATCTGCCTAAACTGAGGTTATTGATATTTCTCCCGGCAATCTTTATTCCAGCTTATGCTTCATCCAGCCTGGCGTTTCACATGATGTACTCTGCATATAAGTCAGATAAGCAGGGTGACAATAGATACCTTAACTCCTTTGTGACAGGATGACAATATAGATACTCCTTTTCCAACTTGGAACCAGTCAATTGGAAGTGGTCAAACAGGAGATGGCAAGAGTGAATATCAACATTTTAGAAATCAGTGAACTAAAATGGACAGGAATGGGCGAATTTAATTCAGGTGACCATTTTATCTACTACTGTGGGCAAGAATCCCTTAGAAGAAATGGAGTAGCCCACATAGTCAACAAAAGAGTCTGAAATGCAGTACTTGGATGCAGTGTCAAAAATGACAGAATGATCTCTGTTCGTTTCCAAGACAAACCATTCAGTATCACAGTATTCCAAGTCTATGCATCAGCCACTAATGCCAAAGAAGCTGAAGTTGAACAGTTCTGAAGACCTACAGGACCTTCTAGAACTAACACCAAAAAAAGATGTTCTCTTTGCCATAGGGGACTGGAATGCAAAAGTAGGAAGTCAGGAGATACCTGGAGTAACAGGCAAGTTTGGCCTTGGAGCACAAAGTGAAGCAGAGAGTTTTGCCAAGAGAATGCACTGGGCATAACAGACACCCTCTTGCAACAACACAAGAGAAGACTCTACACATGAACATCACCAGATGGTCAATATTGAAATCAGATTGATGATAATCTTTGCAGCCGAAGATGGAGAAGCTCTATACAGTCAACGAAAACAAGATTGGGAGCTGACTGTGGCTCAGATCATGAACTCCTTATTCCCAAATTCAGACTTAAATTGAAGAAAGTAGAGAAAACCACTAGCCCATTCAGGTATAACCTAAATTAAATGTCTTAACGATTACACAGTAGAAGTGACAATCAGATTCAAGGGATTAGATCTGATAGACAGAGTGCCTGAAGAACTATGGACAGAGGTTCATGACATTGTACAGGAGGCAGTGATCAAGACCATCCCCATGAAAAAGAAATGCAAAAAGGCAAAATGGTTTTCTGAGGACGTCTTACAAATAGTTGAGAAAAGAAGAGACGGTAAAGGCAAAGGAGAAAAGGAAAGATATACCCATCTGAATGCAGAGTTCCAAAGAATAGCAAACAGAGATAAGAAAGCCTTCCTCAGTAATCAGTGTGCATCGTAGGATAGAACAAATGACTACAGATATTTGTATTTTGGGAGTACTGGCTCTCACAGTGGGAGAAGAGAAATACATGTGGGAACATGGTGATTGATGGAATTAGAGATGCCAGATTAAACTCAAGTTGAAAATAAAAATCAGTGAGAGTGCTTTTAAAATTCAGATTCCTGGGTCACAAGTCCAGAGATTTTAAATTAATCATCTTAGAGCCTAGTAATCTGCATTAATATTCATCTCAAGTGATTCTAGGGTAAGTAGGCTGTACTTTTGAGAAATTGCTTTTGAAGACATGGTTTTCAAGGCCAAGCAGTTTGCCTTTAACAGTTATTTTAGTTCAGTTCAGTCACTGAGTTTTGTCTGACTCTTTGCAACCCTATGGACTGCAGCATGCCAGGCTTCCCTGTCCATTACCAACTCCTGGAGGATGATGCCATCCAACCATCTCATCTTCTGTCATCCCCTTCTCCTCCTACCTTCAGTCTTTCTGAACATCAGGGTCTTTTCCAAGGAGTTGGCTCTTCACATCAGGTGGCCAAAGTATTGGAGCTTCAGTTTCAGCATCATTCCTTCCAATGAATATTCCAGTTTGATTTTCTTTAGGGTTGACTGGTTTGATCTCCTTGCTGTCCAAAGGACTCTAAAGAGTCTTCTCCAGCACCCCAGTTCAAAAGCATCAATTCTTAAGCGCTCAGGTTTCTGTGGTCTAACTCTCACATCCATACATGACTACTGAAAAATCCATCAGTCATTTAACCTGGGCCATTTTTCTCCACCTTTAACTTGGCCATCCTAATTATGTCTACCTCTACTGTCTGAGCTTTTCTTCTTAGGGTTGTTAGATGTAGTGTGTCTCCAAGTTGTGAGGTCTGAAGTAATCTCTTTTCTCTATTGTGTGCTGTAAATACGTGTCATGGCTCTTACAGCTCTCTGGGTGTTTTTATTTTCTGAATACGCTCTTGGTATTTTTTCCAGAAGATTCATGATTCCCATATGAAAAGCAGTATATTCAATTTTCTGAATTGGTAGAAAAGATCCTTACCCTTATGGAGAATGCTTTTTAGATAGACAATACAATATAGAGGAGGAAGAACATTAAACAGATCATTGCATAATGTGAAATGTACATTTTGCCTGATCTAAACATCTATGAAAGTCAGAAAAGATTTCCTTAAGGAACTAACATTTAAACTAAGAATGAATTGGAGATTGAGGAGACTCAGGTGAAGGGAGTGAAGGAAGGCTGGAGGCTGTAACTTCTGTAGTAGATGGAAAGTCTACAGGTGAGAGAGAACATTGGAGAGAGGAAGAGGGTAGAGTACAGATAGTATAGACTTAGAGATAGCAGGGCAGGGTGAGGTCGTAAAGCCTCTTATGGAGGCTTTAGGATTTTAGATTGTATCCTAAGTGCAATGGGAATTTACGGAAAGATTTTAATTGAAGCAGTAAAGTCAGATTTGCCTTGTGAGGAAGTAACTGCCTGCTGGGTGGAGAATATTGGAGAGGGGTAAAGAGAGGAACGAAGCTATTGTACTAGTTTTTGGTGCGACTGGTGTCCTAGACTGAGATGGTAACAGAAGAGATGGAATAAAGAAGGTAAATTGAAGGCAGACTTACAAGATTTGGTGACAGATTTGTTTTAGATGGTAAGGAGGAGGGAGAAATTAAGGAGGCTTGACAGGTGTCTGATTGGAGCAGTTATATGAATAAGCAGAAAAGAGGAAACTGAAAGAAGACCACATTGGAAATAAAGATTGAGTTTAGTTTTAAACATGTTGGGTTGGAGTTTCTGGCTATGTCTAGTAGATTGTTGAAAATTTATGTTAATTTAGGAGAAAGGTCTGTAACAGATGGTTGTTGAAGCCATGGCTGTGGATGAGATTGCTTACACAGCAAATGTAGAAATGAAAAAAGAACATTGGCAGAATCTGGATGATTTCCAGCTTTTAAGCTTTTAATAGAGGAGGATGACCCAAGTAGAGGTGTGTTCTTCCAAAGCCATTTAGAAAACATGACCATTTGATTTCATCTTGTTTTTTTTTTTTCCTTCTTGAAGTTTTTAGATGGGTAGTTTTTCTGATTAGTTCTTGCTTTCCTTTGTTTTCTTTTGGATTTGGACTGGATACTTTTTGTGATTTCATTATATCTTCACTATGATTTTATTAGTTACATCTCTTCCTAGATTTTGTTTTAGGAAGTAATTATTCTAGAATTTACCACCCGTATCTTTAACTTATCACACTCTACCTTCATTATGCTCTTTTATGTATGGAGTGAGAACTTTATAAACCTTACACAGTTGATCATTGAATAGCCCAGGCAGTGCCGGCCGACTCCTCCACAGTCGAATGTATAATTTTACTGTTGGTTCTCCGTATCCGTGGTTCCACATCTGCACACTCAGTCAGCCTTGGATTGTATAGTACTGTGGCGTATTGTGGTGGTGGTTTAGTTACCAAGTCACGTGACTTGCAACGCATGATTGTGGCTCACCGGGCTTCTCTGTCCGTGGATTTCTCAGGCAAGAATACCGAAGTGGGTTGCCATTTTCTTCTTCAGGGGATCTTTCTGACCCAGGGATCAAACCCAGGTCTCCTGCATTGCAGGTGGATTCTTGACTGCTGAGCCGCCAGGAAAGCCCACTATAGTATGTATTTACTGGAAAAAAGTATGTTTAGTGGACCAGTACAATTCAAACCCATATTGTTCAAGAGTCTGCTGTACTTCTGATTCCCCTGAGCCAGCCTTTATGTTGTTACCATGTTTTCCTTTTACATGTTAAAAACCTCATAATAAGCTGTTATATTTGCTTTAGATAGTCATCTTTTAAAGGCATTACAAATAAGCAGAAGTGATTTTTAAAAATTTGCCTTCATTTTCACAGTTTCTGGAACTTCATTTCTTCTTGTAGTTTCAAGTTTCCATTTGGTATCATACTTCTGCCTGAAGAACTTCCATCTAACATTGCCAGCCAACTTGGTGGTACAAAAAGTAAATTTTTTCAGCTTTTGTGTCTTGCAAAGTCTTTATTTTGCCTTCATTTTTGAGAGATATTTTCACTGCATATAGAATTGACTTTTTCTTTTATTATTTTAAAGATGTCACTTTGTTTTTTTCTAACTTGCACAGTTTTTTTGAGACATCTGCTATAATTCTGATGTTTATTTCTCTGTACATAATCTTTTTTTTTTTTTTTTCCTTTTGCTTCCTTCAAGATGTTCACTTCATTTTGATTTTCAGCATTTGGGCTATAGTGAATATAGGTGTGTGGATTTTTAATTCCTTCTGCTTGATGTTCTCTGAGATTCTTGCATCTGTGATTTGATGTGTCCTGTATTATTTTTGGAGGATTCTTGACTGTTACTTCTTCAAATTTTTCTCTGCCCCATTCCTTTTCATTTCTTCTTCTGAGACCCTAATTACATGAATTGTTACACAGTTNACATGTTGGGTTGGAGTTTCTGGCTATGTCTAGTAGATTGTTGAAAATTTATGTTAATTTAGGAGAAAGGTCTGTAACAGATGGTTGTTGAAGCCATGGCTGTGGATGAGATTGCTTACACAGCAAATGTAGAAATGAAAAAAGAACATTGGCAGAATCTGGACGATTTCCAGCTTTTAAGCTTTTAATAGAGGAGGAAGACCCAAGTAGAGGTGTGTTCTTCCAAAGCCATTTAGAAAACATGACCATTTGATTTCATCTTGATTTTTTTTTTTCCTTCTTGAAGTTTTTAGATGGGTAGTTTTTCTGATTAGTTCTTGCTTTCCTTTGTTTTCTTTTGGATTTGGACTGGATACTTTTTGTGATTTCATTATATCTTCACTATGATTTTATTAGTTACATCTCTTCCTAGATTTTGTTTTAGGAAGTAATTATTCTAGAATTTACCACCCGTATCTTTAACTTATCACACTCTACCTTCATTATGCTCTTTTATGTATGGAGTGAGAACTTTATAAACCTTACACAGTTGATCATTGAATAGCCCAGGCAGTGCCGGCCGACTCCTCCACAGTCGAATGTATAATTTTACTGTTGGTTCTCCGTATCCGTGGTTCCACATCTGCACACTCAGTCAGCCTTGGATTGTATAGTACTGTGGCGTAGTGTTGTGGTGGTGGTTTAGTTACCAAGTCACGTGACTTGCAACGCATGATTGTGGCTCACCGGGCTTCTCTGTCCGTGGATTTCTCAGGCAAGAATACCGAAGTGGGTTGCCATTTTCTTCTTCAGGGGATCTTTCTGACCCAGGGATCAAACCCAGGTCTCCTGCATTGCAGGTGGATTCTTGACTGCTGAGCCGCCAGGAAAGCCCACTATAGTATGTATTTACTGGAAAAAAGTATGTTTAGTGGACCAGTACAATTCAAACCCATATTGTTCAAGAGTCTGCTGTACTTCTGATTCCCCTGAGCCAGCCTTTATGTTGTTACCATGTTTTCCTTTTACATGTTAAAAACCTCATAATAAGCTGTTATATTTGCTTTAGATAGTCATCTTTTAAAGGCATTACAAATAAGCAGAAGTGATTTTTAAAAATTTGCCTTCATTTTCACAGTTTCTGGAACTTCATTTCTTCTTGTAGTTTCAAGTTTCCATTTGGTATCATACTTCTGCCTGAAGAACTTCCATCTAACATTGCCAGCCAACTTGGTGGTACAAAAAGTAAATTTTTTCAGCTTTTGTGTCTTGCAAAGTCTTTATTTTGCCTTCATTTTTGAGAGATATTTTCACTGCATATAGAATTGACTTTTTCTTTTATTATTTTAAAGATGTCACTTTGTTTTTTTCTAACTTGCACAGTTTTTTTGAGACATCTGCTATAATTCTGATGTTTATTTCTCTGTACATAATCTTTTTTTTTTTTTTTTCCTTTTGCTTCCTTCAAGATGTTCACTTCATTTTGATTTTCAGCATTTGGGCTATAGTGAATATAGGTGTGTGGATTTTTAATTCCTTCTGCTTGATGTTCTCTGAGATTCTTGCATCTGTGATTTGATGTGTCCTGTATTATTTTTGGAGGATTCTTGACTGTTACTTCTTCAAATTTTTCTCTGCCCCATTCCTTTTCATTTCTTCTTCTGAGACCCTAATTACATGAATTGTTACACAGTTCTTAGATGAATTTTTTTGTATTTGTGCATGTGTACATGCCCGCATGCATGTGTGTTAGTCTGGATAATTTCTACTGATCTATCCTCAAGATATCTGAGACTTTCCCTAGTTACACAATTCTTAGATGAATTTTTTTGTATTTGTGCATGTGTACATGCCCGCATGCATGTGTGTTAGTCTGGATAATTTCTACTGATCTATCCTCAAGATATCTGAGCCTTTCCCTAGTTGTGTCCTGTCTACTGATGAGCCATCTAGGGAATTTTTTATCTTTGACCATGGTGTTTTGAAACATAATCATGTTACATTTGACCCTTTCTTATAGTTTACACATCTCTGTTGAAATTCCCCATCTTTTAATGCAGTTGTGCACTTTTTCAACTTGTTGCTTGAACATATAGTTTTCTAAAAGTTCTTGTCTGATATTTCTGACATCTGCGTCATTTCTCAGTGGAGTTTTTGCTGATTACTTTATCTTTTGGCAGTGGGTTTTAAAATTTTCCTTCTTTTCCATGTCTCTTGGAACTTGTGACAGTTTTAGCTACATGTGTAGAAGAATGGTTGAGATAGAGGTAAATAGTATTTATAACTGTAAATGGACAGTCACCTTTTTTCCACAGGCCATTTGTGTCTGAGTTGAATTACTCTTACCAGTAGTTGAGCTGGATTTGAGTTTCGTTGTTGGTACCTTTACCTTTAGTATGCCAGACTTTACATTCCTCCACAGTAGACTTCTGTTACCTTGTGCTTGGAGACAGGCTTGGGTACTGTAGAGTTTTCTCAATTTTCCTGCTTTCTCTTTAAGTTTTAGTTGTCTCTGCCCACCTTGCTACAGATGGGGATCTCCATGCTTCTGCCCCTCCTCTGTCAGTAGATTATTACTTGTTATTCCTGCCAGGCTTGTGCTAGGGTCTCGTGGTTTTGTTTTCTTTTTTTTGGTCTTGATCCAGACTTAGTCTTACTCAAGCCCTTGGACCTGTTGGGGAAGGGTGTCCTTTTTCAGTGTTTTTTGCCCCCTCAGCCAGATCAGTTATCCTTGTTTATCCAGTTACATATGGGTGGGAGTTTTGTGCCCCTTTCCAAGCTATAATCAACCTCCACTTCAGTGTGGTGTATTGGAGTAGAATCCTGGCCCCAGGGCAGTTTCTGACACTTGGCCCATTGTTGTTGCTGTTACTGTTCCGTCTTTCAGTCAAGTCCAACTCTTTGCAAACTCATGGACTGCAGTATGCCAGGCTTCCCTGTTCTTCACTGTCTCCTGGAAATTTTGGAGCATTTCATTAAGAAGAAATGGCCTGTAGGTATTTTCTTTAAAAATTGAGGCATAGTCCTGCTTATTCATGAAAGATTACCTGTTTCACAGATTCTTCAGGTCTCAGAGTGTATCTTCCTTCTGTCCAAGTTGGTTTTTCTTTACTGCTGCATTTGAGGAACCTACGTGTTGCTGCTGACTTCTATAATCCACGTCTTCCCACGTGGTTTTCTTTCTTGCATGTTGTAGTGAGAGCCTAGTTGGCTTTTATGTACTCTTGTAATGGAGCAGTGGAATGTTTTAATTTACAACTTTTTAAACTCATTAAAAAGTAGAACATATGTGCCTTGTAGATCATTTGAACATGATAGAAAAGTGAAAGGAAGAAAATAATCTTCACTTATAATTCCGTGTAAAATAACTCCTGGCATTTTACATTCTGCCTTGTTTCTAAGAATAAATAAATTAGCTAATAAATATATACCACAATTAAAATAACAATATGCATATAATTTTTATTTGGTTTTTAACAATCATAAACATCTTCCTGCATCATTAAAAGATCTTACTAAACGTTTAAAAAGGGACATATACTCCCTTATTTGGAGTTTTGTAAGATTCACTGGAACTGTCTTTTCCCTTTGCAGCATTCATAATTTGAAAATCAGAAAGATTTAAATTTGAAGCTCATTTAAAAAGCTTATTCCATTTGTAATGATATGTCAACATATAGAGATATCTGGGTTGCTGATTCTGTTTTTAAAGGAGGGTTTTGGTTTTTGGATTCCAATGACCCTATAGCTTTTCTTTTTTAATTTCAGAATTCCATCCGACATAATCTGTCACTGAACAAATGTTTCCTTAAAGTGCCTCGATCCAAGGATGACCCTGGAAAGGTAGGATTCATTTTCTTAAGATAAAATAATTGGATTCCTCATTGTATCTGTTGGCATGTTTGAATCTGAGTTATACCTGTTATATAAAGAAAAAAACTGTGATGAAAGCTTCAGGACCTTGTCTAGTTCATTGATAAGAAACCTTTGTGAAACGGCAAGTCCTCTATTACCCTATACTCCCTATTCTACCTCACCTCGCTTTACCCTATTTTAGTTTGTATGCTTCAAGGAAACAGCAGACAGGAAGAGATTTCTTTTCAAGCAGTAAGAAGCTAGCTAGCTACTGTAGAGCTGGTCTTCTGTTCCAGGTTGCTGTTTCTAATCTAGTTTTTGTTTGGTTATTTTTTTAAGTGTTATGTTTTAAATTAAACATGACTTTTGAATTTCCTGTTGGAACCACAATTTATTGTTGCATATAAGAAGTGAATCTGGGTCAAGGGGGAAAGGAGTAAATCTATATATAATTGACTAGTGGAAGTAAAATTTTTCTCTGTTTTATCTTTTTTTTTTTTTTTTTTTTTCTGTCCTTTTTTCCTCTTCATTCCATTTATCTTCTGCCATTGTTGCATTTTTACTATTTTATCTGCAGAAACGTCCTTTTTTTGAGTTTCAAACGGTATCAACTGAATTGTGGCCTGAACTTGGTACTAGTTGTTTGGTTTTTGAAGCTCAAGAGTACTTGCTTGGACCATTTTTCTTTGTCATGATAAATTGATAGATTAGGACTTTTGAGATAGTCTATCTTTTGGCAAGCACGCATTCTTTTTTGGTTGGTTAGACTCCTTGTCCAGAGAAGGCAATGGCACCCCACTCCAGTACTCCTGCCTGGAAAATCCCATGGATGGAGGAGCCTGGTAGGCTGCAGTCCATGGGGTCAATGAGGGTCGGGCACGACTGAGCGACTTCACTTTCACTTTTCACTTTCATGCATTGGAGAAGGAAATGGTAACCCACTCCAGTGTTCTTGCCTGGAGAATCCCAGGGACTGGGGAGCCTGGTGGGCTGCCGTCTATAGGGTCTGGGGTCACACAGAGTTGAACATGACTGAAGCGACTTAGCAGCAGCAGTAGACTCCTTGTCACCTTCTTCAGGCTACTGTCCCTGAAAGAATTTTTCTAAAATGTAAGCCTGATCATGTTATCACCTTGTTTTAAAAAGCAGTCTCCAGTGTCCTGGAGGTATTTCTTACGTCCTTTACTATCTTTTCCTTAATCTTTCTTTCTAGCCATGATTTCACCTTATTCAAGATCCACTGTGAGGAACTACTTGAAATTTTCCAGACGTACATTTCATATAGTTTTCTCCTATTGCACAAACTCCCTCTACTTGTCTTCATACTCCTTGTCTTTTAAGATTGAGCTGCAACATTACCCTGTGAAGTTTTTTTTGTTTTCACATACTTCAGTTGAGTTTGTTGTTCCATCTTTTGAGTTCCTGTTACTTTGTCATCACTATAGTAGCTTCTAACTGATTTCTCTATCCTAGGGCTCTATCTCCAGTATATAGTAGCCAGCCATCTTTTAAAAATGGTCATATGGTCTGTGTTTAAAAATCTTCATTGGTTTATTTACTGCCTTTAGGTTAAAGTCTAAATATGAAGAGGATAGGGATAGTTTGTATATAGTTCACTTTTTTAGCCCCAGTTGCTTGCACAGTGACTGGTGGCACTGAGGAGACACTCCTGTTGAATGAATGAATGTAAAGCTGACCCCTGAACAATGCATGGGTTAGAGGCATTGTCACTCTGTCAAGTATAATTTATAGTTAGCCCTTGATATACATGGTTTCTGTGAATCCACAGTTCCACATCTCCCAGATTCAACCAACTGCAATTATGTAATATTGTATTTAATATTGAAAAGATGTGTGTATAACTGGACCCGTTCAGTTCAGACCTGTGTTGTTAACTGTATTGTATCCTCTGCTAGATTGTTGACTTCTTGAGATTAGGACATGGAGAGTTATTCATCTCAACTGTAAAGCAGGCACTCTTAAATAATGAATGTTTTATGGCATCTTCTATGACCTGCCCCATCAAGTTGATTCTCAATAAGATTGAATAAATTATTGTAATAGTCTTGTTTGACACAGTTTACTATTAGTGTTCATAATTCTCTAAGGTTGTGAATAAGAATTGGTAAAATTTTTCTTAGCTTTAAAGCAGGCTTATTATAAAAGAAGAGAAATTATAACATTTGCTTCATTACAATTTCTGATGAGTAATGAGGGTATATGAATCAGACTAAAAGTCTTCTTAATAGCGTTTCTAGATTATCTGTGTTATTAGAGTTCTATGAAGCTAGTAATTGTAATCAGATTTAATTTTTAAATGATATTTAAATCATTAAAAAATAAAAAACCAACACCCATGAAGCTTAACTACATTATGTACTAAATTTTAACCAGTTGGAGATTTATTTAGTATATCTTGTGCTGTCAGCTTTTCTTTTGTTCAGAACTTAAAAAAGCTTTTCTCCACTTTTAATTAAATAATACCATGGGGGTATGGCAGGTGATTAAGTAATACCATGTTATTCTTTGCAACTGTTCTTTTTGAATCAGGATTGTCTTACTGTTATGCAACCAAAACAGTACAGAAATAAATTGAATCCTGGTAGGTTAATAAAACTTAACTTTCAGCAGTGGTCTTTTAAAAGTTTTGTTTTTATCAAATACATCATTTGGAGAAGGAAATGGCAACCCACTCCAGTTTTTTGCCTGGAGAATCCCATGGACAGAGAACCTGGCTAGCTATATAGTCCATGGGGTTGCAAAGAGTTGGACACGATTGAGCAACTAACACACACAAATACATCATTGTTCTTATTGATTTTAGTCATTGTAGTAAAATACACGTTTGATATGATAAATACCATACATTTGATAGTGTATTTATACTAATAGTCATTTTTATTTTCAGTCTCAAGGTGAGATTTAAATACCAGTTCTTACTTGATTTTGGTCAGAAGTAAATGTTGTAAATCTCATCTTATAGATTTATATGAATAAAATTATTTTAGTTTTTAATATCAAAAATTTTTTTTAAACTAAGTTCTGTTGCTTAAAATAGTTTGAAAAACGTTAGATTTAGCCCATTCTATAGACGAGGAACTAAGGTCCATAAATGAGGAATGACTCGGCCAAGTTCAGTGTGGAATTAGAACCCAGGTGTATTGGCTAGACTTACTTGCAAGTCACAGGAACCTATTACAGACTAACTTAAGGGAGAATATATCTGCCGGAGGGACTGGAGTGGGAGCCAGATTCTTCAGTTGTATCACTGGGGATGTCTCCGTATATTGTTAGTTCTACTAGCTTCTCTCATGGCTTCATTTTTAGCCAAATTCGTGGCAGAGATGGCCGTCAGCAGCTTCTGGCACATATTCACCTACTTCAGTAACCCTTAGCAGTGCTTGGTGCCCACCCCACCAAATCCCTGGAGTACAGCAAGCATCTTAGAATGAATGCCCAACAAGGAGACGACACTTGGTTTCTTGGTTCCTATTACTGGTGCCTTTTCCATTCTACCAGTCAGTCTTCCTTGAAAGGGAAGGCAAAATGTTAGTTAAGTTTTGGTACTTATGAATTGTTTTTTTCTTTTTGTATTACAGTGTTTCCTGGCATTTGAGGAGCTTTTCCAAAACCACCCTCACCACAGTGGGAGAAAACCATTGAGCCAAGGTGGGGTGGGAGTAGTTTTTGGTCTTGGGTAATGGGTGTATTTTAATCCCTTAGGATTTGCAAGCTGCTGCCATGATCCAGATGGGTCCAAGAGGTCGAGTTAGAAGTAGCTCATACAGCTTCTTTCCCATCATTCTGTGGTATATTACTCTGTTCAGTGTATCACCAGAGAGGTGTAGTGACCAACTTAAACTTGAAAAGTTCTTGTTGAATTACAGGTGCTTTTATATGACTATTTATTATTTTCTAGTAATTTTTGTCATAAAAGTCCTTAATATTTGATACTCTCCCAATATACCCTAATGGTCTGAAATCCATTTTTCTTAGTTCCCTGAAACTAAATGCAAACAGCTACTTTATTGCTCTCTTTGAAAAGAAAAACAAAATGATTGTATTTTGCATACATAACTCTGCTGCCTTTTTTGGGACAGATTTCTGTTTTCTTTCCCCTGATGACAGCCCTGTTTCTGCATCCTGTAATCTGTCTCTCTCCTTTTTTTTTTTTTTTTAAATTCCTGTCTTATCTCCTTGCTTACCATTAGCTTTGTATTTTTGTCTGTTTTTTTAATCTAATTTTCGCCAAAAGTCTTCTCATTCTGCAGTTTACACATGCCTCTTTATTTTAGAAATAAGTATTTTTGCTCACATTATGAAAAGACAAATTGTATCAGCTAAATTTTGTTTTGAAAAAATAGAGTTCTCTTTTTTTGCTTTCCAGCTTAATCTTTTCTCAGCCTTGTTTCTCCTTCTCTAACTCAGGAAAATGATACTTTGACTTTAAAGGAGATAAAAGATTATAAAAGGTAGTTTCAGCAATTGTATAATTAATAGCAGGAGTGGGCTCTAGGAGAAATGAGATGATAATTAAGACCCCATGAAGGCCACCTGCCTGGCATGGGAGAGATAACTGCAATAAATTCATTGTAAGAAGAGTTCTTTGTTTTTTGGTTGGTTTTTCTTTTTTTTCTGGTTATCCTTTTATTTTTTTATTTTATTTTTACTTTATTTTACTTTACAATACTGTATTGGTTTTGCCATACATTGACATGAATCCGCCACGGGTGTATACGAGCTCCCAATCCTGAACCCCCCTCCCACCTCCCACCCCATATCATCTCACTGGATCATCCCCGTGCACCAGCCCCAAGCATCCTGTATCCTGTATCGAACATAGACTGGTGCTTCATTTCTTGCATGATAGTATACATTTTTCAGTGCCATTCTCCCAAATCATCCCACCCTCTCCCTTGGCTGGTTTTTCTTACCTGGATGGGGAGGTTGTAAAATGCTCAACGGCTGTGGAGATTGGGGATCTCCTGGTTTGTAAAGAAACAACAAACTTACTACTAAAGGGCTAATTTTTTTAAGTTCTGAGATAGTGATTATTTTCTACTCCTATCCTCTGTCATAGTATAGGAGACCATAACATAGTTAACAGACTGCTTTTGTTCAGAGTGTATTCTTTTTCTTGGCCTTGTTAGTACTGTTTTGTATTTATTTGTAAATTGTCTCTTATTTATTGGAATCCTTTTTGGGTCATTTCATTTGTAAAGCATTGTAGAAAAACTGGAAAGGTTTGAGAGAACATAAGATACAGCATTAAGTGATAAACAATGTTGCGAGAATTATAGTTATGTACCTTGAAGGAAGATAGTATAATTTTAATACTAGCCTTAAAATAGATGCATGATTTTTGTGAGGAAGAAGTTGACCTCTTATCTGTGTCTTTGAATAAAACCAAACACGAAGTGGAATTTAAAGATAGGCAAAAATTTTGTTGGACAAAAATAAGGACGTTATGTTTATTGGAGTGAAAAAAACCCCCAGTTTCCCAAGGGAGGCTTTAGAGTTTGCCACTTTTAAAGCACCTCAAGGAGAGAAGTTACCAACCTTCATAGTAGCTTTAACTCATGATAGGTAAGAACACCAGTTGACTGAGAAGAGGACTTGATCAGGTTTAGCTGAGGGACCCATCAGAACCCAGTTGAGACAGAATGAGGAAGGAATTAAGGGAATTAATGTAAGTACTAACATGAAGTCAGGAGTGAAGAAAAGGCGTTGGTACCAAGGGTGCATGTTAAGACAAGAGTGGATTATGAATGTGAGACAAACCAAGGTTAGAAAGCCCAGAGTAAGCGTCGAGAGGGGCATTCAGAGAGGGTCTGAAAGATGGGGATAGATAGGAGGGGAGGGTCTGATTCAAAGAGAGAGCCCTGCAGAAACAGAAAGAAGTGCTGGCATACAACGCCGACAAGATACTATCAGTCAAAGCAGTTTAGTTAAGAACTGCGTTTTATTTGCACATACAATATTCTCTGTTCTCTTCTTAGGAGCAGGATATAACATTTTGTTGTGGTAGTCTCCTTTCCATTTCTGCTTTTAAAAAAATAATTTTTTGCCCTCAGATTAATTTTTTAATTGCCCCTTGGTAGTCAGCACCGCCTTGTCCCCCACCCCAAGCCCTGGCAACCAACCACTGCTCTATTTTCTATTCTTATAATTTTGTTTTTTCCAGATATTCAAATAAGTGGGACTCATTCAGTAGGAGGCCTTTTGAGTCTAGCTTCTTTCACTTAGCATAATGCATTTGAGATTGATCTTTGTTGTTTGGCGTATCAGCAGTTCCATTTTGTTTCATACAGCCAGTATTATGGATTTGCCACAGTTCAATCACCATTTGAAGAACATCTAGGTTATTGCCAGTCATAAGTTCATTTGGACGTGAAGTTTTCTTTTAGACTTAGATACAGTAATTAACTTGATGAATCTAAGACACAAGACAGTGTTGAATTTAACCTGAACTAGTAACGTATATGTAATAGTTATATTATTATATGTGAGTTACTCAGTTCAGTTCAGTTGCTCAGTTGTGTTCGACTCTTTGCGACCCCATGGACTGCAGCACACCAGGCATCCCTGTCCATCACCAACTCCCGGAGTTTACTCAAACTCATGTCCATTGAGTTGGTGATGCCATGCAACCATCTTACTCTCTGTCGTCCCCTTCTCCTCCCGCCTTCACTCTCTCCCAGCATCAAGGTCTTTGCAAATGAGTCGGCTCTTCACATCAGGTGGCCAAAATATTGGACTATCCGCTTTAGCATCAGTCCTTCCAATGAATATTCAGGACTGGTTGGATCTCCTTGGAGTGCAGGGGACTCCCAAGAGTCTTCTACAGCGCCACAGTTTAAAAACATAAATTCCTCAGCATTCAGCTTTCTTTATAGTCCACCTCTCATATCCATATATAACTACTGGAAAAACCCATAGCCTTCACTAGACAGACATTTGTTGACAAAGTAATGTCTTGACTTTTTAATATGCTTTCTAGATTGTCATAACATTTCTTCCAAGGAGTAAGCGTCTTTTTATTTCATGGTTGCAGTCACGCTCTGCAGTGATTCTGGAGCCCCTCCCAAAATATCTGCCACTGTTTCCCTGTCTGTTTGCCATGAAGTGATGGGACTGGATGCCATGATCTTAGTTTTGTAAATGTTGAGCTTGAAGCCAACTTTTTCACTCTCCTCTTTCACTTTCATCAAGAGGCTGTTTAGTTCTTC
>SJYX01016697.1:0-74249 GCA_006410675.1 Oreotragus oreotragus
TGAGTGGACTCTGGGAGTTGGTGATGGACAGGGAGGCCTGGCGTGCTGTGATTCATGGGGTCGCAAAGACTGAGCGACTGAAGTGAACTGAACTGAGTTAAATTCACCCACCCCAGTCCATTTTAGTTTGCTGATTCCTAAAAGGTCAGTGTTCACTCTTGGGGGCTTCCCTGGTGGCTCTGCTGGTAAAGAATCTGCTTGCAGTGCAGGAGACCTAGGTTCGATCCCTGGGTTGGAAAGATCCCCTGGAGAAGGGCAAGGCTACCCACTCCATGATTCTGGCCTGGAGAATTCCATGGACTATACAGTCCATGGGGTCGCAAAGAATCAGACACAACTGAGTGACTTTCACAGCGAAGAGTGTTGACAAATGTATCAGCAATAGCCATTTTTAAAAAACACACACAGTNAAAGATCCCCTGGAGAAGGGCAAGGCTACCCACTCCATGATTCTGGCCTGGAGAATTCCATGGACTATACAGTCCATGGGGTCGCAAAGAATCAGACACAACTGAGTGACTTTCACAGCGAAGAGTGTTGACAAATGTATCAGCAATAGCCATTTTTAAAAAACACACACAGTTTTTCCAAATTGGATGGATGTTGCTGCTGTATGGAGAAGGGATTCAACGGGCCAAAGTGAAAGCAGGGAAACCAGGTCCAGTAATCAAGAGAATCTAGGGACGCTTGGACAAGCAGGTGATAGAAGCAGATGGACTGGAGAAAAGTCTGGAGGTAGAGCAGATTTACTAAGAGAGTGAATAAGGGAATGAGGAAAGAGAAAACCTCCTTTGAAACCTTGTGGAATGAGACTTAGTCTGGAGTATGAGAAAAAGGGGGAAAGCAGGAAGATCCAAGTCCGACACTGGCTTCCCCTGCTGCCACCCCCAAATATCCCTGGCTTTGCTGTATCGCCTTTCTTTGTATTTGCTCTACCTCAAGAAGGAAAAGGAAAGAACAAAACTATCTTCAGATTATAAAAGTACAGAAGTCGTTCTAAAACTGAGATGATGGTTCCTATAATAGAGACGCATAGATTTTGAACAGGTGAGTAAACAAGTGTTCTGTGGCCCATTTTCTCATTCCTTGTGGGACCCTGAAATGAATGAGATATCCCAGGTGAAAAGTGGGCCTTCTCAGGTGGCACTAGTGGTAAAGAACCCACCTGCCAAGGCAAGAGATGCAAGAGACACAGGCTCAATCCCTGGATCTGGAAGATCCCCTGGAGGAGGGCAGGGCAATGCAGTCCGGTATTCTTGCCTCGAGAATCCCATGGACAAAGGAGCCTTGCAGGCTACAGTCCTTGGGGTCGCAAAGAGTTGGGCATGACTGAAGTAGCTTAGCATGCATGCAGGTGGATAGTGCTGATCCAAAAGATGCATGTGTACACGACCAGGTCCAGCACACTGGGTGTGATGAATAGTGTGTCTACAAGCTAGACAGATGGTGCCAGAAACGTTGTTCCTTTTCTTTTTTTAAAAAAAGGCAGTGAAATAAATACATTTTCAGGTTAAAAAAACTTGATGCTTTTTCTACATCATAATCATTTTAGGGTGTCAGGAGATATAAGCAGTATTCCGTTTCCTGTGTAATGTTGCCAACTGATCCATAGAGAGTACTTCCCCTAAAATGACCCCCTTAGATATTTTAGTCATATGAAGTTTGCAGTGGAATGCTCTCTATATCGAATATTTGAAAATGAAGCAAAAAGGGGGAATTGAGGGATAAATAGGCAGAGCCCAGAGGATTTTTAGGCAGTGAAACGTCTCTATATGATACCATAACAATGGATACATGTTATTGTACCCTTGTCCAAACCTACAGAATGTGCAACACCAAGAGTGAGCCCTAATGCAAACTGTGGACTTCTGGTGATAATGATGTGTCAATGGAGGGTCATCAGTTATAACAAATGGATCACTGTGGTGGGGGATGTTGATAATCAGAGAGGCTATGCATGTGTAGGGATGGGAAGTAGTTGGGAAATCTCTGGGCCTTCCTCTCAATTTTGCCTTGATCCTCAAACTGTTCTAAGTAATAAAATCTATTAAAGAAAAATATTTAGAGAAAAAAAATGGATGAACTGAGAAGACTTTGTGCTAAGTGGTATAAGCTGGTCACAAAAGGCAAATTTTATGTCTTTCACTTACAGGAGATACGTTTGTTACTGAACCAAATTTGGGTTCAACTGATACCAACCCCAGGGTTCTTGGTCTTCCCAAATCAATAGAAATTGGCTAGAGGCCAGAAAGCTCAACATTCAGAAAACTAAGATCATGGCATCTGGTCCCATCACTTCATGGGAAATAGATGGGGAAACAGTGGAAACAGTGTCAGACTTTATTTTGGGGGGCTCCAAAATCACTGCAGATGATGACTGCAGCCATGAAATTAAAAGATGCTTACTCCTTGAAAGGAAAGTTATGACCAACTTAGATAGCATAATCAAAAGCAGAGATTACTTTGCTGACTAAGGTCCGTCTAGTCAAGGCTATGGTTTTTCCAGTGGTCATGTATGGATGTGAGAGTTGGACTGTGAAGAAAGCTGAGTGCCGAAGAATTGATGCTTTTGAACTGTGGTGTTGGAGAAAACTCTTGAGAGTCCCTTGGATTGGAAGGAGATACAACCAGTCCATTCTGAAGGAGATCAGCCCTGGGATTTCTTTGGAAGGAATGATGCTAAAGCTGAGACTCCAGTACTTTGGCCACCTCATGTGAAGAGCTGACTCACTAGAAAAGACTCTGATGCTGGGAAAGATTGAAGGCANGAAGGAGATACAACCAGTCCATTCTGAAGGAGATCAGCCCTGGGATTTCTTTGGAAGGAATGATGCTAAAGCTGAGACTCCAGTACTTTGGCCACCTCATGTGAAGAGCTGACTCACTAGAAAAGACTCTGATGCTGGGAAAGATTGAAGGCAGGAGGAGATGAGGACTATGGAGGATGAGATAGCTGGATGGCATCACTGACTCAATGGACATGAGTTTGAGTGAACTCCGGGGGTTGGTGATGGACAGGGAGACCTGGCATGCTGCGATTCATGGGTCACAAAGAGTCGGGCACGACTGAGCGACTGAACTGAACTGAGAGACCAGAAAAGAAACTCAGGTAAGGCTTTTTGGGGACTCCTGCACTGCTTGCTGCAGGAGAGAGCTAAAACAAGTGAGAAGTTCCCTTGCACACTCCTGGGGGTGGGGCTCAGGTAGTAGGGAGGAGCTCGTCCTCCTATGGGATGAAGGTGGGAGTGTGTCCAGGGCCGGGCTAGAGGGAAGGGTGGTTTAGGTGGTTTGCCCGTCCCTTTGTGGTGTTGCGTGCAAAGGGCGTGTACCGTACCCTGCTTTCACTTCCAGCACCCAGTTTTTGCTTCTGGCTCTTCAGAAATTGCAGTTGGTTGTTGTTGTTGTTGTTTTCTTCTTTGTATCTTTTGGTCCAGAATTTGCCCCAACTGCACACACACACAATTATTTTTAGTCCCATATAGTTTCTTTGTACTTTGTTGCTGGAGGAGAGGTTTGTCCAGGTGCAAGCATTGCGGCACTGCAGCAAAGGGTCCCAGGTCCCAGCTTATCTCACACTCATCTGACAAGCAGCAAAACTGACCTACTGATACCAATCTGTGGTGAAGGAAAGTATGATATTAATTGGAAAGGGTCAAGCAAGGATAATGGGCAGCTAATGCTCAAGCCCTGAACTTCTGGATGGCTTTCAAGGAAGGGGTTTTAAAGACAACATTAGGGGTGAGCGTTAGAGGTGATTGGCTTGATTGACTGATGAGGAGGTGGCAGGATGAAGTTTCGAAGTCTCAGTCATCTACTTTCTGAGTCCAACCAGTCTCGGGTCTATGTGCTGGTGGTCAGCATGCAGTTAACTTCTACCTGGTGGGGGTTCTAATATCTCCAAAACAATTCAAAGATATGACTCAGGATATTATCTATAGTCCTTGAGGAAGAACTAAAGGTCCTTGACTCTGTTTTATGGACAAACGATTAGGATTTTGTCTTGCTTTCTTTGTTTTTGCATTTTCTCACTTCTTTGGTTAAAATGGCTCTTTGAAACTCAAGGAAGGCCTACAGGGCTAAAGCTTTCCTACAGACAAGAGGCAGTGGACTTGGGGGTCTCTTTCAGGGAAGGCCCCTTAGGGTCCTGTTTCATTTCACTTAAAACAGTCAAATTTAGAGACAGAAAGTTGACTGGTGGTTTACAGGAGCTAGGTGAGGGGGAACAAGGACACTGTTTAATGGGTACAGACAGAGTTTCAGTTTGGGAAGGTGAAAAAGTTCTGGTGATGGACGGTGGTGATGATTGCACAGCCGTGTGAAAGTATTAATGCCACTGAATTGTACATTTAAAAATGTTAAAATAGTACATTTTATGTTATGTGTATTTTATCACAATAAAAAAATGAAGCAAAATAGGGTGAGGACATAAACTGAGGTAATAAAGTGAGAAGGATTGATATCTTTTCCTACCAGTTGGGGTCAGAATGGAGAGTGTAATAGGATTGTGACATTTCTTTTTGCTATATAAACTCTGATGAATCCCTCTCCCTGTCCTCCATTTTCTCTGGAAATGATGAGTGAAAAGGAAAAAGGACCTTCATCTCCAGTTAGAAAAGAGCATAGAAGTAACCTCACTCATTCCAAACAGGCTCCTTCCTTCCTCAGAGTCGCCTTCTCTTCTCTTCCTACTCCCCTCTAAGCAGAACGCCGATCTGACTGGAAATGGCAGCAAAGCTCACCATTCATTCATAGTAAGGGCTCAATAAAAATATCTATGAAAATTGATATTTACAAAGTATGCATTTCATGAGAATCTACCAAGAGGGGAGCAAAGTGAAAATGAAAAGTGTTAGCCACTCAGTCGTGTCTGACTCTTTGAGACCCCATTAACTGTAGCCCCGCCATGTTCCTCCGTCCATGGGATTCTCCAGGCAAGAATACTGGAGTGGGTTACCATTCGCTTCTCCAGGGGATCTTCCCGACCCAGGGACTGAAACTGGGTCTCTTGCAATGCAGCAGACTTTTTGCCATCTGAGCCACCAGGGAAGCCCTAGAGGGGAAAGGCCCTCATGAAATGCAGGGGTTCCCTGAGCTATGTTTATACATCTGCACTGCAAAACAGGCAAGAATGAAAGAATAATATTTTAAGGTTATATTGTCTCCAGTGTCTTCCCTTCTCCAAACAGGAAACAAAGTGCTCTTTGTTGAATAAGGGGAAATACATGACAGAATAAGTAGTCCCTAGAAGGAGAGCTGGTGATCAGCAAGCTGCATCAGGCTTCTGAGAAGCTAGGTCTGATGCCTCACAATATTGATCTGCATATTACTGTCTGAAATTTGTAAACATTTAAGAGTTGGGAAACGTCACACAAAAATCTGGGTTTTTGGTTTCTCTTTAAGTATCGGAGGATAGCTTGAACAATCTTGTTTGTTCACTTGGTGACAACAAGCTGGATCTGTGAGCTGCAGCTGTTGCATTTAGATGGTGTATAAGTTAGGATAACATAGCCCTTCAGATTTCAGTGGCATAACCTAAGAGAAGTTGATTTCTCACGTGTAACAAGCCCAGATCAGGTAATTCAGAAGCTGGGACTCCTTCCTTTCTGTGTCTCCACCATCCCCTAGGAGTTTGGAGTCTTCAGTTTCAGCCTGCAGAACAGGAAAAAGGAAGTGGAGGAGCATGCTGTTTCTCAACCAAAAGTGGTATTCTCTGTTCCCTTCTATTGGTGGGTCCCAGCCACGTGACCTGCCCTGATGCAAAGGGAGCTGGGAAATATGGAGCCTGACAAAGCCTCTATTCTATGGAAGGAGAAGCATACATGTGGGGTGGGTTGGTGCAACTCTGCTATGAATGGGCGTGTGCATTTCAATTCACCACAGTCTCATCACCATCTTTCTATACCTGAGTGGCCCTGGCTGAAGGTGTTTGTAGACAGAATGTTTGAGGATGAAGCATAGAAAGAGATGGATTCTTTCTAGAATGAAAAAGAGACTTCCTTGGGTTGGGAGAGAGACAGAGACCCAAGAGAAAGACAGAGGTCAGCAGGTCCCAGAGTAAAGGGCCTTATCTGTAATGTCATCTAGGACACTACAAGCCTCTTGGAGGAATAACTGCATGGCATGTCTTGGTGGACAGGATGACAGCCACGCTTGTGTGTGTATGCTCCGTCTCTCAGGCTTGTCCGACTCTTTGTGACCTCATGGACTGTAGTCTGCCAGGGTTCCTCTGTCCATGGAATTTTCCAGGCAAGAATACTGGAGCATGCTGCCATTTCCTACTTCAGGGGATCTTCCAGACCCAGGGATCAAGCCCATGTCTCTTGTGTCTCCTGCACTGGCATGCAGTTTTTACCACTGTACTCCTTGGGAAGCCTGGATAGCCACCCTTTCTCCACCCAAATGAGTCATAAAAGTGGTAGAGAGCTATTGAAGTAGCATATAGACTTCAACAGTGGCAACAACTCAGGTAAATTTTCTGGGGAAGGAGGATCAAATGGATAAGTGCTTCCCTCTCTACTCCATGCCACGGAACTGTGTAACTCCCTGGGATGAACTCCCTCACTCCCAGCGGAGATTAGCTGCTTGGGGTCTACAACTAAGTCCTTACATGCAATAGTGGATATGTGACAATCCTTGCACACTTGAGTTTATGGATAGACATTCATACCCTCTATTCAATTTTGAAATTTTCTAAATGAAGTTGCAGAGGAAGACAGTGAACCTTGTTCATTTCAGCTTTTTCTGGAAACTTTGCCCTCCACCACCCAAAGCTAAAGCAGACTTCCTATCCTAGCTCAATCCCTCCCACATACCACAATAAAGCAAACAAAAGTCCTAACCTTGTCAGTTTGCAAAGCTTTCCAAACTAGGGTGGTTGACACTCACTGGTGTGATGGTGGAAAGCCCCAGGACAGGCATTCTGTGTATTCCTGGTGTATCACTTTTGCTCAAAGATTTGGGAAAATATTTTAATAAGAAACTGGGTTAAATTAAGGAGTAGAAGGCAAAATTCACATTTTAAACAAATGATGAAATTCCAGACTTTGAAGGAACTTTTTTCTTGCAGGAAGGGGGCCTCCTTATTTCAGAGTCCCATGTGGGTCTCCACTGGAGTTCTTCTGAGAAGAACACTTTTGTGGAAAAGTTTCAGCTGTGCTGGCCCTGTGCCTGGCCCTGGCTTGGGCTGAGGTTCCCCAGAGGTATCGCTTTCTAGTCAATATCTCCTCACGTTTCTAAACTCACAGCTTGTCAGCGCCTGAGAAACCCGAGAGGTAATGCCAGGTTCCAGCTCGCTCTTTTCACAAGAGGAAACGGAGCATCAGCAACTTAAAAGGACTTGCCTGGGAAGCATCTAGACTTCCCAGGTCAAAGCTCCTCTCAGGATCCTTGGCAACACACGTCTCAATCCTGCTTTAACCCTTGGCCCCTTGATGTTCTGCAGAGAACATCATCTCCCACCCACCCACCCCCAGCCCATAGTTCACCCTGCAGTTCCATCCTTGGGGGCTCTGCCTCTCCCCTGTAGTATCTGGCGCCCACGGCGGGGTGCTTAGGAAAGTTTAGTGAGTTAATGACTGCTGACTCAAACAAATGCATCACAGTCCAGTCTACGGTCTGGTGAAGATGTAGTTGGATGGGGGTGAGGAATGATTTACTCCGCATCTCCCCATGCAGCCCAAGGAGTCTGAGGTCAGGGTTGGAGGAACCGGCCCCAAGGGTGCAGAAGTGCCAACGTATTTTGGCAAGGGCAACCGCTTCTAGTCGCCCACGGTTCTCGGGCGGGCAAGCAGCCGAGCCGACAGGCTGGTGCAATCTCCCGCGCGCCTTGCATTGATCAAAAAGGGTTGAAACAGTAAACGCGAGGTGGAGCAACTGCTCATGAGCTGTGACTGCGAAGCACGACCAATAGGGATGCGAGTCCCGTTGCGCGAACCAATCAGCGCAGGACCAGCGATCGTGCAGGCCGCTACCGGCGCCTCTCGGAACTGAAAGCGGAGAGTCCTCGCCAGCCGCAAACTTGTGCTGCCCAATCGATAGGTCCTCTCCGGCTGACTCGCCGTCCCTGCAGCAGCACCATGGACTCCCTGATACCGGTGGTCAACTTCGGACCCGGGCCTGCCAAGCTGCCGCGCTCCGTAAGTCCCAGGGAGCGCGCGCTAGGGCTGTGCTCCACGCGGGAGCAGGCGCGTTGGTGGCTGTGCATCCCTGCGTGGAGGGCTCGGATCCCCTCTACCCTCCCCGAGTCCCCTGAATACTGTGCATGATTGTGCAAGCTCAGTTCAGGATATGTCGCGGGTGGGCCTTTGGAAGAATTCTGTGGAGAAGGAAACTTGAAGTTCGCTTGCTCAGCTGCCCCTGGCGCCGGCTACCGGTGCGCCGCGTGCTGAGTGCGGCCCGCCGGGGACCTGCTGGCTCGCTGCGCAACACACCTGCAAACTCAGGCGCTGTGCCTTCAACCGGGTCGGACTGGGGGTGCGGCGGGAAAGAAAAAGCTCTCGACTGTGCATTCGCCTTGCCCAGCAGTGCTGCGAGTCAGGCAGTGTTGAGTGGATGCGTGAATGGACATGGTGAGTGAGTGGTGAATGGGGATCGTGTTAATTGGAGCGAAGTGTAAACTAGAGGCCCGTGCAGTGTTGGCTTCAGCTAGCACTTGGAAACGTTGCTTTTCAAAATGTAAGTTTGAAAGACTTAGTACAGCCCAGCCTTTCCCTCTTTGCCTCTCAAGAGACTCCACCCATCCCTAAACCTATTTTTCTCTGCTCTGTTTCACGCATAGATTTTTCCTCTCTGTACTGGCGTGTACCCTAAAGGCATTCTAATATTCAAGCTCTGGTAGGCACTGGGCAGCTCGCCCGGTTCGCTTCATTTTGTTCTGGAGCAAATGAATGACTGAATTCTCCCCCGGGCCATTACCAGACCTTTCAAGTGCAAGTATAACTCATTCCCTGCCTTCCCAGCCCCCAGCCGGGCTCCAGCTCCTTCCCTAACCTTCAATACCCACTCCCCCCACCCCCATTCTCCTCCCCACCCCCAAGCTGTGAAGGAGGCCTAGTCTCTAATGTGCCTTGGACGCGTTGACCAGGTGCCCCTGCTGTTACATTTTGCTTTTTCTAGCCGGGATAACTCTGATAATACCTTGTAGCAACATGGGACATAGCCAAGTGCTTTTCAATTATCTCTTGTTAAACAGAGTGGAAATATCCCGGGGACAGAGCCTTCTCTGTGTTGTCCTAAGAAGAGAGAATTTTTGTAATTGTAGACGGGAAAGAACATTTTGCTTTTCTCAGTGCTCATAGTAGCTGAGAGTACAGGGCTTACTTTTTTTTTTCTTAGTTATTGCAGTCTGTTTTAGGTGAGATTCCCTGTCATAAATATGCAAACGTTTCTGCTTCCCTCACTGGTTTTCGCCCTCCATGTCTTGAAATCTTTTGCCTGTTTGTTTGTAATTTGTTCTGCATTTATTATAAAGATAATTGTTATCAGTAATACAATTACTTATTATTTATTTTCCTGGAGGATTTATGCCTTCATATGTGCTCTCTAACCTGGGAGGGGGCAGCTGTTTCTATTTATGTTTTTTTCTTGAGTTAGTTGAATTATAAAGATTAGAGAAGTTTTGCAAACTTTTTTTGGCTGTAACCATAATGAAAAATATATTTCACGAAGTGAGCAAGTACCTGCACATAATTAAAACAAAAAGTTTATGAAGTATTTAGCCTGATGACTACAACGTACACAATTTTATATTCTATTCTGCTTTGGGCTATTCTAGTTCATTAAAAAAAATATCAGCTGTGATCCATAAAATGATTGCATTCTTCAGTTTGAAAAAAATAAACTTCACTTGATTAGAGGGGTATGCTTTTTGGGTAGAAGTCTTTAAACCTTTTTATAATGATTTTGGTTATAAACGTTTGTAGATATTCTTTTCAGAGAATACTATAAGAGAATTCTATAAGAGGAAGGGAGTCTGAAAAGAAGTTCAAGGATGACTCTATCATAGATGTTTGTTTATACTAAAGAAAGGATTCACTATAAGTTTGTTTGATCAGCCAGTGCTAATGTGTTCAACAAAAATAATGACAAATTCTTAAGCCTCCTTTTTTTATGTCTAATTCTTTATTGCTGGAATGTTTTTTCATACAAGTTGCGATCTAGTTTAGGTTATGTTTTATGAGATCTTTAGCCAGTATATGTTAAGGCAACCTCCTTTGATGGCAGGATGCTTCTACAAAGGGTTTGTCTCACCTATTTTGTATACATTTTTAGAGCTTTTCTTTCTGATATTTTTACTTTATGGCAGTTCACTCATACTCAAAGGTAGAGAGGGAATAATATAATGAAATTTATAGACCCAGCCAGGATTTAACAACTAAGGACATTTTGCTAATCTTGTTTCAGCACTCCCTCCCTTATACCCTCTTTCTCCCCTTCTGCTTCTGGATAAATTTTAAGCTAGTTCCAAATATTATGTCATTTCATTCCTGTAAACGCTGCAGCATACATCTCTGATAAGGGCTTTCTATTCTTCTTACTGAAATGTGTATGAAATATATAGATGAAATAAGTACATATATGTGTGCGTGTGTGCATGCTAAGTTGCTTCAGTTGTGTCCAACTCTTTGAGACTCCATGGACTGTAACCTGCCAGGTTCCTCTGTCCATGGAATTCTCCAGGCCAGAATACTGGAGTGGGTTGCCATTTCATTCTCCAGGGAATGCTCCCCCATCCAGGGATTGAACCTGGGTCTCCTGCATTGCAGGCAGATTCTTTACCATCTGAGTCACCAGGGAGGCCCATATTAAAATGTGTGTGTGTGTGTATACATAAATATATATATATATATGAAATAGGTGTTTTTCTTTTCACTGTGTAGTAATTTGCTGTTTATTTACCTTTGGGAAAAATAACAATGAGGCACCTCTTTAGCAAGTGAGCTGTGTATTTGGGGGCAGTGGGTGGAGAATGAGCTTTGCCCTCCCCCCCTCCTTTCCTGGCACCAGAGAATTGGCCATAAGATGGGTCCCACCTGTCCAGTTGCTCTTGTGAAGCAGACTGTGCTTATGGGATTGCAGTGATCTTACAAGATGGGTCAAAGGGCTGGACAGGGACATACAGTTAAGTTCTTTTGGCGATTCAGCTGAGATTCCTCACCTGCACACTGGGGATGAGAAAATCACCTTCAGCGCTGTTGTTGAGGGGGCAATCAGTACCCCCATGGGTGTGTGTGTGCATGCTAAGTCACTTCAGTCATGCCTGACTCTGTGCAACCCTGTGGACTGTAGCCTGCCAGGTTCCTCTGTCCATGGGATTCTCCAGGCAAGAATACTGGAGTGATCCTCCTCCAGAGGATCTTCCTGACCCAGGGATTGAACCCATGCTTCTTACATCTCCTGCCTTGGCAGGCTGGTTCTTTCCTACCAGTGCCACCTGGGAAGCATCCCAGCCTAATCTTAATTCACAGCAAGTGCTTCCTACTTCCTGCCCAACCCACCTATTCCACTAGACCAAAAAGATGGAAAATTGAGTTATCAGTTTAATTTGGACATAAATTATTTTTTGTTGTCCTCTATACCCGAAACTTTTTGTGCTTTTGCTTTCAGAGAGTGGCAAATGAGGTTGTGAGAGTCGCAGACGCAATTGTGAAGGGGACACTTTCTAGGGAATCAGATTTTTCCCAAAGTTATTCTTTAACTGATATTGACAGGTAAAGAATTGTTATTAGACAACTTCCTACTTGATTTTTATTTTACCTTCAAGTGAGTTTTTATCTCTAAATTTGTGCCTTTGGAAAAACTGTATCTTAGAATTGGTCATATTGCAAAATTTCATACTCAGCTTGAGTGTAAGTTGCATCATCGGGGTTCTGTGGGAACAGGCAGAGAAAGGGGATTGGCTGTGGCGGGGACAGATGCTTCTCACAGACCCTGCGGATGGAGCTTCTCCTTGCCCCTCCTCTTGCAGCTTGTGTGTCCAGAGAAAGTTGTGCATAGCATACTGAAATCATCTTATTTTCTTATATTTTTTTCCTAGGTGTTGCTAGAGGTGCAAAAAGAATTATTAGACTACAAAGGAATTGGGATTAGTGTTCTTGGTAAGATTTTTTTTTGGATGTTGTGAATGTCCAGGGTTTAAAGGGAACTAATTAAAATGCATCATCAAGCCTAAAATTTCTACTGGGTCTTCCCATAGGCATTTGTAGATGTATTTTTAAATTTTAATAACTTCTGTGGCATGTTTGATCAAAGCAATTTTGAAATCAACATAAATGCTGGTGAGGGGTTTATACATCTCAGCTTACAATTTCATAATCAGTTTTTGCTATACATAGGATCTGAGATCAAAAGATCCTGTGCATTTGCATAATAGTGCCCAAACATTTATAATATTGTTTCACATTCTTTTTACAGTTCTTCCTGTTCTTAAACATGAACTCATTGAATGTATAGAAGTACACAAGCCTTTCTGGGAAGATTTTGCATGTTAATAATTCCATTGTTTCTCTCCTCTCTGTTATTAGGAAAGATGACCTTTGAGTTCTAAAATGTACCTTTAAAATTTTTTTTAATTTTCTTTGTCTTTTTTGGTAGTTCCAGAGGCTACAGAGTATTAAGAGATCGTAGAGTTAACTTTGTGTGCTATTGCTATTGAATTTTGTTCCTTCATTTGAATTGAGTGACATGTGCTTAAATTTCTGTGAAGGGACAGCGCAGTATGGCGATTTGTGCTGTTTTCCTAAAGGGCAGCCTTTGCAAACAATTCTTGTTTCTGAGAAAGTGATGAGAAATCAGAGACTGAGGAGTAAATTAGCAAATGCCTCAGTCAGTGACTATCGCCACTTGAAAAAAATCATTCTGCTGTGACAATTAAGTTAAAATGTTTGCAGTTTGAAAATCAATATGACTTTTTTCTTAAAATGTGTGGTCCATCGTCTGTATGCAATATGACTGACATTTCACTTTATTATTTTATTTGCAAATTTGGTAGTTATGTCTTCAATAACTTTTGTTCCTTTGGCTTTGAACTGGAATATTTTTGTTGTTGTTTATTTTTCCTTCCACAGAAATGAGCCACAGGTCATCAGATTTCTCTAAGATTATCAGTAACACAGAGAACCTTGTACGGGAATTGTTGTAAGTATAAAATTTTAAAGACAAAGTTGTGTTATTCTTGTTTGGTAATCCATATACGTAGGTGTATTGCATTATTACGTTCTGCTATGTGTTGAGAATATTTCATTCTTAAAAGTCATCTTTTTAAGATTCTTTTAAAAGATCTTTTTAAAGATTCTCCCAGATTCACTAGATCAGTGCATAATGCTTTTAATTTGATCCTCATCCTGCATTTGTGTGTTTATTTTTATGTGGTTTTTCCAAAGATTTGAAATCATTATATCTGGGAAAGATTTTTCAGCACTGTGGAAGTTAAATTGGATTAAAAAGTGAAGTCGCTCAGTCGTGTCCGACTCTTTGTGACCCCATGGACTGTAGCGTACCGGGCTCCTCCGTCCATGGGATTTTCCAGGCAAGAGTACTGGAGTGGGCTGCCATTTCCTTCTCCAGGGGAACTTCCTGACCCAGGGATCGAACCCAGGTCTCCTGCATTGTAGGCAGACGCTTTACCATCTGCGCCACAAGGGAAGTCCTAAATTAGATTAGAAGGGATTTAAATGACAAGTGGTCAACTTTGTCAGCGTAATTAATTGTAATTTAGATCGCTGGCTTTTAAATTATGGGCCTCATACAATCTGTCAGAATCACCTCTTGTGAGAAATGTAAAAAAATTCAAGTGCTGGGGCCCACCCAGACTTGTTGAATCACAGCCTCTTTAGAAACTTCATTCTTAACAGACTCTTTGGGCAGGACACGACTGAAGTGACTTAGTCGTGGAGGACACGACTGAAGTGACTTAGCAGCAGCAGCAAGGGTTATGAACTCTGGGAACTGCTCCTCAAATGAACTCTCTTAGTTATCTGCACTGCTTTTCTTACCTAGAGGAAATTATATTCTTAAATAGATTGCTGCTTTAAGCTACAGTTTTATGCATTACATACTCATATAGACATACAAATATGGTCACCTTAAAAACAAAATACTTGTTTGTTTTCTGCTCATAACGCTGGTGCATGTTCATGGTGGGAAGCTTAGGGAAAAAAACTCACAAATTTAACTGGAATTGTCCATAACCCCACCAGTCAGGAATAATCATTGTTAAAGTTTTAGGGTCCATCCTTGCATTATTTCATTAACAAAATTGGATTGTACTAATTGTGTAATAACTTGCTCTTTAAATTGCCTTAATAAAATGCCTTAGATGGGGCAGGCTTAGTGACATTTTCTGAGGAGTGTTAGAAGCCCATTGCAGAGTGCACGTCAGAGGCAGTCATCATCTGTTTGACAGCACGTGGGGTGCCTGCTGGGTCCCCATTGTGTTCATGGAACAATCCTGTCCTTCACGAATGCTTGGAATGTTGGCCCAAGAGACGTGCCATTTGACCCACAGAGCTGTGAGCCTCTCCAGTCTGAACTTCTGGCTCAGTGTATGGGCCAATCCCTTTGGACCCCTGTACCCAGGCCTCTGGTGTCCTTCCATCCAATTCTTGGCCTTCTTAACTGCATCTGAATAACATAAATCTGGAACCCTGCTTTGGGCTGCTGTCCTTCTAGCTACTAAGAACCTGATAGAGCCTCCCAAGGCCTGTCTGCTCTGCTATTCTCTGGAGCCCTGGAGGTAGGCAGGCATGGCTCAGAACCAGATACATGCGCATCATACCACCTGCTCGCGAGCCCAAGACCTTCTCACATTGCCCAGCTCCTTGCTGCTTTCCTTAAGCCTCTTTCTGGAGCTCTGTCGCCTGGCCTTCTGCATAACGTGTACCTAAGCTCTGACATTGCTCAAAAGCTTGGGTCCAGTTTCCATGGCCTGTGGCTATCCCAATCATCATCTTAATTTTCCATGCTGGAATCAAATCATTTTGCTCTTAATCTCAGTATATATAGAGTAAGTCTTAGGGTTATGGTCTAAAGGGTTAGGTCTAAAGGGTTATGGAAGATCTTCTCCACTGTTCACCTGATTTCGTAGCATGGACCAGCACATACATACTTTTAGGACTTTTGGTTGCAAGTGAGAAACGCAACTCTTGGCTTAAGCAAATAAATAAATTATTACTTCATAGGACAGAAAAGTGCAGGAGCTCACATGATGTAAAGAAGGTCTTTTCCTCTGTCTCCTGGATCTGCTTTTTTATGTGTTTGCTTTATCAGATGGCCACTAGTGGTTGCAGATTTAGCTCCTACAAGTTCTTTCCCTCAATAGAAACAGCTCTTTTCTAGAAGTTTGGCTCCAAGATTTTGGAACCAAACCCCACTGACCAGCATGGGTCACGTGCTCATCCCCTGGAGCTGGGATTAGGCACCTTTGAACCAGCTGGACTGAGAGTGGTAGTCAGTGCTTCCCTAAAGGAACAGCAGGGTGTTACTAAGATTCTGTTGAAACAGTAACCATAGGCTTTCAACGTGAAAACTGAGTGAAGGTGATAGTCACTCAGTCATGTCCGACTCTTTGCGACCCCATGCACTGTACCCTGCCAGGCTCCCCTTGCATGAAATTCTCCAGGCAAGAATACTCGAGCGGGTAGCCATTCCCTTGTCCAGAGGATCTTCCCAACCCAGGGATCAAACCCAGGTCTCCTGCACTGTGGGCAGATTCCTTACCATCTGAGCCACCAGGGAAGCCCAGACTTCCACTGTGGGGCCTGGTAAGTATCTGTGCAAGGAGCTGAGTAGATAAATGACTGATATGGGGAAGGCAGAGATGGGGCTTTACCGTTGCGCTTCCAGTGTGTCCACCCCAGGGTAAAGTGCTGGAGGAGCATCACTCATTCTCAATCTTTGACCCTGTTTACTGTCACCTCTGCTTCTGCCCAGAGCCATTCCAGACAACTACAAAGTGATTTTTGTACAAGGAGGTGGGTGTGGCCAGTTTAGTGCTGTCCCCTTAAACCTGATTGGCCTGAAAGCAGGAAGATGTGCTGACTATGTGGTGACAGGATCCTGGTCAGCTAAGGCTGCAGAAGAAGCCAAGAAGTTCGGAACTGTGAATATCGTCCACCCCAAACTTGGGAGTTACACGAGTAAGTGCTGGTAGCTGAGCTGGCCTGTGAAATGCTGGCCAGTGGGTGATCCCTCCTTAGCTAGCAGGTCGCCCCTGCCCTGGGCAATTCCCTGTTTGATACCACTGAGATTGGCTGCCTGTTCCTGTTAAGATTACTAACTGGCTGCTGCAGAAAGAGTGTTCCTAGGCTGTTGTGTGCGTGCCTGCTCAGTGGCTTCAGTTGTGTCCGACTCTTTGCAACCCCAGGGACTATAGCCCACCAGGCTCTCTGTCTGTGGAATTCTGCTGGCAGGAATACTGGCTTGGGCTGCCATTTCCCTCTCCACCTGGGCTGCTAACTTAGTTGCAAAACCCAGGGGCTGGGTTGGCTTTAGGTATGGCTTAGTCAAGCTCCCCCCACCCCTTACAGTGAGGGGACCTCTCCTGGCCCTGGTATCTCCCTCTGTCGCCTCCATAGTCAGGAACGCTGCCCCCTCATTTTTAGAAGATGGCTGCAGCTGCTCCTTGCCTTATATTCTCCGAAGTTTCAATGCCTCTGCTCAAACGTTCTCAGTAACAGTCTCATGTCTCCTGTGTCCCATTCCAAATCAGTCAAGTGGCCTTGCCTGAACTGCAGTCTACCTTCAGGGCTGTGGGTAGAATTGGTTCTACTGGAATCACATGAGCTGAGAGTGAGGGAGACTGGCACCCAAAGGGCACTGTCCGTGGACCTAGGATGTTGGATGCTGGGTGACAAAGAAAAACCCAAATACCTGCCGCACCATTCGCGAAGATTATTTGCCCCTGATAAAAGTCAAGAGAGTGAGATGGAGCATCCTTTTAGGATGCTGGTGGTGACTGTAATACTAGATGAATAGGATGCCTTGTACTTGTGGATGCTCTGGATCAGTCTTCCCCCACTAGGCGAGGGGTGTCATACCTGGTGGACCCGTCTCCCTAAGGGAAGAGGGGAGGGAACGTGGAGTCCCTAACTTGTCTCCTGTGATAGAAATTCCAGATCCAAGCACCTGGACCCTCAACCCGGATGCCTCCTATGTGTATTACTGTGCCAATGAGACTGTGCACGGAGTGGAGTTTGACTCTATCCCTGATGTCAAGGGAGCAGTGCTGGTCTGCGACATGTCCTCAAACTTCCTGTCCAGGCCAGTGGATGTTTCCAAGGTAAAGCATGAAAGAGGCCTGGGTCAGGGGGAACCCAGTTTGATTTTTCTAAGGACATTTGAACATATACTAGGACAAGGAAAGGCTGACCTTGGTTGTCAGAATATTTACATCCGAGCATTCACAGCCCTTTGTTGACAGTTGCCTCACAGGGTCATACTTGAATCCTTGGGGAATTCATCTGCCTTTGAGGGTGGCTTTTAGAAATTGTTTTCATTGACACCTTGGGAATTGCTTGCTGTTGTCAAGGGAAGATATGCATTATCCAAACTTGGGGGGCTGTGAAGGAGCCCTGCCTTGCCTTGTTACCCACCCCAGCACCAAGAACATCCATAGGACATGGAGATTCCCAGGTGGCTTTCCAGGGTGGGCAGTGGGAGAGGCACCCACAGTTGCACAACATGGGGGGCAGGTTAGGAGGGTGATACCTGTAAGGAAGTCAAAGCAAACTAAGTGGTAGTGTGCCTTTCAAAAAAAATTCTGGTAAAATATACTTATTATAAAATTGACCATTTTAGCGATTTTTAAGCATACAGTTCAGTGTCATTAAGTACATATACATGATTGTACAATCCTCATCGCCATCCATCTCCAGGACTTTTTCTTCCCACTGAAACTCTGTCCCCATTAAACAATAGCCCCAGTCCTTCCTCCCCCTAGTCGCTGGCAACCACGATTCTCTCTGTATATTTTTTAGTCTCTGTGAACTTGACTGGTCTAGATAACCTCACATCAGTGGAGTCATGCAATGTTTGTCCTTTCATGTCTGGCTTGTTTTCACTGAGCATAATGTTCCCAGGGTTCACCCTTGTGATAGCATCTCAGAACTTCATTTCTTTTCAGGCTAAGTAATATTCTATTTTGTGAATATATATATTTTGTTTATAGCCTACTTTTTATTTTCACTTACCATACACTGGCAATTCTAAACAATGTCAGTTGTAAAAATACCTCTTCCTGTTGGGCCAGGCTATCCCCCTCCTCCCATGTGGGATGCTACTGAATTTTCCTAAAGGTTTCATGGGGAGACATGGAAGAGGGTTCTATATCTTACATGGAAATTGTCCCAAAGTACATTAAAACATCTCTTTTTCTGAATTTTTTCTCTCTTGGGCAGCTTGTCTCATTTCTCGGTGTCTTCTGATTGTCCCTTTATACAAATATAAATAGATTTAAAAATTGGTTTCTTTAGGTCACCAAGGACAGCAGCCTTATTTTAAAGATGGGCTTGGAGGAAGAAAAGAGATGTAATAGAGTGATAGGAACAGATACAAGGTCTTCACAGTGGTGGGCTTGGGCTGGCCTCTTCCTGGGGAGGAGGACCAGGCAGATTCGTAACCTGCAGGCTCTGAACTCACAAGTATTGATTTTCTGTCCAGATAGAGATTCCTTTAGGAAAGGGAATTTGCTCTGAACAGGATTAAAATAGAGTTACTTCCTTATAAAAACTGTGTTTTAGAAAGAGATTGTGGAATTTGACAGACATTTATGAAAGATGACCAAGTACGTTTAAAATAGCAGGTTTTCTGTTTGACAGTTTGGTGTGATTTTTGCTGGTGCCCAGAAGAATGTTGGTTCTGCGGGGGTCACGGTGGTGATCGTTCGAGATGACCTGCTGGGGTTTGCCCTCAAAGAGTGCCCCTCGGTCCTGGATTACAAATTGCAGGCTGGAAATAACTCCCTGTACAACACACCTCCCTGTTTCAGGTAACTCCGGGCTGTGGCTTGGGGACCAGGGAAGGAGGGGGTCTCAGTATTTCCCATCAATACTAGGTGACTTTCTGAAGCTGGACATGATTCTGTGAATTGGTAACCTAATCGCCCAGATGTCCTTCAGGATTCTCTGCCCAGCTCACCTCTTCCTCATCCTTCTCTGTGCACTTTCTAATCAGCTTTCCTTGCCTTTCTTTTTCGGGGTGTTTCTGTTTGGTCTTGGTAGCCTTGGTGGTTCACCAGTAGCCCATGGTGTCACGCCTGCATCTCAAACAAGCAGTGCAACTTTAGAGAACTTTCAAAGGCCGGGCTGCCTGCCTTTTTCATTCCCTTGCTGGGCCTGCTTGAAGCCCACTGCTGGCGTTGAACACACTGGCTGGAACACTTCTCTGTTTTTTGCCCAGTCTGCAGGGGCCCTGTTAGCCTGGCTTCCTGTTACTCCTAGTCAGAGTCTGCATTACAGCACTTTTGGGGAGAGCAGGGCTATCCCACTTTATGGTCTTTTAATGCTCAGACTCAGGCAGTTAGTGAAAATCTTTGTGACACCTAGGATTTAGCCTAAGTTTTATTGCTAATAATCTGTGTGAGCTTAGGCAAGTTGCTTAATCTATCTGTGCATCTGGTGTCTCCAAGAGTAATTAGTTGCTGATGAGGATTGGATGATTAAAATATATGTCCAAAATGTGCTTGGAGGCTTCCCTTGTAGCTGTCAGTAAAGTATCTGCCTGCAATGCAGAAGACCTGGGTTCAATCCTTGGGTCGGGAAGATCCCCTGGAGAAGGACATGGCAACTCATTCCAGCATTCTTGCCTGGAGAATCCCATGGACAGAGGAGCCTGTCATGTCTTCCACCAAAATGTGCTTAGTCAATGCCTGGCTCTCAGTGGCTTATAAATGTTAGTGCCGTGTTATTATTTACCAGCAGGGATGAGAGCCAGTGTTTATAGATTATCTTATCTTTCCAGGGCATCTATGATGTAAATAGTGATGTGTATGGCCCTCTTTTTCTCCCAAGCACCCTAGGAGGTAGGTACTCTAATTGTTATTCCCATTTTGCAAGTGAGGAGGCCAAAGCCATCCTTCTAGGAAGTGGCGTGGGTTTGAACCCAGGCGGTCTGACCTGAAAGCCTGGATAAGTACATCTGGTGCCTTCATGCTCTTCAACAGCAAAATGACCGGTGCAGGTTTGTGTTGGAAGGGTCCCATCTCTGGAGAACAGATGGCTGTAGGAGTCCAGCTCTCTGAAGTTTTCCAGTGACGGTGGATGTTCTCACAACAGAGCATATGAAGAGGGGCTCGGCCCAGGGCAGGCCTCGGCTACATGGGGGCCGGGGCTTTGTTAGCGGTCTCCCTCTGAGGCGCTGCCTGTGGGAGAGGCACTTCTTCCGTATAATTTACCACAGGAAGAAAAGAGCCTTTTCCACAGCTGGAATGCTGATGAAAATTGTCGCTGGTTCTCTGCGCGGCTCACGTAGGCTGCAGCAGCTCGTCACTCTGTGTCCCCTGCTTCCCTCAGGCAGCGGAGGTGCCTGGTATTTTCTCCTGGCTCCCTGTCAGTCCCACTCTGCCTCGCTCTGGTTGAAAGTGCTTCTGCAGTGCCTGGTGGGGACTGCGGGGCAGGGCTGAACCTGTCTTGCCCACTTGTCTTGTCTCTGGGGTTTCTGGTAGTGGACAAACCAGTAACCACTGGCCAGCTGGGAAAGGAGCCCTGCTGTGCCGAGCAGTGCTGGGCAGTTGGGGCCTGGGGAAGGGGCTCCGGAGCCAGGCCACGCCGTGGCAGGAGGTGCAGGGAGGCGTTCAGTCCTTACCAGTTAGAACAGGCAGCCAGGGTCTGGTCTTGGGCTCCTGAGTCTTTCAGGCAGAGGCCTCCGAGGCTCTGGGAGCAAGAAAGTGTGCAGGCTGGGAAGGCCCTGGCCCTGGATGTGCCCTGAAGGCCAGCAGTTCTGATCACAGCACAGACTGGGGGAGCTGGATGAACTGTCTCACCCTCTTGGCACCTTCTCTATGTGAGTGAGTGACCTTGAAGTCAATTAAAAAAAAAATGTAATGAATATGTTAAAATGCAGCCTGTTAATATTAAAAGTCAGCAGAAATAGTGAGTTAGCAGGTGACTCTGTCTAATGGGAAATAAAAATGTCTGGAGTCAGACCTGGGGGAGGCACTGAGAGAAGGTCCACCTTGAGTGACTCACAGAGGGTCATTCCCCTGCCAGCGCCTGTACAGGCCTCCGCCCCAGGCCGTGACCAGTCAGATGTGCAGGGTCAACCTGGTCACCTGGGGGTAGGGGCACAGGGTGGGGGAGGGCAGACACTCCCTGCCTAGAGCCTTTCTGCCTAAGGAGGTTGCTGAGTCAGACACACAGAAACAAGGGGAGAAAAAGAGCAAAGTTTCTTCTCCAGACAGATCAGGCTAGTGAAAACTGAGACCATCTCAGGACAGGACAAGAATATTTGATCAGGATTGCATATAGCTGATGCATTTTGTTGTACAACAGAAACTAACACAATACTATAAAGCGGTTACATGCCAATTAAAAAAAGAATCACATAAATGTGGAGGCCAAGAGAGATTGGGTTAAATATATTCTGACCCAGGACACCCCTTGCTGTCTTGGATTCTTTTACTCTAAAAGAAGAGAAAAGGAAAAACCGTAAGCATCTGTGTGACTGAGCAGTTACCTACAGGCTATGACTTGAAAAGCTAAGATTTCATTTGGTGTGTTTTTAAGATTAGAAAATTGTAGCTCTCCCAGTGAGAACAAGCATCGAATGGAGAAGAGAGGAGGGTTTGTGTGTGACACCCTTCCCAGGCCTGGCTGTGAGCTGATAAGGCACCCAGAACAGTTCAGAACTTTGTATCACGTGAAAGTCCTTGAAAATGTCCCAAGTTAAAAAAGAAGCTCTTTTTTTTTCCCTAATAAAATTAGAGCCAAGTGACCAGAGGCCCTGGGCAGTTTGTTTGAACTGAGCTGGACAACTGGCCTTCACATAATTGCCTGTAACCCTGAGCAGTGAATTGGGGTGGAATAAAGGACCATGTGGGAGAAGGCGATGGCACCCCACTCCAGTCCTCTTGCCTGGAAAGTCCCATGGACGGAGGAGCCTGGTAGGCTGCAGTCCATGGGGTTGCTAGGAGTCAGACATGACTGATCGACTTCACTTTCTCTTTTCACCTTCATGCATTGGAGAAGGAAATGGCAACCCACTCCAGTGTTCTTGCCTGGAGAATCCCAGGTACGGGGGAGCCTGGTGGGCTGCCGTCTGTGAGGTCGCACAGAGTCGGACACAAGTGAAGCGACTTAGCAGCAGCAGCAGCAGCAAAGGACCATGTGGACATTCTGTTTAACACTAAGCCCAGTTTGTGGACAAGCAAACAGATTCCTAAACTTCCCTTCTAAGCCTGTAAGGCAGATTTACTTCCCGTGACTAACGGGCCCTGTAAGTATAAATTCGTTTTATCTATCGTATGAAGTCAAGTAGCTAGTGAGAAACAAAATATTCCCCACTAATCCAGGCCATCCTTCTTATCAGAATGGGAGTGTGGGCTGCCCAGGAGGCTTAGTCCTTCAGAACAGCCAGGGAGAGCTTCCAGGGCTTTCTGGGGTGCTTTTCTAATCCCTAGTGCCCCAAAAGCATTTTGTATTGCTTAGAAAAGTTAATACAAGATCTTGGCAAAGGTTTCTGAGGCTAAACTACTGTTCACTGCTTGCTGTGCAGGGCAGATGCAAATAGAGCCATATATTTAATTATGCAAATGAAGTGTTACCGTACAGGCTGCTTTGTGAATTCTTTTTCCACCCAGCAATGTACTGTGGACACAGCAGTGTCAGGACAAATGCCTGCCTTTCCCCCTCTTTGAATTGCTGTGTAATATTCCAGAGAATGGATCTGCTGTGATTTATACAGTCATTTAACGCACAGGCTTAGACAGTACACTTACACTGTGTGAAAAGAAAGTGAAAATGTTAATCCCTCAGTAGTGTCCAACTCTGCAACCCCATGGACTGACTGTAGCTCTCCAGGCTCCTCTGTCCATGGATTTTTCCCAGGTAAGTATATTGGAGTGGGTTGCCATTCCATTCTCCAGGGGATCTTCCCAACCCAGAGATCAAACCTGGGTTTCCTGCGTTGCAGTTGGATTCTTTACCATCTGAGCCACCAGGGAAGCCCCAAGCTGGTGGCATTTTAGAAGTGAAGACAATGCATCAGTTAAAAGTGATACCCTGGTTAGTGGTGAGAATGGAGACCAAGTTGTAAGGCTGCATAAGCATCTTAGGACCCCTGTGTTTTGAAGACTTCGGATGGTATGGGAGTGGAAGCGTGTGTTAGCTATGTATTAGAGGTTCTGGTTGAGTCATGAGGCCAGACATCCTTCCACTTCTGGGGCATCTGGTCTCTGGGAGAACTTGCTTCCTTCCAAGCCATCTGCCTTACACTGAGGCTTTGCAGATGAAAGCTAAGGGTGCTGGTTCTGGGCGGCTTGTAAAACGGGTGGGTGCTCTGCTGACTGTGCTGCTCAGATCTCATTAGGATTAGCTAGGAGCGTGGGCGGTGAATCTGGGTATGGGGCTGGGTCACACACCAAGAGGGAAGTGTGCGGGTGCTGAGGTCTGGCTGGGACCATGGACCTGGTCTGAGCCTTTGCTGCAGCCGTGATTTGATGACTGAACTTGCAGCTTGGGAACCCTGGGAAAACAGCTGCAGTGAGAAATGAAGCTTGGTCACCAAAATGTACTGTTGAACAGGCAGGACTCACAGGTGACTCTGCTGGGATCATGTGGCAGGGTGGATTTATATGGTTCCTGGGGGAACGAGCAGTTTGGGGTTAGATGGAAATTCTAGAGCATCTTACAGGCAAGTGGGAGAACGCCTTATTTGGAACACACGTGTGAGCTGTTATGCCCCTGCAGCAGCTGCTCTTGGCACCTGTGTCTGAGCTGTGGCGCAAGCCTGACCGCCCCACTGGCAGGTGAGATAGTGGTTGAGGGTCTGGAGCCCCTTTGTTATTTTGAAAAGAGCTGGGGCTCTGAAATCAGACCAGCTGGGGTTGGAACCCTGCTTTATCAGCTACTTGTTGGATGTAAAACTCATGCAGAGACAAGCTCTCTGAGCCTGTTTCCTCATCTATAAAATAAGATAATGGCAGCTCTGGCCTCAGACTTTTTTTGGTCAGTAAAAGAGAGCAGCCAACAGGCGCCTGGCCTGCTGAAGGTCGCTTGCCTCCCCTTGCTTTCTTCTTTCTCCTCTGCTCCTCTGACTGAGGTCTTTATCCAGAGAGCTTCAGCTGAGGCTGTAAACACCCAGCAGCTGATTTCTGCTTTGAGCTCCCTCCCCTCTGGCCCTGGACACCATTTCTCATTCCTTCCAGGGCCATCTGGGGAGCCCGCTGGGGAAGCCTCCGGAGGAGCCATTGCATGGGTCTGGTCCAGGCCATTCTCTGCCCAGTGCCCCTGGACAGCCCCACATTGGCTTCTGCTACCTTCTGGGGGTAGAAATACCAGAGTTCTCCAGCCACCTGGAGGCAATGAAGGAGGCAGGCAGTATCTTGGGCTTCCCTGGGACAAGCTTCTTGTGTCTCTTCCCCTCCCCACCCTGTCACAGTGTTAATAAACGAGGCAGCAGCTATGTTGGGGGGGGTGGTCCCCACCCCAGACCTTCAGTGGCCCTAGACACCCAGCAACTAAGTCTACATAAATTCCTCTGGGGAACCTTTGTCCCCCTCATAGAGAGGGCATAGCTGGCCTTCTCCATATGCCCAGCTTGAGCTGTGTCTTTTCCACAGAAGACCTCTGTTCTTGCCCTGTGGGCTTTCAGTGAGGTGTACATGGAGCCCTCAGCACCATTTTATTTTTCATTTTTCGGTTGTGCCATGTGCCATGTGGGAACTTAGTTCCCCAGCCAGGGAGCCAACCTGTGGCCCCTGGACTGGAAGCTTGGAGGCTTAACCACTGGACCATCAGGGAAATCCCCCCAGCAGTTTTGTTTTCTTTTTAAAGAATTTTTTTCTTTTAAAAATAATTTGTCTAATGGTGTCTTTAAGTCTATTTTAGTACAGCTTCAGTTTGCTCAGATATCTTGTCATTTGTACAAAGCTGATCTGCTGCTGCTGCTAAGTCACTTCAGTCGTGTCTGACTCTGTGTGACCCCATAGACGGCAGCCCACCAGGCTCCCCCATCCCTGGGATTCTCCAGGCAAGAATACTGGAGTGGGTTGCCANTGGGGCTGTCTCTTATACACAAGATGTGTATAAGAGACAGTTACCCAAGAGAAAGGAAAGAATGCTGCTGCTGCTAAGTCACTTCAGTCGTGTCCGACTCTGTGTGACCCCATAGATGGCAGCCCACCAGGCTCCCCCATCCCTGGGATTCTCCAGGCAAGAATACTGGAGTGGGTTGCCATTTCCTTCTCCAATGCATGAAAGAGAAAAGTGAAAGTGAAGTCGCTCAGTCTGTCCGACTGTTAGCGACCCCATGGACTGCAGCCCAGCAGGCTACTCCGTCCATTGGATTTTCCAGGCAAGAGTACTGGGGTGGGGTGCCATTGCCTTCCCCGAAGCTGATCTAAATGGATGTATTATTTTTTTATTCTTTATTTAGCATCTATGTCATGGGCTTGGTCCTGGAGTGGATTAAGAACAATGGCGGGGCAGCAGCCATGGAGAAGCTTAGCTCCATCAAATCGCAAATGATTTATGATATTATTGATAATTCGCAAGGATTCTATGTGTAAGTGGATGGTTTTTATCTCACATTTTGCCTCTTGTGAATTGAAAAGTGTGTTTATGCTGTGTTGGTTTTGGAGCATGGATGCAGCCATCTTTCTGTGAGACAGTGAAGTCCCCAGGAGTGTGAGGCACATGAGTTTTCCCTCCTGCATCTCCACCCCAGGAATACTGGGCTTTGGGACCTGTCTCCCACTGGTGGTGAAATTGCTCACACTGCACACACAAAAAAAGGGTGGCCCTCTTTCCCCACCACCTCCTCTTTATGTCCCCGGGGACAAACCATGAACATGCCAGAAGCTCTCAGCTTTGTCTCAGGACTCCACTGGAGACCCTTGGTATAAGCACCCACTCCTGACCTCTCTGGGATGTTTACCCTTTTAGAAAAGTTTACTCTTTCCCCTTATTACAGGACAAACCCTCCAGTCCCGGGCCTGTAGTCAGTGAATGAAATTGGCTCTGGTATAGTTGACTCCTAGTTAAGTGTCCTTGTGACTATTGATTCATGAACATGTGTTGACCCCTGGACCAGCACTAGAAAACCTATGGGCCTTGTATTGATCTCTTAGGGATGGTAGAGCAGAAGTACCATTAACGTGGTGGCTTAAAACAAGAGAAATTTATTTTCAGTTATCAGGAGTCCAGGAGTCCAAAGTCAAGCTGTCAGCAAGGCTTTGCTCCCTGCAGAGACTCCCGAGAAAAGTCCATTCCTGGCCCCTTCCAGCTTCTGGGGGCTTTGGGCATTCCTGCCTCACCCCAGTCTCTGCCTCTGCTTCACGTGGCCTTCTCCTTCCTGTGTGTCTTCTCTTCTGTCTCTCAAAAGGTGGTCATTGGATATGGGACCTACTCAGATAATCCAGGATGATTTATCTCATCTAGAGAGCCTTAGCTTAGTTGCACCAGCAAAGATCCTTTTTCATTTCTTTACAAGAGAAATTTATTTTCAGTTATCAGGAGTCCAGGAGTCCAAAGTCAAGCTGTCAGCAAGGCTTTGCTCCCTGCAGAGACTCCCGAGAAAAGTCCATTCCTGGCCCCTTCCAGCTTCTGGGGGCTTTGGGCATTCCTGCCTCACCCCAGTCTCTGCCTCTGCTTCACGTGGCCTTCTCCTTCCTGTGTGTCTTCTCTTCTGTCTCTCAAAAGGTGGTCATTGGATATGGGACCTACTCAGATAATCCAGGATGATTTATCTCATCTAGAGAGCCTTAGCTTAGTTGCACCAGCAAAGATCCTTTTTCATTTCTTTGCAGTAATTATTCTAGTTATTTGGCTGCCCCAGGTCTTGCAGCATGTGGGATTTAGTTCCCCGACCAGGGATTGAACCCTGGCACCCTGCATGGGGAGCACAGTCCCAGCCATTGGACCACCAGGAAAGTCCAGACCCTTTTTCTTTTTTTTTATTTTTTTGTATTTATTTATTATTTTTATAACTCCCAAACATGAACCCCCCTCCCACCTCCCACCCCACATCATCCCTCCAGATCATCCCCATACACCAGCCCCAAGCATCCAGTCACATTCACAGGTGAATGTGGAGGTGAGCATATGGATAAACCTTTGCAGAGGCCACCATTCAACCCCCTACAACAGGCCTCTCACCAAAATGCCACATATAAAGTACCTACTATAGTGCCTGGTACACAAAGAGCTTAACAGGTGATGCTTTCATTTGCTTTCCCTTCCTTCAAGGTGGGGACTCCTGTGGGAGGATCTGACTTTATGCTGTGTATGCATGCCCATTTCTACACATATATGCATAGATACTCTCATTGACCAAGCCAAGACCCCCTTCTTAGTGGTATTTACTCTTTGGAGTTCAGTCTGTTGTAACAAAAACATCTAGCTGACAATAACAAAGGAATTTTTGCTCTCTTTTGAGAACTCAGTGGACCACATAAGACACACACACACACACACACACACACACAAGATGCCTCAAATCTGACTTAGAGTTGTATGTTTTACCAGGACTTGCTAACACATCTCCATAACCAGCCATGGGTGAGGGGTGGGAGTGTACTTATGGGGCAGCCATAACTCTGGTGTCATGTCTGCCCTTAACTGATTGCCTGCTCCTATGAGTTCTTGGCCTGCAGCCACAAGCCCTCAGGGAGTCCAGCTTGGCTGAATGACTTAACCTTTGGGGTCGTCTTCCATACGCCATCTGGGGGAAGGGATTCCCCACTATGCATTTCTGCCTTCTCTGTGGTTCTGTGGCTTGGCCCTTGGAAATCTTCCATTTTAGATCCTGATATGTGAGAGGGGAAGCCAGAGTCCTCCACTAGCACTTACTAGAGCCGTTTTGACATGCGTGATTGGCAATAGATGGTCCAAGGAGTTCATAGCCAAGGGCTAAATGATGAGTCAGAAGCTGCGGACAGGAGGATACTGCTTTGGCTGGAGGCTTTTAGATGAGCTTCAGCCTTGGGCAGGAGTAGAATTAGGCAGAGAAGGTATAAATTCTTCTGTAAATTTTTAGGAAGGCAAAGAATGGCTCCTGTAAAGCACTGAGGGAAGAAAGCAGTATGTTTGGAGAGCAGAGAGTGGGCTGCCTAGTGGGCATGGCTTGTGCTGGGATTTAAAAGATAGTGTGGAAAGGCCTGAAGACATGTTTAATTCATTAGTTCATTTACCCACTTGTCTGTTTACCCATCCACCCACCCTCCATCTACCATCCATTTACCCATCCATCTACCATCCATCTGCTCATCCATCCATCCATCCTTCCACCCACCCCTCCAGTAAATGATGCCTGAGCACTCCTCTGGGCTAGCCTGGTTTTAGGCTCTGGTATTACCAAGAAGAATAAGTCTCCTTATTCTTCCTGGCTTCCTAAGAGTGCACAGAATATGAATGTGAGTGAGAGCACATGGCAGCTATTGTGAAGGGAAGACCAATGTTTCTGTTACCATTTGACTTCAGGTAATTCTTGGGAAATGTATAGGCACAAAATGGGAGGACAGAAAGAATGGTGATGCCCCCGGAAGAAATCCAGGGCATTAGAAAGAAAATAAAGTATAGAAGGAACACCAAAAGTCCCAGAAATTCTTCCTCCAACTTGAAATCCTTTAACTACAAGCACCCCCCAGCATCTTCCAGAAAGCAGCCCGCCAAAGCCAACATGGCAGGTGGGTTGTCTCCTGGGCAATCTGATCACTTTCCCATGCAAAACTCCTCATTCACTTAGGAACAGCCTTTTGAGCCCGAACTTACATCCTCTTCTGAATAAACCACTTTCTGGGAACTCCCATTCACTCCTGGGCCGCCTGCCCAGAAAATGTCATCCTGGCTCATGGAATTACTGTGGAACCTTGTTACCATAGTCAGGAGCACACTTTGTTCCCCCTCACCCCTGTTCAGCGGTTGGACACTCGCGAGCTATCTCTGGGTGCATCTGGATTTTCAGGAAATGCTTCGCTATGGAAATACGGCCCTGAAGGGGAGGTGAGCAGTTTCTAAGAGCAATACCAAGGAACCTAGAGTTGGAATTTACCATCACTTTCGCTCCTCATTTTTGTTCCCCCTTTGGTGCCCCCCTGCCTGGTAAAGCAGCCCCTTTATGGAACACAGTTTTGAGCAGTTTGCTGGGGGTTGGACCAGCTCTGCCAGTGTTCCTGGCCAGGGACTCAGAGACTTGAGAGGGCCACTGCTGAAGTCCCTGTTCATTCTATAGCCTACCAGGCTGACCACCCACAGTTGCTTGCTGGCTGTGAGTTGAGCCCACGTGGGCAGTATAGCATCTTGGCTGTAGAAACCCTGCATTGCCACTTACTAGCACGTGGCCTTGGGCAGATGTCCTGACCACTCTCGACTCAGTTTCCTCATCTGAACAATGGACATAAGTCCATAGAATATTATGACCATCATGAAGGTTAAATGAAAATGCGTATGAATCAAGAGTATATAATGGAGGGGTTTAAGGGCTCTGGGTCATTTGTGTAAAGCATGAGAAACCCTACTTGGTAGGTAGGGAGCATTCCTGAGAGTTAGCTCTTAATATTATTTGTGGTTATTACGGAAAGCATCTGGGATGTTCCTGACACATAATGTTTAATATATATTAGATACTAATTTTTTTTTCAAATTTGTTTATTTTAATTGAAGGATAATTATTTTACAGTATTGTGATGGTTTTTGCCATACATCCATGTGAATTGGCCATAGGCATACATATGTCCCCTCCATCTTGAAACCACACCCCCACCCACCTCCTTCCCCANGTTATTACGGAAAGCATCTGGGATGTTCCTGACACATAATGTTTAATATATATTAGATACTAATTTTTTTTCAAATTTGTTTATTTTAATTGAAGGATAATTATTTTACAGTATTGTGATGGTTTTTGCCATACATCCATGTGAATTGGCCATAGGCATACATATGTCCCCTCCATCTTGAAACCACACCCCCACCCACCTCCTTCCCCACCCCATCCCTCCAGGTTGTGAGAGAGCACTGGCTTTGGGTGCCCTGCATCATATATCAGATTAAAATGTTTTAGATATTAACTTTAACATGCTAAAGATGTCCAAGTGGTAGAATCCATTTCAGATCAGAGGTCACCTTTTCTCATCAACTTCCTATGGGAACCAGGTCTTAGGAAAGAGGGAAGCACCTGATGAGTCTAGAGACAACCCGAAAATAAAGCAGGCAGAGCTCTTGGTGTTTTACAGATATTAATATATTTTATTGTTGTCACTTCCTTGTGAGCAGACAGTGTTTTACAGCAGCATAGACAGGTTAGGGTCAGGTGCAAAGGGCAGGTGGGATCAGACAGGGTATGAATGTGGGGAGAGTCGGTGGGGCTGGTTTCAGAGCCTTTAACTTCTACACTAAGGAAACAGCAGAAATCACAGATGATGTGACTTTCTAGTCAAAATGCAGGAATCAGTGGGAAAGATTAGAAGTGATTATGTTCAGAATTGTGACCAGTTACACACACACACACACACACACACAAGATGCCTCAAATCTGACTTAGAGTTGTATGTTTTACCAGGACTTGCTAACACATCTCCATAACCAGCCATGGGTGAGGGGTGGGAGTGTACTTATGGGGCAGCCATAACTCTGGTGTCATGTCTGCCCTTAACTGATTGCCTGCTCCTATGAGTTCTTGGCCTGCAGCCACAAGCCCTCAGGGAGTCCAGCTTGGCTGAATGACTTAACCTTTGGGGTCGTCTTCCATACGCCATCTGGGGGAAGGGATTCCCCACTATGCATTTCTGCCTTCTCTGTGGTTCTGTGGCTTGGCCCTTGGAAATCTTCCATTTTAGATCCTGATATGTGAGAGGGGAAGCCAGAGTCCTCCACTAGCACTTACTAGAGCCATTTTGACATGCGTGATTGGCAATAGATGGTCCAAGGAGTTCATAGCCAAGGGCTAAATGATGAGTCAGGAGCTGCGGACAGGAGGATACTGCTTTGGCTGGAGGCTTTTAGATGAGCTTCAGCCTTGGGCAGGAGTAGAATTAGGCAGAGAAGGTATAAATTCTTCTGTAAATTTTTAGGAAGGCAAAGAATGGCTCCTGTAAAGCACTGAGGGAAGAAAGCAGTATGTTTGGAGAGCAGAGAATGGGCTGCCTAGTGGGCATGGCTTGTGCTGGGATTGAAAAGATAGTGTGGAAAGGCCTGAAGACATGTTTAATTCATTAGTTCATTTACTCACTTGTCTGTTTACCCATCCACCCACCCTCCATCTACCCATCCATCTACCATCCATTTACCCATCCATCTACCATCCATCTGCTCATCCATCCATCCATCCACCCACCCCTCCAGTAAATGATGCCTGAGCACTCCTCTGGGCTAGCCTGGTTTTAGGCTCTGGTATTACCAAGAAGAATAAGTCTCCTTATTCTTCCTGGCTTCCTAAGAGTGCACAGAATATGAATGTGAGTGAGAGCACATGGCAGCTATTGTGAAGGGAAGACCAATGTTTCTGTTAGCATTTGACTTCAGGTAATTCTTGGGAAATGTATAGGCACAAAATGGGAGGACAGAAAGAATGGTGATGCCCCCGGAAGAAATCCAGGGCATTAGAAAGAAAATAAAGTATAGAAGGAACACCAAAAGTCCCAGAAATTCTTCCTCCAACTTGAAATCCTTTAACTACAAGCACCCCCCAGCATCTTCCAGAAAGCAGCCCGCCAAAGCCAACATGGCAGGTGGGTTGTCTCCTGGGCAATCTGATCACTTTCCCATGCAAAACTCCTCATTCACTTAGGAACAGCCTTTTGAGCCCGAACTTACATCCTCTTCTGAATAAACCACTTTCTGGGAACTCCCATTCACTCCTGGGCCGCCTGCCCAGAAAATGTCATCCTGGCTCATGGAATTACTGTGGAACCTTGTTACCATAGTCAGGAGCACACTTTGTTCCCCCTCACCCCTGTTCAGCGGTTGGACACTCGCGAGCTATCTCTGGGTGCATCTGGATTTTCAGGAAATGCTTCGCTATGGAAATACGGCCCTGAAGGGGAGGTGAGCAGTTTCTAAGAGCAATACCAAGGAACCTAGAGTTGGAATTTACCATCACTTTCGCTCCTCATTTTTGTTCCCCCTTTGGTGCCCCCCTGCCTGGTAAAGCAGCCCCTTTATGGAACACAGTTTTGGGCAGTTTGCTGGGGGTTGGACCAGCTCTGCCAGTGTTCCTGGCCAGGGACTCAGAGACTTGAGAGGGCCACTGCTGAAGTCCCTGTTCATTCTATAGCCTACCAGGCTGACCACCCACAGTTGCTTGCTGGCTGTGAGTTGAGCCCACGTGGGCAGTATAGCATCTTGGCTGTAGAAACCCTGCATTGCCACTTACTAGCACGTGGCCTTGGGCAGATGTCCTGACCACTCTCGACTCAGTTTCCTCATCTGAACAATGGACATAAGTCCATAGAATATTATGACCATCATGAAGGTTAAATGAAAATGCGTATGAATCAAGAGTATATAATGGAGGGGTTTAAGGGCTCTGGGTCATTTGTGTAAAGCATGAGAAACCCTACTTGGTAGGTAGGGAGCATTCCTGAGAGTTAGCTCTTAATATTATTTGTGGTTATTACGGAAAGCATCTGGGATGTTCCTGACACATAATGTTTAATATATATTAGATACTAATTTTTTTTTCAAATTTGTTTATTTTAATTGAAGGATAATTATTTTACAGTATTGTGATGGTTTTTGCCATACATCCATGTGAATTGGCCATAGGCATACATATGTCCCCTCCATCTTGAAACCACACCCCCACCCACCTCCTTCCCCACCCCATCCCTCCAGGTTGTGAGAGAGCACTGGCTTTGGGTGCCCTGCATCATATATCAAATTAAAATGTTTTAGATATTAACTTTAACATGCTAAAGATGTCCAAGTGGTAGAATCCATTTCAGATCAGAGGTCACCTTTTCTCATCAACTTCCTATGGGAACCAGGTCTTAGGAAAGAGGGAAGCACCTGATGAGTCTAGAGACAACCCGAAAATAAAGCAGGCAGAGCTCTTGGTGTTTTACAGATATTAATATATTTTATTGTTGTCACTTCCTTGTGAGCAGACAGTGTTTTACAGCAGCATAGACAGGTTAGGGTCAGGTGCAAAGGGCAGGTGGGATCAGACAGGGTATGAATGTGGGGAGAGTCGGTGGGGCTGGTTTCAGAGCCTTTAACTTCTACACTAAGGAAACAGCAGAAATCACAGATGATGTGACTTTCTAGTCAAAATGCAGGAATCAGTGGGAAAGATTAGAAGTGATTATGTTCAGAATTGTGACCAGTTACACTGAAATGTATAAAAGTCAATTACTTTCCCAAATTCCAGAGGTAACAATAAAAAATGAGGAAAGATTACATTCACAATAATCACAAACATTAGTAAATATTAGTTAGTTCAGTGTTTAACTAGGAAAGTTAGTGCAAGAGGAGAGCTGAAAAATATTTAACAAATGTGGACATTAGTAATATGTAATGTTAGCATATGATCTATTAAAAGACAAAGCTACCGGCAGAGGGAAAGACAGATAGCTGGAAAAATTCAGAAACTTTTGTTTACTTGAGAATTGCATTTTGGTTTTTGTTGTTGATTTTCGGCCACGTGTGGGATCTTAGTTTCCTGAACAGGGATCGACTCCACACCTCCTGCACTGGAAGTGGGAAGTCCTAACTACCGGGCCACCTGAGAAGTCCCTGCATTTTAAATTAGACAAAGAAAACATGTTTTCAATTGATTGAAGCATCGATAATTCATTTAAACAAAAATTAGAGTTATATATTTTCATCATGCCATGCATAAATTCTAATCAATCAATAAGATGTAAATGCATTGAAATGCAAGACATACCTATAAAATCCAGCAAAGAATTTCTGTTTAAGTATAGAATGTACAGAGGCCTTCCAAAATAAGCCATAAAACTCAAAAGTCATAAAGTAACAGACATTTAATTACATGAAAAATTTGAAACTTTGCTACAGTTCAAGACATCATAAACAAAACAAAATGATAGATATGAGAAAAACTTGGTAGCGTAGCACTTATAAGGGTTACTTTTGCTATAGGGAAGAATCCACAAATTAAAAAGGATAAACAAACAAACCAAAAAACCAGGCAGGAGGTGGTCTCTAACTGTATGAGCAAACGACAGGTTGAAACAGCTGGCTAATAGACGAAAGGGATTAATTTCTTTAGGAAATGCAGATTAAAACCACGAGGTGTTTTCCTTCTGATCAACAGAAATTCTAAAGATTGATAACAGCTGGTGTTGGCAAGGGGCCACACTTTGGTTATGTCGAGTGTAAATGTGTTCAATTTTGGAGTGAGGTTGCAACACCCATCAAAGTTCACAACTCTTGCACTTTGACCAAAGACTTACCTTAGGCACCTGCCCTCTGCCAGTACTCTGCCTGGCATGGAAGTGTGCACAAAATCAGGTGCCCCCAAGTCCGATGTGGGATGCTTACATAATGGGGAAAATCTGGAGTCAACCCAGGTTTCCTTCAGGAGGGGTCTGATGAAGGAAATTAGGGTCCACCGATAGTTTGGGGTGGTGCTTGCCAGGCACCCAGCACCCTATTTGCTACAAGAACTTGCTGGGGTCTTCCGGGCTTGACGGACACGGCTCTCTGCCACACGCCATTCCTTCCCCTCACCCTGTCCTAACCCCTCCCTCATGCCTTCCTCTGAAACCTTTCAACCTTCTCTGGGCAGAATTACTTGCTCAGCTCTGTGCTTCCACAGGGCTTGTCCCGTGGAATTTTAATTCCCTACACAGCCATCTTGCTAGGTTGGAAGCCACTAATTCCCCTTAATCTATTTCTTCTTTGCCTCAGCCCCACATCAGAGACACTGTCGGGCACTGTGCAGGTATCTGCTGCATGCTAATTTAATCTTCAGTTTCTAGGTTTTAGTGCATTGTTGCTGTTATGGTACCATCTACTTTCACAGTAGGATGGGTAAATTTGTAGGGGAGGACTGTAAATACAGATTTGTATTTACAGATTTGTAAACCCAGGTTCTTCTTCCCCCTTTTAATATTTTTTACCCTTAAACCACTTGTCCTTTTTGCTGCTCCAGCTCTATAATTGGACTCTCGCATGGGGAGCCTGAGGCAGCAGAATATCAAAGGAGGCAGACACTAAAATTTTAATTTAAATGTCAACCAGGAAACCTCCTGCCTGTGAAAAGGTGGGGGCCAGAATTCAGGCTCAAAGCCTGTTACCAGAGACCTGATTTCCCTTCTTGGATCTCTTTTGTCTGTTAATGTGGACTTGACTCCTGTTAACTTTAACAAGAACTGTGTGTGTGCCCTCAGGGGTGAGCATAGCTGTTAATGGGGGGCTTCCTCACACTGCTTTTATTTGCTGTTTAATTTTAATGAATCCCACCCTGTAGAAATGGAAAGATAAAACAGGATGTGCTTGAGAAGATGGGGAAAGAGAGTTATAACACATTTTCCTTGTATTTCAGAATAGCATGTCAGCTCTCCTTCTCTTTGTCTCATTTGGTTGTCAATGAAAAATAATTTTGGCTTGCTTGCTTTCCACACCAGAAACTGAAGTCAAAGACTAAGCTATCCTAGATGAAAATTAGACTCATTCATTTTTGAGAGTCTGTGTGAGCCCCGTGCAAGATGCTGGGAATAAAAAGACAAATTGATTTGATTTTAGCAGATACTTAAATAGCATTGAATGGGATCCAGGCGCTCTTCTAAAGTGTATCAGTTGTCTGCTTTTGCATCACACACAGAAGACTTCAAGACTGACTTAAAACCACAACCATTCTCGTTGCTCAGGATTCTTTTCCGTCAGCAGGTTGAGGTGAACTCAGCTGGGTGGTTTCTTCTGCTGGTCTCATCTGAGATCACTTATTCAACCAAAGTCATCTGGTGCTTCACCCGGAGTCTAAAATGGCCATGCTCACCTGTCTGGCAGCTGGTGCTGGCTCTTGGCTGGGGCTGTTGTTTCCTGCAGGCTAGCTTGGGCTTGCTTACATAGCAGCAATGTTTGAGCAAGACAGATAATAGAAGCTGTATGTGCCTTGGCTTGGAAGTTGCATGGCATCATTTCTGTTGCAGTCTCTCTCTTTTTTAAAAAATTATTTATTTTAATTGGAGGATAGTTACTTTACAATATTGTGATAGTTTTTGCCATATATCAGTATGAATCGGCCATAGGTATGCACATGTTTCCTCCATCCTGAACCTCCTACCCACCCTAACCCTCCAGATTGTCTCTTGGTCAAAGCAAATCCACAAGGCCAGCCCAGATCCAAAAGCTGTGAACACTAGGCCCCACCTCTTGCTGGGAAGGCTACAGAGAATTTGTGGCCATTTTCAAATGTACCACAGAAATTCTCTGCAAATACTTTGTTGTTTAGTTCTCACATCAGAGAGGTACAACAGGGAGTCAGTAAGTTTCAAGGTCACATGGTTTGGGACAGTTCAGTGTTGTAAGTGCTTTGAAAGTTACTGCTCATTATTTTTAAGTCTTACAGCCACTATTCAGACCAACTTTTTCTTCTCTTCAGCCTTGTAGAGAAAGGGTCATTCATGTTGCTCTGTGGCTGCCATGTGTTGGAAGCTTCATATGCGTTGTGTCATTGAACTGTCAAAACTTGTCTGAAATGGTGATTTTATTAATATTCCCAAAATTTGGATGAGGAAACTGAGGCTATTGGAAATTAAGTACAAGTTGTATAAGAGAACGCTAACTCCCTTTTCCAAATGCAAAATTGGTCTCCTTACGTAAATTATAAATGTCCCGGGGCAGATTTTTAACCTCTTGTTTGCATCTAGAAAATGGTTTAAAAAAATTTTTCTGTTGACTTGTTAAAGTTGTACATTGCAGAAAATTATCTGCAACAATAAACGTGTTTTTCAGATGTCCAGTGGAGCCCCAGAATAGAAGCAAGATGAATATTCCATTCCGCATTGGCAACACCAAAGGAGACGATGCTTTAGAAAAAAGATTTCTTGACAAAGCTCTTGAACTCAATATGATCTCCTTGAAAGGGCATAGGTGAGTACATGTCGCATCCAGAAGCTTGTCAGAGAATTGGTTTAGTTTTCAGATGCAGTGAAAATGTTAGTTGCTAAGTCATGTTGGACTCTGTGACCCCATGGACTGTAGCCCGCCAGGTTCCTCTGTCCATGGAATTCTCTAGGCAAGAATACTGGAGTGGGTAGTCATTCCCTTCTCCAGGGGATCTTCCTGACCCAGGGATCAAACCCATGTCTCCTGCATTGGCAGGCGAGTTGTTTACTGTCTGAGGCACCAGGGAAACCCCTTCAGATGCAGAGTAAAACACATCCAGGACCCTGCCCAGCTTGAAGTAGCAGTTACTGTAACTAGTTGAAAAAGACCAGTTAATATGGGATAATCTTCTTATTGCTTTTAGAACCCTTAAAACCCATGTCTCCTGCATTGGCAGGCGAGTTGTTTACTGTCTGAGGCACCAGGGAAACCCCTTCAGATGCAGAGTAAAACACATCCAGGACCCTGCCCAGCTTGAAGTAGCAGTTACTGTAACTAGTTGAAAAAGACCAGTTAATATGGGATAATCTTCTTATTGCTTTTAGAACCCTTAGCATGATTTCTCAGCTGAGAGCATGATGGAGCCCCATCTTCTAGGAGCTTTGGTCAAAATTACCTTTGAGGCGCTCTGCTGTGATAGCTCAGAGGTTGCCATCCCATCCATGGTGCAACTGGCACAACCCTGTCCGATGTAAGAAAGAGCCGCTATTGCTCCCACTGGACATCAGAAAGAGGCGTTAATTAATCCTTCAGGCTCCATGAAAAATGTATGCCCTCGTGCACAAGAGTACCTGCCAGATCCCTGCCCCTGTACAGCAGGCTCATCGAAGAGCTGAGTTAACCTAGGTCACATGGGAGCATGACGCTCACTGTGTTGGGAAGAATTCCTAAGGACTGAGATGTCTGAAGCTCTTGGCCTCCTATGGGTCTTTTCAGGTTAGAAGTTGGACACGATGATCTCAGGTGCCATGATTCTTAAAGGAGTGGGTGACTGGAAGGAGGGCAGTCTTGATGTTAAACCAGATGCTCCTGTTCTTAATGGCTGCATCTGTGGTCCTTCCAGGTCCGTGGGAGGCATCCGGGTCTCTCTGTACAATGCTGTCACTGTCGAAGATGTCCAGAAGCTGGCAGCCTTCATGAAGAATTTTTTGGAGATGCACCAGCTATGAGTGCATCCTGACCAGTATATACTCTGCCCTTGAACAATGAACGAAGCTGAAAGTCACTTGGGAATGGTTACAAAAATATTAACAAATATGGCATTTTCTCGAGTGATATGATAGATTCTTCTTTTTTAGAGAGAAACAGTAACACATCTGCAGCTCTGCCAAACTGTTGGTACTTAATCTTAATTCTGACTTTAACTGGAAGCCTTAAAAAAAATCTTCCCTCTCTTTTTTCTAAAAACTCTTAACTAATACTGTCTTTGCTGCTACTCTTTCTGCTTAGATCTCATATTCAAAGCTGCCTGTGGCTTTAATTATGCAAATTGGCAGGTTATTATTTTTAGAAACACACAAACAGCATGGAGAGTGGGGTGGGGTCCTCTGGGTGCTGAATTTTGATCCTTTGCAAAATGACAGCAGTGGGAGTCTCCTGGGGTTCTGCAGCTATTAATTCAGGTCACCACCGTCCATGTGGTGAGTGTTTAGGAGTTCAGACTAAAAAGCAAACTGGAAATCTTTCCTTATACTGTTATCCTCATAAAGAGATGAAAGTGACATACTGTATGTTTATATAACAAAGTCTGTTTTTAACACTAAATAGTTTGTATCTCCATGCACTTATGTTTTCTAATAATACAGTTCATATGGGTGTATGTTCAGACTTTGAGAATTCGATAGGATCCTTAACCTTGTGCATTGAAGTGTTATGTTTTCAGCAGCTGTGTCCCTCCTCTACCCCTTTTTAAAGCTACTTCACAAGGGTTGGAAGCTCCCTGGTTCACTTTCCATTCCTCTCAGTTGGTAGAAGAAGGGTTGGTTGCTTGGTTGATTGTTTTTCAGTTATGCTGTTAAACTAAAAATCTCTGTTAAACTCCTCTTTCCTTTGTTCACATGACTGTTTCTTTATGGTGTTTGTCCAGTGATGCTGTGAGTTTGGGAAGATTTTTGCTGAAGACTCTTTTCCCCTGTTATTCATCCATTGTCAATGTTTTATGTTGAATATATGAAGGACATTAAAGTCCTAAAACATCTAAGTCTTTGTCAGTGAATTTCTTTACCTGCTTTTTAGACAGATTGTTCTTTTAAAAACTTTCTGTTGGGAAAACTTGAGTCTAAAAATAGCATCTGTGAACTGTATTTTGTTCAACTAAAGGTGATGAACAGGGAGGCCTGGCGTGATGTGATTCATGGGGTTGCAAAGAGTCGGACACGACTGAGCGACTGAACTGAACTGAACTGAACTGAAAGATGCAAGACTTACATTCTCTGCATCCATGTTGATAATGATTCAGCACACTGGTAACTTTCCATTGGCTCTTGGAATGGACAGTATCAACAAACGACNGTGATTCATGGGGTTGCAAAGAGTCGGACACGACTGAGCGACTGAACTGAACTGAACTGAACTGAAAGATGCAAGACTTACATTCTCTGCATCCATGTTGATAATGATTCAGCACACTGGTAACTTTCCATTGGCTCTTGGAATGGACAGTATCAACAAACGACCTTATAACACAGCTCGCGGTATAAAGTTCTACAAAGTTTGCCCCAGTTCAGCTGAAAACATGCCAACAGGACGGTACTGAGCTATCTTCATGTTTTGTTGGATTATGTAACGAGGACTGTACTGATCTTTCGTCTGAGCCCCACACCAATTAGTTGGGTTAGCTGCGTTTCTCTGCTTAGGGCTAAGCCTTTACAGGCTTGGTTCTCTCACCTTTAAAGTAAAGTGAACGTCACTCAGTCATGTCCAACTCTCTGTGACCCCATGGACTATATAGTCCATGGAATTCTCCAGGCCCTTGAGTGGGTAGCCTTTCCCTTCTCCAGGGGATCGTCCCAACCCAGGGATTGAATCCAGGTCTCCTGCATTGCAGGTGGATTCTTTATCAGCTAAGCCACCAGGGAAGCCCTTTCTTTGAAAAGGAGGATAGAAATAACTCCTTAACTTTTCTCAGGGATATTTAAAGCCATAAAACAAGGGCTCAGTTTAAGATGTGACTAATAACCACAGTAAATGTTTAAATAGCAAAACCTGCCCAGTCCATGGACTCCAACCAAGTGTTTACATGTCCTAGCATTCAGAGTCTATTTCACCTCGTTCCTCATCCATTCATGTGATGGTTCCAAGTCCCTGTGGTTTGTACCAACCCCAAATCTCTTGAATCTCCACTGATTTTCATTCCCCCTGCCACAACCAGCTCTGCCAGTCTTCAGAAGATCATTTCAGCCGCTCATCTGCCCACACCATCCCCTACAGCACAGCTGGCTGGGTGATCACTTCATGTTCCTCTTTGGTTTTTAAAAAGGCCTAGGCTTCTTAGCCTAGCAGTCACAGCTTTGTAGCATCTAGTCTGACTTTTTCTTTTTTTTTTTTTTAATTTTTAATTGGAGGATAATTACTTTACAATATTGTGTTGGTTTCTGCCATACATCAGCATGAATCAGCCATAGGTATACATATGTCCCCTCTCTCTTCAACCTCCCTCCACCCCCACCTCACCTCACCCTCTAGGTTGTCACAGAGCATGGAGGAGTTGAGCTTTCTGTGTCGTACAGAGACTTCCCATTAGCTATTTTACATATGGTAATACCTGGAGAATCCCAGGGACTGGGGAACCTGGTGGGCTGCTGTCTATGGGGTTGCACAGAGTCAGACACGACTGACATGACTTAGCAGCAGCAGCAGCAGCAGCAATGTGTATGTTTGGCCTGTTCTTTCTTGTGTTTCTTTTTCTTGGAATGTCACGCATAAGCCCATGTTTCCACAGGTAAGCCTGGAGTTCCTGCCCCAACTTGGCAAGACCAGCCTTCCTTCAAGACACCTGCCAACCTCCTGACCTTGTTTGTGTCTCCTCCATTGCAACCATGCTCTTTTCCTTTGTTCTTACAAGGGTGACCCTTTTATCCTATCACAGCTCCTCCATTCTGTTCTTTACTGTGCTGAAGGTGTCTGTTTACCTGCCTTCCCCAGTAGAGCAAGGAGCAAGTACTGTGTCTTCACCTGTATCACCTGACATCCTGCTTTGCCTTTAGGGGATGCTCAGCAATCGTCTAATGAATGGAAGGCAGGTCTTCCTGAATTTCACAAACAGCCTGCAGTAAGGGCAGAGGTACAGTCTCACATAGGAGGATTTTTAATTTTCAAAAGCTTAGTATACAATTTAATTTCACAAAAACTTAAAATCTTGGATGGCTCCCAGGCTCTTCTTTATGTGTCTGTGAAAGTGTTTGAAAAATAGTCAGCACCTGCTGCATTCGTACCAGTCCAAAGGGTGGACACTGTTTTCTGGACAAAGGAAGGTTCTGGAGCACAGATTGCTGGAATACACTCATTGAATGAAAACCTTGACCTTTGTGTGTCTCGGGTGAATGAAGTGACGTCAGGCTGCTGACCACGTGAAAAGAGGGGGAAGAGGAAATAAGGATGCAGGCTCTGGGTCAGCAGGCTGTGGGAGCCATGACTGGCCAGTCTTGATTAAAAGCCAAGTGGACAGGAAAGTGTCTTTTAGGCCTTGGGAAATCTGTGTAAGGCTTGGGGGCCTTATGCTCCTTTAGATTCTCCAAACTCTACCTCTTCCTCTGAACAGATTTTAAAGTTTTATTTTTCTCTTTCAAAATTTGACAACACATAATCACGTTAATAGCACCCAAGTGAGAAAAAGCAGATTTATTTTCACATTGCATGTTTACCTTCTGACACTGTGTTGGCCCAGCACAGCAGTTCTTTGTGTGCATGAGAAATAATACTGTGTTCTGTTCCCTGCTAGTCTATGTTTATCTAAATATCTAGTGCTATCTCATCACAGCTTAGCAGGTCTGGCAGGCTTGGCAAACTCTTAGGTAAACTATGTGATATAGCAAATAATTATTCTTTTCTCCCTTTNGTTCTTTGTGTGCATGAGAAATAATACTGTGTTCTGTTCCCTGCTAGTCTATGTTTATCTAAATATCTAGTGCTATCTCATCACAGCTTAGCAGGTCTGGCAGGCTTGGCAAACTCTTAGGTAAACTATGTGATATAGCAAATAATTATTCTTTTCTCCCTTTCGAGCTTAAGGAGCCAATAAGAAAATGGACAAGCCCCATGGACAGAGGTCTAATTTGGCTGAAGGCACCTGCAGGTCTAACCCTGAATCACTGTATGGTTAATGTTTGTTGTGTCATGTTCTTTGGAAAGAAAATAAAATGAGGAAGAATTTCTTCACATTTGATCAGAATGCACATAATTAAAAAGTAAAATGCTACTGCATCTGCAAAGAAATCAATCACTTTAATTGGAAGGAAGATTCCTTCCCTCTGTTAGTAATTGGGCTTCTGGTAATTTAGAATCAGAATCCATGACAGTTTGTGATAAATTGGCTCCTTTTGGGCTAAAGAAGGTAAGAAGTTCTAATTACCGTTGGATCATTCCAGAGTAGGTGGAAAAAGCTTGATCAAAGAGATGTTGGGAGAGAGAGAGAAGAGCTAGCAGTGAGCAAAGATTTATTGAATTTCTTTTTAAGAAATAAAGAATAAAATAGTTCATTTGATGTGACAAAAACTATAGCTTGTGGTATTTGAAATCCCAGAGATGTAAATTTGATTTTGTAAGAACTGGGTATATTAGAAAAAGTTTATAGACAAAGAGGTTCTGTAGTTAGGTTATAGAAATTTCCCTTGTTTACTTGTTAGCACGTGAGAATATTGATGACATTGGACTTCACTTGGGGAAAGTATGGAATTTGTACTTTGAGTGTTTAAACATATAAGTAATTGGCACCAAGTATAAGGAAGTACAAATTGTTTTATTCAAATGAAAGCATACTTTAAGTTGGTAGAAAATATCTTCAGAATACAAATGTATGAATCTACTGACTCAGTGCCTGTTGATATTCTAGCCTTTGTTTCTCTTCAGATTGCCTAACAATACCTGAAAGATAGTCCGGATCTTAGGTTGATGCATTTATTTTGAATTCTGTGTATTTATTTTATATCAGTTCAGTTCAGTCATTCAGTCATGTCTGACTCCTTGCGACCCCATGAACCGCAGCACGCCAGGCCTCCCTGTCCATCACCAACTCCCGGAGTCCACCCAAACCCATGTCCATTGAGCCAATGATGCCATCCATCCAACCATCTCATCCTCTGTTGTTCCCTTCTCCTCCTGCCCTCAATTTTTCCCAGCATCAGGGTCTTTTCAAATGAGTCAGGTTTTCACATCAGGTGGCCAAAGTATTGGAGTTTCAGCTTCAACATCAGTCCTTCCAATGAACATTCAGAACTGATTTCCTTTAGGATAGACTGGTTGGATCTCCTTGCAGTCCAAGGGACCCTCAAGAGTCTTCTCTAAAACCACAGTTCAAAAGCATCAATTCTTCGGTACTCAGGTTTCTTTATAGTCCAACTCTCATATCTATACATGACCAAAGGAAAAAACCATAGCCTTGACTAGAATCTGAATGGTAGAATGGGTATTGTCTTAGGAGAGTTAGTGTGTGATATTCAAGACATTGCACAGAGGCCAAAGTTACAAGCGGCTAAAGGAGGATGACTATAGGAAGGCACCTACTGACGAGGTGGACACAAATGAGTAACCACCGTTGGCCCACTTCTGGGGCCTGAGGTCCATAGGGCTAGAGCTGGGGTAGAGAAAGTTCACCCAAGGATGGAAGAAGTAGATAAATATATAAATCACTGGTATGGCAGCGGAAGTGTATACTTGCTGGGTTTCTACTGAATGTACCCCATTCCTCTGGGCCTCTTTCCAGTATCTACTGGCCACCTAACCTTCCTAAGTGATACTCAATAAACATTGACTAAACATATAGATGACTATGTTGATAGCAAGGGAAAATCATCTCATTCATGCTTGCTTGATACTGACAATTTTGCCCCAGAGCAAACTGGCAAATGCTTTCCCAGATTCTGCAGAGCATCTGAGACATTGATTCTCAACTAGAGGGTTCTGGAATTTGAGTCAGCACCTGCCTGGAGTTTGAAAACTGTGGGGACTCTCACCCTGGAGATACATACTGATTCCACTGTGGAATATTGGAAGCCTATACGGGGTAACACATTTACAGCTGCATTTTGTTTGAAGCATTTAATACTTATTAACTCAGTGGCCACATTAAAAACTCATGAGATGAGGCGTTAACAGTTTGAGTCTTTTTCTTGAAGGGGTAGAACATCTGGGCCTGCACTTCAGTGTGGACTGGAGCCTGTAGAGGCTGCCTGTTCAGATCATGTACTCTCATTTGCCTTTCTTCTACCTTGCCTTCTTTTTCATATTTGTTGCCCCTTGGTTGGGTATTGGGTCTGAAAATAGCAAGATTTATGCTTTCTATTAGGAAAACTTCCCAAGGTAAAAAGAGTAAGAGGATTCTTACCATCACCCTTCTTGCCCTTTCTACCATTTTAACCCCAGTGGCAGGAGCACAAATTTTCCAGCTGTATGAAGGAGTCAAAACTGAGTCAGAGCAATCCTCAAACTGGCTGAAGTTGGTCTGTTAGCTCTGTGCAGGCTGAAAGCATTAAATAATCATTTCCAGTTACACCTTCTGTTATTTCCCTTTGGTATACAGCTTCCTCCGCCAAGTTCCTCTCTTATAGTCTGAAAGCCTGGCCCAGAGCTAACCTAGGAGACTCCACTTGGATGGGTAATTGTCATTAGCCTCCTTTTAGTCTCTTAAGCATCTCTCCTGTTTAGGGCTGAAGTTAAGTCCCATATGATTTCAGATAAAAACTCCCATCCTCAAGTCACTCATCCATTCATCCAAGTTTACCTATTTATTTAGCAAATTGGGGAATCTTACTGAAAAGATCATTCTCCTCAAGTGATTTGGAGCCTAGTAGGGAAATTAAAATGTGAACATATAGGGACTTCCCTGGTGGTCCAGTGGTTAAAACTCCGTGCTTCCAATGCGGGGGACACAGGTTTGATCCACAGTGGGGGAACTAAGATCCATATGCCGTGCATTACGACCAAGAAATAAATAAGAATTTAAAAGTAATTAATTTAAAAAATGTGAACATGCAGTTGCCATACTCTGATAGGTAGGTTTGCAGATAAAATACAGGATGGCCAATTTAATTTTATGGTTTTTTGTTAAACCTGATAACCCTGCTGCTGCTGCTGTTTAATCACTCAGTCGTGTCCGACTCTTTGGACCCCATGGACTGTAGCCCGCCAGGCTTCTCTGTCCATGGGATTTCCCAGGCAAGAATGCTGGAGTGGATGGCCATTTCCTTCTCTGGGGGAATCTTCCTGACCCAGAGATTGAACCCAGGTCTGCTTGGCAGGTGAATCCTTTATCACTGAGCCACCTGGGAAACTAGATAACCCTGCTGCCGGGGAAACATGGGCACATGTAAGGAGACCCAGGAAAGCTTCCTGGAAGCACTTCCTTCAAGGCCAACACGGGAGGGGTTAAGTCAGAAGAGGTGGAAGACAGGGGAGTGTTCTGTGAAGCGAGAATAGCACGTGTGAATTTCTGGACTTGAGGGCTGCACCAGGAAATTCTGGGGCCAGTGGTTCAGGATGTGGGAGTGTGGAGGGTTTAGGACCCTTTTAGGGAGGGGAGATCGGAGATGCAGCAAAGTCCTGCCGTGGAATCTGGACTGGATCCTAAGCCCAATAGGCTAGCCACTGTAGGACTTGAAGCAGCAGAGTGAAGTAAGATGTGCATTCAGAGAAAAATCCTTCTGGCTGGAGTGTAGTGACTAATTAGAAGAGGGAGTCTGGAGACGGGCGAAGGGAGAGCTGTGGCCTGTGCAGTAGCAATTGTGAGTGAGGCTAGCTGTGAGGGACAGAGGACTGGATAAGGTACTTAGAGGATCGTTAGATGTGGGAGGTGAAGGGAAGAGAGAGGTCAAGTATGAAGATGGTTCCACAGCGGGTCAGGAGAGGCAGGGAGAATGAGTATTGTGCTGCCATCTTCCTGTTTGTCTCAGACCTGCTCCCTGGCTTTCCAGTGCTCTGCTCCATGTCGAAGGGCTAATCCTGCAAACCCTACCTTCCAGACTTTCTCGCCAACTCTTGTCCCGGTAGGTTCAGCCAATGGAAAGCATTGGGTGAGAGAGGGTGGAGAGCCTGGGAATGGGAGAAGCCAGTGTATTTCCCCCTCCCCATCCTGCTTTCTATTCGGGCATCTGCAGCAGGGCTGGTGGGTGACTGCTCAGTTCTGAGGCCCTGCCCCACCAGGCAGGCGCTCCCTCTGTCTCCCAGCTCCTGCTTCATAGCTGTGGCAACACCGCTTCTTTCTCTGCCCCCCAGCTCAGCAGAGGGGTGGCTGAGGCTTCCTCCGGTGTGACTCTGGATGGTCCCACCATCCTGTTTGGCCTTTTAGCTTTCTCATCACCATTTGAAATTTCCCGTATTGAACTGATTGTCCTGGGTTGTTTTTCTGAGTGTACATCTGACAGACTTATGAGCCACTTAAATGGAGATGTTTAACAGGATGTCGTATGTAGATTTAAAGCTGCAGAGAGAGAATGGTCTTTGATGGAGACAGACTTAGATGGAAACTAGGGGAGAGGATGAGCTTCCCTGGGAAGATATAGCATAGAGGATGAAGAGCAGAGAGCCCAATGCAGAGCCCCAGAAAACCCCCCAAAAAATCAACTCAGAAAGAGACTGCGAAGGTGGAGAAGGGGAAACCTATTGGGAGGGTTGGGTGGCACAGAAATTAAGAAAAGAGTTAAGACAGAGATATTGCAGAAGGGAGGGTGGGGTGAATCGGGAGATTGGGGTTGACATATATACACTACCCTGTGTGAAACAGGTAACTAATGACCAGGGGGCTCAGCTTGGTGCTCTGCAGTAGCCTAGAGGGCATGGGATGGGGGGCAGTGAGGAGAAGATCCAAGAAGGATGGGATATATGTATACATATAGCTGAGTTACTTCATTGTACAGCAGAAACCAATACAACACTGTAAAGCAATTATCCCCCTCCACTCTCCCCAAAAGATACATAGTTTAAGATATAACTTGGCTTGAAAGTCACAGAGGTAAGGATTGAAAAGCAGTCCCTGGGCTTGTCAATGAAAAAATCACTGGGGGCTTCAAGGAGAGCAGTTTCATGAGTAGTGGGGCAGAAACCAGATCGCAGAAGTGAAGACGGGAGGGGAACAATGCGGGGCAAGTGAAGAAATCCAACAGCCAAGGGAAAGAGGAGCGGGCTGGATAGAAGGCTGTGAGAACAGTGTTCCCTGTGGCTTTTTAGCTCGGATGGGTGGGGCTAACAGAGCAGGAGGGCATTAAGGTGCAGGAAGAGGGGCTGACTCCTGAGCCCAGGGAGGATGCTGTCTTCAGCTCCCACCAGCCGGGTGTCCCCTTTCTCTAGCATTCCTCTGTATGCTGTGTCCCCTTTCTCTAGTATTCCTCTAGCGCTCCATGTATGCTGTGGAGGTTCCCCCTGGACTCTTTGGATCAGCCTTTCTTGATCTATTCATTCTTTTCTTACTTCTCAGCACATCTGGGTCAGACATTATGTGAAGACAAATCATTCAGTTCAGTTCAGTTCAGTCGCTCAGCCGTGTCTGACTCTTTATGATGGTCAGTTTTCTAGAAAAGTCCCCCAGGAGTGTAGCATTTTGGAGAACTACATATCGTTATACAAAAAGCCAAAGAAGCCCATTTTTGCTTCTACCATTGAGAGAGATTGCTATTTCTTGGGGAACCTGATGAAGAAAGTGACTCACACTTAGGAATAATCTTGCTTGAAAAGTGCAAAAGGTGAGCGACTTTGGCTATGAGAGGGCTCCGTGGCCTGAGTCTTCCTGAGAGATGGCAGTTCCACAGTTCCCATTTCCCTCTGACCTTGGGCTATGACCTCATCAAGAGAGATGTAATTAAAATCACTGACATGGTTTAAATGGCATTTCTGTCCTCTCTCTTTCATTCAGAGCAAGTTTAATGGAATTTGTATAAAATATATGGGTGAAATATCCATACAATAGAGCTTGGCTATATCCTCATGGTTTTCCTTCCCTTTTGCATTTTCTGCATCTGCCCTCTTCAGCTCTTCAGACTTAACCACACAGAATCAATCCACCCAGGTGGTCCACTGAGCATGTCTTCCCCCTTCTCATATGGTCGTTGTCAACTTGCTCTCCACCACTGCCTGCTGCTGCTGCTGCTAAGTTGCTTCAGTCGTGTCTGACTCTGAGATCCCTTAGACGGCAGCCCAGCTGTTAGTTCTAGGGAGATTGATTCACTTTGAGCAAGTAACTGTTAGCTCCAAGGACAGTTTGGAAGTGACTTGGGAGCCTGAATGGGCCTGCCCTGGGTTAATTCTACCAATGAGGGTTCAAGGAGAAGGGAGGAGCAGCTGGTCTGCAGAGACCCAGCAATTCTGAGACACATGCTCTTAGCTCCACAGGTAGCTCCATATGCAGTCTTACTTTTTTGGTTCTCTCTTGACTCCATCCAGGTTTCTGCACTTTTTTTTTTTTTCATTTGGGGAGGAAAATGAAAAGTACCAGCCCGGGGGTAGCCCCCAAATGCCTCCTACTTCTAAGCCCTACATATGCTTATATATCCATTTGCTCAGTTGCCCAGGCATTCGTGATAACAAGTTGAGTGGTTTCTTCCCTAGGCCATCTTTCCTGGCATCCTCCCTTGGTGACATGTTGGAGGAGGTCACTGAGGGGATGTGACCACTAGCTGACCTGAGAGCTTGACCTGGGCGATCAAGGACTCCTCTCCCCCTCCCCTAACCTTGGGTTATACATTCTGCCTACCACTGCTACAGCGGGAGTGGGAACCATTTTGAAGGGTGCAGCCATTTGTTTTTAATTAATTAATTAATGTGGCTGTGCTGAGTCTTACTTGTGGCACATGGGCTTTAGTTGCCTGTGGTATGTGGGATCTTACTTTCCTGATCAGGGATCAAGCTGTGTCTCCTGCAATGGAAGGTGAAGCCTCAACCTCTGGACCACCAGGGAAGTTCCAAGGACACTGTCTTGAGACAGTAATGTGTGATCGAGGCCATCTGGACAGTATACATGACTGAACCCTGTTAAAGTCTGTATGTAAACGCAAAATTCTGGCAGGTGGGTGGCGAGATCTATTTGTCTTTTGGCTGACAAAAACAAGTCTTGTTGATTGAGTCTGGATCTCCTGCATTGTAGGCAGATTCTTTTAAATTCTCAATCGGTTTCAGTGAGGGAACGCTTGGCAACAGTGTTCCAAGACTTCCCAGGGCTTCCCAGGTGGCTCAGCAGTAACGAATCTGCCTGCCAGTGCAGGAGACACAAGAAATGTGGATGTGATCCTTGGGTTGGAAGATCCCAAGAGATGCGGGTTCAATCCCTGCATTGGGAAGATCCCCTGGAATAGGAAATGGCAACTCCAGTATTCTTGCCTGGAAAATTCCCTGGACAGAGGAAGGCCCCTCCAACATGTCCCTGGGCTACAGTCTCCAAGAGTCGACACAGCTGAGCATTCATATAGTTTGTCTTTCTAAGTGAGTCGCTCCTGCACTGACATTGCTCCTCATGCAAAATTCACAAGGTTTGCCTGTATGTATATGCAAGATAATATTGTGAATATTTTGAGAAATAAATTGACAAGCCTCTTTTTATCTTTCACACACCTTAAAGATTTTATAGAGGAAGTAAAAGTGTCCAAGTTTGTGAGAAATTGGAATAATCAAGAGTTACCTGTATGGAATGCTGCTAACGATGGCAATTCACACTAGAGTACCTTTCATCTGAGACACTTAGGGTCTGTTAACAGATTAAAAGTACTAAAAGACACTGATCTAGAGAATTTTTATTATCTTGTGCTCTGGAAACTTGGATATTCATTGGTTTGAATGGGCCTGAAAATACATTTTTATTACTAGGGGCCTAGAAGCCTCTAGCAGTGTTCTTAATAAAGGAAGGTGAGTTATAAGCAATCATCTGATGGAGGGTAAATGTACCATACTCCATTTTAAGAAAAATACAATATAAAAGTCTCAACATGGAAGAAAATCTTTATATGATCTTTTAAAAAAAACTTGAAGAAAAATAAAGACATGACACTATATTAAATTTAAAGCCAGTGACTTATAAGCAAGCAAAGCAAAGACAGTCTGATTAAAGCTGTTGCATTGTTCTGGTATTTTTTATGTCTCACCCATTTCTGTGGCCTTTTTAGAACTGACGCTTTTAGGACGCAGAGAACAACTCCGTCTTGATGTAGGACTGAGCAAATGCACAGAGACGTTCTCAATAAATAGGCATTAAATTATAAGTCCAGAAGGGGCTTTGAGAGATCTGCTCTTTACTCCTTGATAGAACTTTTTAACCAGCCCAGGAAAGCAGACTTTTTTCCTTTAGACCTCAGAATTCAGAGATTCCACACTGAGAACTTCTCACATTTGCCTTGTGGTCTGCTGTGGCCATCTGTGGAACTGTGTGACCTCTGCGTGGGGACCCTGACTGCCCCACTGATCCACAGTCTGAATTGCTGTGCTCAGGGACCTACAGCTTTGGGACTATGTCTTTTGGACCTATGTCTCCGGGTTCAAGTGAAGCTTGGTCACTTTCTTTTATGGAATCTTGGGTGCTTGACTCTCTGACTCTCAGTCTCACTTGCAGGTTCTGGGAGGATTAAATAAACTTGTGTGATAACCAAGTGACAGAGGCAGAATAGGCACAGAATGAATCTTCACTTCCTTTTAATTGACTGCAGAGAAGAGTATAACCCAGGGGATGAGACTCCAGTTTGGTGCCTCTCACACTTTAATATGGGTATGCCTCTCCCTGGGATCTTGTTAAATGAAGGCTCTTATGCAGAAGTTCTGGAGTGGGGACTAGATTCTGTATTTCTAAGAAGCTCCTAGGTGATGGTGACACTGCTGGCTTTCTCCACCTCTGTGTGATCTTAGGCATATCATTGAACCTCTCTGGGCCTGTTTCTCCATCAGAAGCATGAGGATACTCAGAATCCCTCTTTTAGGGGCTGTGATGGGGGTTCAGCGACATATAGATGGATGCACGGACGCATGGTGGACACCCAGCGTGTGCGACCCTAGCTCTTACATGTATTAGGAGGTAGGTATCGTTAGAAAGATACGCTGTCAGGAGGACTGAATAGTCTCTAAAACAAAAGCTTCTACAAAAATGTCAGCTTCCTTCCCTCCTGCATCTTGGACACACAGGAGAGAAATGGGTGGAGTAAAATCTTCCCACGAGGGGCCTGTTGCCTCCAGGAAACAGGGCCAAGGGACTGCTTCAAGGGTCAGTATGTTGGTCCCTGTCACTCCAGTCCTTCCTTTGATTTCTTCCCCTTACCCTCTGTGGGTGGATTCGCCTCTTATTGCAAGAAGAGAGAGATGGGAACATGCATGAAAACAAATCTATGCATACTTGGAAACTTCACCACTTTTTAAATTGAAAAACTCCCGACCAAGAGAAAAGAGCCTATTCAGGATGGACTTTAATTGGCCATTAATGCGCTTACCGGGTGGTGGAAATCACTTGGCCTTTGGTTTCGGACCATGCCGGGCGCCCATGGCAGACATTAATAGCCCATTAATGCACACCCTGTCACTGCTTTATTTCCTAATTAATACCGCCTGCTTTAGGGATAGGGGAACACAGCTATAAAATTGTTTTATTTATTCCTTCAACAAAGAGAGAGAAAAAAATGTTATCAACACCTCATGCCTTGTCACATCAATGGCTGAACTAGAAAATAGGGGTGATCATATAGCTCAGATTTTTCTGGAAAATGATGGTTTCAAAAATTATGTCTTCCTGTCCACTTAAAGAACATTTGTAGTTTTCATAAGTCAACTTCCAAAATTTGGTTCAGAAATCATGGTCATGGTGCCTACCAGGCTAAGATGGCAACTGAGAGGGGTGAGAAAGACATAGCAGGTGACAAGTGGGAAAAGTCAGAAACCTGGAGGAGGAAAGAAAAAAGTAAAAGGCCCAGAAGATCCATAACTTTAGAGCAAATTCCCAAATAATAATAGTTTACTGTGGCAGCAAGGCCTAGCCTCTGGTTTACTGCTAAATCTATTCGCCAAGTAGCCAGCAGTTGGAACACTTAATACAAAATTTTCTAGTTGTAAAACAGAAACATTAATACCTGCTTTTTCCTGTTTGAAGGTTATTTCAAAAAGTAATGTTAATATCAATAAAGCCCTTGATAAATGAACTCAAGAAACTTGGAACGTAATACTTTTTTTTTTTTTCCAATCACTCTTTATAGCTATTAGGCAGTGATGACTCTGTTTGTATTGAATCCTGAATGTGTCTGCATCCTGGAAATATTGTAGTAATCATCTTCACACCTGAAAAATATTCCTGCACCAGGTAGGTAAATGCTTACGGCTCAGCTCTCGGGCCTGCTCTAGGAGCTACTGCCTGTGAGGATCATGTTGATGCACATTAGGGCACTTACAACAGGATTCTCCAGGCAAGAATACTGGAGTGGGTGCCATCCCCTCCTCCAGGGGATCTTCCCAACCCAGGGATCGAACCCCGGTCTCCTGCACTGCAGGCAGATTCTTTACTGTCTGAGCCATCAGGGAAGCCCTCGGCAAAGGCCTGTTTAGGTTACTTCACTGAAGGCCTACGTCTGATGGGACAGCAGACCCTGAGTAGAAAGAACAATGTACTCGTCAGTTGGCAAAAACTCCTCCAAATATAAACAGATACAAGCAAGGCAATCTCAATGTGAAGGGTGATTAGAACGTGACTTGTATTTTGGACAATAAACGATATTTATGATAGTCTCCAGGTTATTAAGTATCTCTGCTGTCAGAGAAAACTGGGACTATTAACTTCTTTGGATAGAACCAGAGGGAAGAGCAATCATTTCTTTTATAAGCAGAAGGGAAGGTTCTGCTCAATAAAGATCAATTAAACATCTCTGTTAAAAGACTGCTTGGAGCTGGTGCCAATAGAAATTCCACTGTATTAACCAGTACTCCCTCCAGCCTTCCCACCTCTGGGGAAAATTTTAAGAGGACACTGGCTATTGTAAGCTCTATAAGGTGACAGGCGCTCTCACATCTGTGGCTGAATGATCTCTGATGCTGAGTGACCTTTCATGCATTTAGCAGGGGTACTCCCAGAGGATGGCAGGCAAATCAAGCACGCCTCTGAATTCAGATGAGCACCAGTCATCCTCACGAGGGAGTGAAAAAAGAATATAACAATAGGTATAAAAATGATGTGGCAGTCCAAACTCATAATTTCCAGGGTACAGGAAGAGTTTGGGGGGCCCTCAGGGAATATCCATTGAATAAAGAAAACCCTCCACAATCTCCACCAACATCTCACACTTATCACCTCATTCTTGTTCTTTAAAATACAGCCTGCTTCTTACACTTTGGCTTAGACTGCATCCTCTCATGTAAATTCCATCATTTCTTGCTTTCTGAGCTCCCATATGGTTTTCTTACACTTCAGTTATAATACCTGCCCAACAGTTAATTTTCCAAACATCTGTCCCTTGTCCAAGATGTAAACTTCTTATCTATCTTTTCATCCCTGATCACTAATTGACCCCCCAATATGCGGTTTGATGGTTTGCATATGGCAGGCATGTTGAAATAAGCCTGCAAGTTGGTCTTGGGTAAACATTATTGCAGTCGGTATCTTGATAATCACTGTCCTAAAAGGTGGGCTGTATGCACTAGCCTCAGCCACATGAGAATTCAGACAGAATGAATGAATATGGATCTAGAGGGACACATCTATCTACATTTAAACCCAGAAGTTATTGGACTTATTGGGTTCATAAAAAACTTTGTCTGGGTTTTCCCGTAACACGTTATGGAAAAGCCTGAATGAACTTATTGGCCAATCCAATGAAAATCCCCGGAAGTAATGGGGATCAAAGTCTTGGACCTCCCTATAATAGTTTTCTATTGCTGTGTAACAAATTAGTACAAACTTAGCAGTTTGCCATATATAACTTTATCAGCTCATAGTTTCCATAGGTCAGAAATCCAGACATGGTATGACTGAATTCTCTGCTGAGCTGGGAGTCTCATCTGCTGATGTCAAAGCCTTGCTCAGGGTTCTGGTTCTAATCTGGCATTCAATGTCTGCTTCCAAGCTCATACTTCTTGGAAGAGCTCATTTCTTTATGGTGGTAGAATGGAGAACCCTTTTCTTTGCTGGCTGTCAGTGAGGGTGCTCTCTCAGCTTCTAGAGGTTAACCATTACCCTTGCCCCATGCCCCCTTCCATAACTACCACCAGCAATGGAAACTCTTCCTTTATGCTGAATCCTCCTCTCACAGTAATTCTCTCTGACTTCGCTACTTCAGAATTCTAGACTCAAGCTTAAAGGGCTCACTTGATTTGATCAGGGCCATCAGGGTGATTTTGGTCAACTAATTTGGGATCTTAATTTCCATCTGCAAAGTCCCTGCAAAGTGACACTTAAATGGAGATGCAGATGTAGCGATCGAACTTGTGGGCACAGTTGGGGAAGGAGAGGGTGGGGTGAATTGAGAAAGAAGCATTGACCTACATACACTACCATATGTAAAACAGATAGCCAGTGGGAAGCCGCTATATAATACAGGGAGCCTGGCCTGGTGCTCTGTGACAGTTTAGGGGTGGGATGGGGGATAGTGGGAGGGAGGTTCAAAAGGGTGGGGATATATTCAAACATATAGTTATGACTGATTCGTGTTGCTGTAAGGCAGAAACCAACACAAAATTGTAAAGCAATTGTCCTCCAATTAAAAAAAAAATAGGGCAATTGAATCTTTAGAAGAAGGTGTGTATTCAGCATGGATGACCAACCCAGAGGCCATCTTAGAATTCTGCCTTCTGGACACACCAACATGCTGAAGTGAAAGCTTTGCTTTATCTGCATGTATCTGACTTAAGTCTTCCACTGTGTCATAAGTTATGCAGACAGAGGGAGTGACAAGCCTGCATCTGACATTAAAAGTGCTGCTCCCTGAAGAGGGCGGGAAGACACAGCCTTGACTTTATCCCTTGATGAGAGTGAGGTTCCATGGAGTTGGGGAGATTTTCATTGGATCAACTGCCTGACTGAGACGGTCTTAATGAGCTGACAGATAGCAAGCATTAATGTCTCATTTTTAATGCTATGATGAATGGTCTACGAGAGGGGTCAGCAGACTGTAGCCAGTCACTCATCTTTGTGGCCAGTTACCCGACTGTGTAACTAAATTATTGGACCACAGTCAGTCCTGTTCATTCATGAATTCTCTCCGGCTGCTTTTGCCTTGAGTAGTTGTGATGGAGAGCTAACGGCCCATATAGCCAAAAATACTCCACAGCCGCGGCCGACTCCCGGTCTAAAACCATTGGCGCAATCATCTTATCACATGATGACAAGAAACACCTGGATCGTTTGTTAAAGCGGTGATTCCCGGGACCATCTTGGAACCGCTGAAGAATCTCGAGGGTAGAGGCTTTGGGAAGGTAGAGTGAACACGTTTCCCAGGTGATTCTGATCAGTGGGGAATTACTGGTCTCAGGTGTGCCTGCCTACCAGGCAAGGAAAGAGGCTTTACAGAAGCGGGGCTGGGCAGAGGCGCGCTGCCTTCTGGAGCACAGATCTGGCGATTCTACCTGGTAGGTTACTTTTCGGTCTCTTTCCTCTGCTGAGAAATGAGGGTAATGGTGCCTGGTTGGCAGCGTGTGTATAATGTACATTGAGAGCCTAATTCAATGATCAGTAGCGTCACCCTCACTTAGAGGAGGGGTACCGTGTAAGCCCAGAAGACTCGACTGTGAAAACAGCTCCTAAACAAGGCAGGCCCAGCAGGTCTGTAGTCCACGGGTGTGTAGTTGTCTTCCTCAGAAAGAAAAACTCCCTTAAAGGAATCTCCCATTACCTTCAAGATAGTGTAAGGTCCTTTAGAACTCAGTTCTCTTCAGAATGCTGAGTATAATGAGAGGTGATCACTGGCTGTTTTAGGATATAGCTGAGTTTGCAAAGGAATGTCGGGGAAGGCAATGGCACCCCACCCCAGTACTCTTGCCTGGAAAATCCAATGGACGGAGTAGCCTGCTGGGCTGCAGTCCATGGGGTCGCTAACAGTCGGACAGACTGAGCGACTTCACTTTCACTTTTCTCTTTCATGCATTGGAGAAGGAAATGGCGACCCACTCCAATATTCTTGCCTGGAGAATCCCAGGGATGAGGGAGCCTGGTGGGCTGCCGTCTATGGGGTCACACAGAGTCGGACACGATTGAAGTGACTTAGCAGCAGCAGCAGCAGCAAAGGAATGTTATAATTGAAAACTCTGGTACTTAGCAGAAGACACACACACAGGTATACATATATAAATTTTTTTTTCTGTTTCTGAGGTTAATCTTGTTTAAAAAAATCTTTGCCTGATGAGATCATGCAAATTCAGCTACCCGTGTAGCTGTTGAAAGATGGTTTTTCAACAAACTGCCCAGAAATCCTTGCAAGATACAGGACTCCAATAATAGCTCAGGTTACCAGGGAGTTTCATACTTTGCTAAAAGGGGGGAAAATCAATCTTGAATCTTTTAGTCCAGTGACTAAAGAATTGCTCCATTGATTTTGTTCAGCTACTCAGGTGGGTGTGCAATTGATCCTGATTTGATATTTAAAGTTTACTTTTTCTGGGAAGTATTAATTCGAACCTGGTAAGAGGGTACTACTGTAATACTAGACGCTGTTTAAAGCCACTTTGCACAGCTTGTGTAAGCATCCAAGGTAGTTTCCTCTTAACCTTTTCTTAAATGTAGAACTTGAGTTTGTGTGTTTTTCCTCTTTTTAACAGAAGAGGGAGGCAAAGGCTTGGTTAAACAGTGTACCTAAAACCTCGGCTAGAGGGAAATGAATCCATACTCTTAGAGGAACAGGTAAACAAGAAGAGGATGAATTCTACCAGATATGGTTTAGGATTTTTTTGTGAAAGAAAGGGGAGAAAAAGCACAATTGGCTGATTCATTTTGAAACTTTTTAAAAAAGAAAGTACCAGTGGGAACTGAGAAAAACAAACCTTCAGAGGGCAGGGGGAGAGTTATTCTTCATTTTTACTAAATGCAGTGTTGGAATCATGTTGTGCCCTAAAATACAACTGGATGAACAGGGTGGTTCAGGGTCTGCCCAAATTAACTCCTTAAGCAAATTTCTAGGTCTCCAGGCCGCCTGGCTGAGCTCCAGGCTAGCGGCTAGTGATGCCATGTGATTTCCTTCTGCTCCTCTCAAGTGGAAAAGCTGGAAGTGCTGACCACCAATAGTTGCATGTACTCTTGCTGGGATGTCCAATTCTGAAAGAGTCTCTTAGGCTAATGTCTCTTGGGCAGATGTCCTCCCCCCACCCCAAACTCCAGAAGAGTTCCTATGGCTCACACCTGGTACCAACCAGCAGCCAGTGACACTTCCACCCTCAACACCCCCCCCCCCCCCCCCCCCCCCCCCCCCCCCCCCCCCCCCCCCCCCCCCCCCCCCCCCCCCCCCCCCCCCCCCCCCCCCCCCAGGTACCAACCAGCAGCCAGTGACACTTCCACCCTCAACACCCCCCCCCCGCCGCCCCCCGCAACAGTCCCTCCTGAAAACCTGCTGCTAATAGAGAATTCAGAGGAGCTTTTCCTACTGGAGTGGCTATCTTGGTTAGAGGCTGCCTCTATCTTCTGTGGGTTCTGCCTCCTATGGTTTCCAAGGGGGCAGAAGGGAGATGCAGAGCCTTATTTGAAGGAAGACATGAATATTTGGACTAGGTTCACTTCAGAGATTGTTTTTTTCCCCTGATACATATGAGTGATTATTATTATTACTTTGCTTGTTTTACCTTGTTTTCTGTGTGGGTAGTGTCATGGAAATACTTGGGGATGGTGATCATTGGAGTCAGCTGAACTGAGTTTAGTTTGCTGTCACTTAGCAGTGTGACCTTGGACAAGATTCTTAACCTTTCTGGTCTCCATTGGTAGAGTGGAATTATCATCCCCTTCTCACTTTCCTTTGAGATTGTCATGAAGAGGCAGTGAAATATGTATATGAAAGTGCTTTCGGAATGGCAAGGTACTCTGTATACAGTCTGTGTGGCAGGTAACATCCCAGTTTGAATTTAAATGAAATTCAAAACTATGATTAACAAAGTAAGCAGAGCCAGAAAGGGCTGAGGCAAGCAGGGTGGGCTAGAGTACTCAGTTAAGGAGGCACTGCCTCACGGGGACTTTAATATGTGGTCTCTGAACCAGCAAGATGCTGAGAGTCAGTGTCTTCCTAAGTTTTGCACCCTAGTCACCTCGCTTCCCTCACCCAAATCCCCGTCCTGCGTGAAGGTAAAATATCTACCTATTGCAATTATAAATGTAATACACTCTCATTATAACTGGTGGACTTCTGTTATAACAAAGCCCACCAGTACCTAATTAAACTTGGCAGAGGTTAATGCTGGGACAACTCCTGGGATGTCCTTCCTTGCATTTTTTCAGACCGCAACAACCTTAAACTAGGATTTTTTGGTCACCTCATGGGCAGCACAGAAATATGGGAAAGAAACACCCATGTGATCTCAAAACTTCATGCATGTTTTAGATCTCTGCCATGGCTGTATTTGCAGACTCTATGGAGGTCACACAGAATATGACACGTTAAAACATTTTTGAGCCCTACTTCACCTAGCTTTCTCTCCCATAAACCAAATCTTTAGTAACTGCTGCAGGACCTCCATCTCCCCACTCCTTCTAAAAACCTAGGTACTTCTTTTCTTCCACCTTCTGGTTGGCTGCCTGCCTGCCTTCATTCACTACTTCCTCTTTCGTTTCTTCTTATGAAGATGAATAAGGCCATTTGAAGACTCTTAACACTTGGATCTCTCTTACTGTTTCCCAGATCAGTTTCATAAAGGATCTGAGTGTTCAGAAAATGGGGGTGAGAGAGAAAGGTTTTCAATAGTTCTATGGGTTTTGTTCCTGACATATAATATCAATATGTACACCTCCCCTCCCTTCCCCACATATTTTGGAAATTTGATCACACTGTCCCTAATGTTTTCTGACTGGCTTGTTTCACTTAAAGATGCATCATGGAGGGACTTCTTGGGGGTCCAGTAGATAAGACTCTGCTCCCAATGTAGGGGACCTGGGTTTGATTCCTGGTCGGGGAGCTAGAACTTGCATGCCACAACTAAGACCCAGAGCTGCCAAACAAATAAATATTTTTTTAAAAAGGATGCATTGCAGAGATCTCAGCAGCACTTACAAGTCGACATCATTTTTGTTTTGACAGCTGCCTATATTCTACCTTGTCAGTGTGTCATAGTTTAACCCTTTCTGTACTGTACTAGGAGATGTGTGTTTCTCCTTTTTCACTTTTGCAAATAATCTGCAGTGAAAATCCTTTTACACCTTTTACTTCCTTGTGCACTTAGAGGTTTAATTTGCTGGGTGAAACAGAATGTACATTTTGACAGCAGATTATGGGAAGGGTGATTGTGAGCACATCTTGGACTCTGTTCCTGGTATATTTCTTCCTGATCAACCTCAACTGGATTCACATTCACATACAGTTTTCATTTATAGCTTAGGGGCTGTAAGTAAAAACTGAAAGAGTAGTTTTCCTAAAAAACTTTCAGTAAAATATTGTGTGTGGTGCTAATATGACTGCTCTGGGAATAGCAACTGGAAGGAAGAATGAGATATTCCCCATCTACCTGGTGACTCAGACGGTAAAGAATCTACCTACAGTGCAGGAGACCCAGGTTTGATTTCTGGGTAGGGAAAACCCCTGGAGACAGAAACAGCAACCCACTCCAGTATTCTTGCCTAGAGAATCCTATGGACAAAGGAGCCTGGCGGGCTACAGTCCATGGGGTTGCCAAGAGTCAGCCACAACTGAGCAATTAATATACACTCTGTATAAACCATCCTACAGTTTTGGCCTGGCTGGAGTTAGAGGCCTTGGGGTGCTTGAAGGCTCAAGAGAGGAAGTCGTGCAAACGCAGCGCCGCCCAGTGGCCGGCTGCAGAAGAGGACGGCTTTGTTTGCAGGTGCAGACCCCAAATCCTTGAGATCGCCTAGAAATGCTTAGGGTGTATTTTACTGGAGGCTGATGTCCTGCATGAAGAGCAGCGAGATTGGAGCCAGTGACATTTGGGTTATTGTTAAAGTGACTCCATGTGAAGCCACAGAGTGGCGCCTGGGGCAGTGTAGGTTACTGTTGCTTTCAAGTGAATTTGCATTTTATGTCTTATGCAGTATCTACTCATATTGGAAAGAGATTGTAGCAATATACCAGGAGCAAGTCATTTCTAGGCAGTGTTTATTTGACTGCAGAGACCTCTGCCGTAACTCTGTGGCCCAAAAGTTGGGAACTACTGAGATGAAATATTGAAAAGCTGAGTGCAAATGAAATCATTAACTCAATGTCAAGGGGGGTGTGTTCTTTAAAGGAATCCTGGGGTGAATTCTCACCATACAGAAGGAACACCATTACTCCAACTAAAGATGCTAAAATGACTCCCTGATATAATAAATCTACTTCTCCAGGCACCTCGTTACCCCTTCATAACGAGTACCTACCCTATAATGATCCCTGTTTCCTGTGGCTCTGATCAGCGCAGGTGCTGTCACCTCTATAAGCAAACAGAAGGCTTATTTTTGTCCCTAAATCATTTCTTCTGCTTTTGTACCTCCCTGAGATGCCTGTTCAGCCATCTAAAACCTACCATCTTTCCTGTCCTTAACACCCACTCTCTCTCTAAGTCTTCTTAGCCAAACTGGGCCTGAAGTGACTTTGGAAGCTTTTACACTTGGTGTCAGATATTTGATGTGGCCTGTTTCGAGTCTGTCATGTGTCTTCTCAGATAGACTATGAATTCTGACTTCTGTGGTGCTTCATGTCTTCATAGCTCCTTGAAGGGAGATGCTAGACACAAAATAGTGTAATACTTCAGTGACTTGCTGCATGATGAAAAAAGGAAAGCCTTTTTGTAAACATAGATCTTCATATATTAGATCTGGTTCATGTAGATATAAAAAACTTCATTCATCTACCCATTCAGTCATGCATATGTATGTATACACCCACATGCATGCATATATGTGCACACACACACACACACACGCTCATACAGGCTGGTCACAGGTGTAGGTGCACGACTTAAAAAAAAAAAAGGAAATGTGTTTTTGCACAAAGTATGCCCACCAACATGGAAAATCAAGCTTGTGGCTCATGAAAATGGAGGCTGAGTCCTGACCACAGGGGTCACGTGTCCCGCCTCCCGGGGCCTGGCACACTGCTCAGGAGACACCGCTGGTGAGTCGTGGCCACATATGTGCTGGGTTCAGCTCTGCTGCTTCTTGGTCCTGCCCTGATCAGAGCCACAGGAAACAGGGATCGTTATGGGGTGGGCACTCGTTATGAAGGGGTACCAAGCTGCCTGGAGAAGCTGACTTCTTATATCAGGGAGTCATTTTGGCATCTTTAGTTGGAGTAACGGTGTTCCTTCTGTATGGTGAGAATTCACCCCAGCTCTGCTTCTTCTTTGTGTTGACTTCTGTGTGAACAATGTGTCCCTGGTCCCTGGGTTAAGAGAAGTTAAGGCACACAGGCCAATGACCAACCACTAACTGGTGAGTTCAGGGGATCTCATATCTTGGGAGGATTTATACCAGTTAATTAACTGCCTAAAAACCAAGTTCCTTCCTATTAGCTTTGTAATAAGTGGAGCCTGGGTCTCACATTTATCCCAAGAAGACAGCTTTATCCAAATCATTTATATTTTAACAGGCAGTACCAAACTTCAGGCCCCAGAAACACATTTTAAATAATTCTTGCCATGCCATATATTTTAAGTATCATTAAAAAACCATTTTCTTACTTTTAAAAAAGTGTGCAGTAGATTTTGTGAAACCTATAACAAGTCTATAAAAAACTGATAAGTTTTCCACAGGGATATATTCAGATGATTTTTATTCTGCTTGCTAAATGAAAAAAATCTAGTGTGCATGGGTCCTTTATCTTATTTATACCCCCTGAGTATAATCACCATGTTCCCAAACAAAGAGAAATGGGTTACATGGTTTGAGTAGCCAAATCCCTTCCTGTGGTGGGCAAAGGAGTTGGTGCAGTTCTGAACTAGGAAGTTTGATTTCCCTTTCAAATGCCTCACTTTCTTATTCAAATATTGCCTTTCAGTCAGCTCTGTGTAAAATGGAGACTATAACATGGGTATTGAGATGAATTTTGGCTGCTGGTGGAATGAACATGTGATGGAAATAGGTCGCTTTAGGGCCCAAGGACGATGTAGAGAGAAGTTTACAGTTAAAGATAATAATTCTGTCCTTTACCTAGCATTTCTTTTTCTGTCTTTTTAGCTGAAAATATGTGCCGTTGTCCTTACAATGGCACATATTTGACTTAGTTCTCTGGCCTTCATTGCTTCAAGCTGGTTACGATGTTGCTGCCNATAATAATTCTGTCCTTTACCTAGCATTTCTTTTTCTGTCTTTTTAGCTGAAAATATGTGCCGTTGTCCTTACAATGGCACATATTTGACTTAGTTCTCTGGCCTTCATTGCTTCAAGCTGGTTACGATGTTGCTGCCTTCCCAGCATTCATTCTCTCCCTGATCATGAAACAGGTCAAGGGACAGGGAGAGATGGGGTGTCATCATGCTCTTGTGAATTACTCCTCCTCCTCCCTTCCATCTGGGACAGGATGGGGAACTGGGCACCTTGTGCAGGGGCCAGTGGAATAGAGGTAGCACTGCCACCATAACAAAGGTGGGAATAGAAACAGCTTCTAAGCTGGGGTGGCGGGTGCGCACACACTCTCGCTTCACAAAAGGGATGAAGTAGGCTATGCGGACAGGCTCGAGAGACTGCTGTGATGAGTAATTCTGAGTACAGGGGGCCTCAGTGGTTCTCTCTAAGCTTGGACTCATACACTGGGGCTACATCGTGGCTGATCTCAAGGAGCATGATAGTGAATGTGAACTGAACTGATTCTACACTGAGGGGCCATAAGGGTTTTTGAGCTGGAGAATTTTGAGAGTATGATTTAACCTGAAGCCTTTGAAACTGTCTTAAAGAGAATTTAGAAGTTGTCTTGTCTAGTGGTTTTAAACCTTTGCTTTGATGATCTCCTTGCAGGGCTGTTCTGGAGGGAGGGGCTGGGAAAAGAAGCTGAGAGGCTGGGACCTTAGGTGCCTATTCCCACAGAATCAGCAGTTCTGCCTCTGTTTTCCTTACTGAGCAGCCAGGTAAGAGTCCTTTCATCTCTTCTTTCCTCCATCCTTTCCTCCTTTCCTGTGGTTAAGCACATAGCAAAAAATGCCATCTTTACTGAGTAGTACATTTAAAAACAGTTGTGTTAAGTGTGTGTGTATGTGCGTGCGTGCTCAGTCGCATCCAATTCTTTGCGACCCCAGGGACTGTAGCCCCCAAGGATCCTCTATCCATGTAATTTTTCCAGGTAAGAATACTGGAGTGAGTTGCCATTCTTTCTCCAGAGGATCTTCCCGACCCAGTGTACTCACTGTTAAACAGATCTCCAGACTTTTTCCTCTTGCAAATGCAACACTATTCTCTTTAAAAAGCAATTCTCCCTTTCCTCCCCTTCTACACTGTTTATAAGTAAGATTACTTTTCAAAGAGCAATCAAGCAGCTGAAAAGGTTTGATAGTCCCCTAGTATATCCATCATTCCTCACTGTCTGCCCCCTGGCACCGACCTCTAGACAGTGAGCAAACTGAAATTCTAGAGGTCCTGGGAGGCCAAGGTGGTCACACAGTGCAGATGTTATATACACAGCTACTTAAGCTGGATTGCCAGGTTCAAATTTTGGTTCTGACGCTGTGTATGTAACACTGGGCAAGTGATTTAACACAATGCCTCAGTTTGCTCATTGGTTAAAGGGACATGATGGTAACAGAACTGGCTTTGTAGCCTTGTTGTGAAGATTAAGTGAGGTAAGCTAAACAAAGCACTTGGAACAGGGCCTGACACTTATATAAGTGTCTGCTGTTATTGTTAAGTGACTTCTAGCATGACACAGTTCCTTTTAAGGAGAGCTGTAACTTTGGGCCTACTATCAGCTCCCTTGGTGTGTGTCTTCTGAGTTTGCACTTAAGACTGAGTAGAAAGATAGTTTTGACTTGCAACATTTCCTCCCACACATCCCTATCTCTCTCATCTAGGGCACACCATTGATCTTGAAGGATGCTCCATCAGTATCTTAATCTTCAAGGGAGAAGTCATGCAGCTCATCTCAGACAGTGCAAGAAGCATGGTCATCCGATGGCATAAATTCAGCAAATATTTATTGAATACTTTGATGTAAGGACACCTCAGGTGGATACGGGGGACACTGAGCAAACCAGCCCCAAATCCTTACTCTTGAGGAGTTTGTGTTTTCTTGGGGCAGAGCTTTATAATGCAGCCCTCTTAAATGAAATGTTTTTCTTGAGCTCGTCTAGCCAAGGAAGATGAAAAGTTTGCCTAAAAATGTTCAAGTCTGGAATGCTCCATGCTTCTTGCTAGTTTTTGAACACTGTTTCATAAAAATAGATACTAAATACTGTGTGGAAATACTAGTGGTTTCAGATTTGAGGCGATTTTTCAGATACAAAGTTTCCAGATTGATTTATTTCCAGTTCTTACTCTGGGGTTGTGGGTATAGTACAGTTCATTACACTTAGAACTTGGTAAGGACAACATAAGGCTCATTTTACCTGTGCTTCAATCGGATATCAGAAGGAATGTGGGATTTCATCTGCCTATGCGTCTCCTGGGCTTCATCCTTTCCTCCTCAATATGAGCGGTTGATATTCAGACCCAGAGGAAGTGGAAGCAGGTGTAGTGGGATTGGGATTAGTTTTCTAGGGGGAAGAAAACAGAAATTGACATCATAAGCTAGGGCTATGCACCTGTGAGGAGAAGGCAGTGGCACCCCATTCCAGTACTCCTGCCTAGAAAATCCCATGGACGGAGGAGCCTGGTAGGCTGTAGTCCATGGGGTCGCTGAGGGTCGGACATGACTGANGTGATGATGGTGGTGGTGGTGATGGTGGTGGTGGTGGTGGTGGTGATGGTGGTGGTGGTAGTGGTGGTGGTGGTGGTGGTGGTGATAATATGGTGATGGGGTGATGGTGGTGGTGATGGTGTGGTAGTCACTGGTTCAATCTCTTGTGTGCACCAGACATTGTTTTAAGGACTTTTCAGTGCTCAAAATGGCCCCATGAAATAGGCACAGGAAGGCTAAAGGACTGACTCCAAGTCACAGCTAGTACATGTTCACGCTCTGAGGTTAGAAAAGAATTCTCCCCCGCTCCTTCTAGTAGCTGTGTGGTACTGTTGAGACTGTGTGGTACTGTGTGGTACTGAAGAGTCACAGCTGAGACTCTTCTCTGATCAGAAGTCTTCCTACTGTGAGTACGAGGTGAGGATCCAACTGCATTTTTTCCTGATGGCTCCAGTTAGTCTCAGCTCTGTTTCCCCAGTTTCCAGATGCCATCTTTCCCACACACCAAAGCCTTGAATGATGTCAGTCTATTTCTGGATTTTCTATTTGCTTCCTTGTCTGTGTAACCAAGCTCCAGCACCACACTTCTAATTTCTGAGGTTTTGTAACTGGTGTTAATATCTGGTAGGGTTTCATCTTGTCATTACTCTCCTTTCTCAGAACTACCCTACAAACTCCTGACTTGCTTATGTCTTCACAGTAATTTAAAAAATTGTGGTAAATTATACACTGCATAAAAATGACCGTTTAACCCTTTTGAAGTGTACCATTCAGTGATACTAGGTGCATTCACATTATTGTACTACCGTCACCAATCTCCATTTCCAGAACTTTAAAATAGTTTTATCGAAATATAGTTGATGGGCTTCTGTGGTGGCTCAGCTGGTAAAGAATCTGCCTGCAATGCGGGAGACCTGGGTTCAATCCCTGGGTTGGGAAGANACATTATTGTACTACCGTCACCAATCTCCATTTCCAGAACTTTAAAATAGTTTTATCGAAATATAGTTGATGGGCTTCTGTGGTGGCTCAGCTGGTAAAGAATCTGCCTGCAATGCGGGAGACCTGGGTTCAATCCCTGGGTTGGGAAGATCCCCTGGAGAAGGGAAAGGCTACCCATACCAGTATTCTTACCTGGAGAATTCCATGGACTGTAGAGTCCTTGGGGTCACAAAGAGTCAGACACAACGGAGCGACTTTCACTTTTTATAGTTGATTTGCAATGTTGTGTTACTTTCAGGTGTAGAGCAAAGTGATTTAGTTATATATATATATGTATACATACACATATATATATGTATTCTTTTTTTAGATTTTTTTCCAGCTCAGATTATTACAGGATATTGAGTAGAGTTCCCTGTGCTATACACGAGTTCCTTGCTAGTTGTCTGTTTTTTATATGTACTAGTGTGTATATTTTGCTCCCAAACTCCTAATTTATCCCTCTCCCCTTCCATCTTTGGTAACTATTTTTGTTTTCCGTGCCTGTGGGTCTATTTCTGTTCTGTAAATAAGTTCATTTGTATCATTTTTTAAAAATTATTTGCATGTGTGTTTGGCCACACTGAGTGGTTTCAGTTCAGTTCAGTCGCTCAGTTGTGCCCGACTCTTTGCGACCCCATGAATCGCAGCACGCCAGGCCTCCCTGTCCATCACCAACTTCCGGAGTTCACTCAGACTCACATCCATCGAGTCGATGATGCCATCCAGCCATCTCATCCTCTCTCGTCCCCTTCTCCTCCTGCCCCCACTCCCTCCCAGCATCAGAGTCTTTTCCAATGAGTCAACTCTTTGCATGAGGTGGCCAAAGTCCTGGAGTTTCACCTTCAGCATCAGTCCTTCCAATGAACATCCAGGACTGATCTCCTTTAGGATGGACTGGTTGGATCTCCTTGCAGTTCAAGGGACTCTCAAGAGTTTTCTCCGACATCACAGTTCAAAAGCATCAATTCTTCAGGGCTCAGCCTTCCTCACNCTGATCTCCTTTAGAATGGACTGGTTGGATCTCCTTGCAGTCCAAGGGACTCTCAAGAGTCTTCTCCAACACCACAGTTCAAAAGCATCAATTTTTTGGTGCTCAGCTTTCTTCACAGTCCAACTCTCACATCCATACATGACCAGTGGAAAAACCATAGCCTTGACTAGACGGACCTTTGTTGGCAAAGTAATGTCTCTGCTTTTCAATATGCTATCTAGGTTGGTCATAACTTTCCTTCCAAGGAGTAAGCATCTTTTAATTTCATGGCTGCAATCACCATCTGCAGTGATTTGGGAGCCCCCCAAAATAAAGTTTGACACTGTTTCTACTGTTTCCCCATCTATTTCTCATGAAGTGATGGGACCAGATGCATGATCTTCGTTTTCTGAATGTTGAGCTTTCAACATTTTGAAAGTGAAAAGCCAACTTTTTCACTCTCCTCTTTCACTTTTATCAAGAGGCTTTTTAGTTCCTCTTCACTTTCTGCCATAAGAGTGGTGTCATCTGCATATCTGAGATTATTGATATTTCTCCCAGCAATCTTGATTCCAGCATGTGCTTCTTGCAGCCCAGCATTTCTCATGATGTGCTCTGCATATAAGTTGAATAAGCAGGGTGACAATATACAGCCTTGATGTACTCCTTTTCCTATTTGGAACCAGTCTGTTGTTCCATATCCAGTTCTAACTGTTGCTTCCTGACCTGCATATCCAAACCCAAACCCATCCTACTTTATGGCTCAGCATGGCAATGTGACATTGACCAATGAGTTTTGTGGTTTCTAGGATAAAATTTAAAAAATGTTTCTCTATAGAAATATGATAATGAGTTTGCCTTATACCTCCTCTTTCTTCCCAAGGTTGAACACTATTGTGATGATAAAATATCTGGAGCAGTAGCAGCCAATTTGCAACCCTAAGTTTAGAAACATGAAAATCAGAGAAACCAGGTGGAACCTGGTTGGCAGGCTGTCACCAGAACTGGAATGCTGCTGCTGCTGCTACTAAGTCACTTCAGTCCTGTCTGACTCTGTGCGGCCCCATAGATGGCCGCCCACCAGACTCCCCCGTGCCTGGGGTTCTCCAGCCAAGAACACTGGAGTGGGTTGCCATTTCCTTCTCCAAGGCATGAAAGTGAAAAGTGAAAGTGAAGTCGCTCAGTTGTGTCCGACTCCTAGAGACCCCATGGACTGCAGCCCTCTAGGCTCCTCTGTCCGTGGGATTTTCCAGGCAAGAGTACTCTAGTGGGTTGCAATTGCCTTCTCCGAGAACTGGAATACGTGCTCCCAGATTTCCTGTTATATGAGATTAGATATCTTTATCACATGTGTTAATCTGGTTCTATTACTGGAAACTGGGAGTATTTTCATTCTTCTCATCTTTGAGATTAGATCCCCACATGACAGATGGGTTTCCATAATTGTGACTCACATGTACCTAGTCATCTATGATTTTTGACCCAGATCATTGGTCTTTTACTGCTGGGGAAACAACTTTTAAGAACCTCTAATTGCTGGTTTCCCACATTAGGTTCCATGCAACTTATAGGCCTGTCAGTCACTTCTACCCAGGAAGGTTCCATGACCAGTTAAATTTTGGAATCCTGCCTATGATGTCACCTCCTCAAGGTAATAGGTTCTGTGTCTTTAGTTCTTCTGTCTGTTACTGCCTTTGTTCTGGACCCCTTACCTCACTTGTCTGGACTTCTTCAGTAGCCTTATTTCTGATACCCCCACATGTCATTATTCCCCACCATTTTGATCTTACATGTTACCTCCATTCACTCATAGCTGAGCACATGCTGGATGCTGGGGCAGTGGACTGCCCTCATGGAGTTTTTATATTTTAGTCAAGGGAGTGATGTAGTGGTAAAAAAAAATAAAAACAATGCTACAGCGAAAAATATGCAGGATAGGAGAGAATAAGAGTTTCAGAGAAAAATCACTTGGGGAAAGGAGAAGAGCTACAACTTTGAATAGAGTTTCAGGGTAGACATTTCTGTGAATGTGACATATAGGTGGAGGCCTGAAGAAAAGCTCTCCAGGGAGACAGAACAGCATGTGTTAATGTTCTAAGGTGGGAGAAGGCTTGTGGAAGAGTGAGGAAGAGAGAATGAGTGGAGTGGAGGGAGGAGAGGAAGTAGTGGGGGCTTTGACCACCTGAGCTGTGGAGAGCAGTCATGTAATGCCTCCTGCACCCCTGCAGGGATGTGCAGTGCTGAGTGAGGGGGGACGTGTCAGGCAAGTTCTGAGCAGGGAAGTGATGTAATGACAGCCATGTGTTTTGAAAGGATGTGTCTGCTTGCTGCAGTGAGAGTAGATGCTGCTGTGAGAGTGGACTTCAGAGGCAGTGCTGGAAGGGAAGTGGAGACCCAGGGCAGGTAACTGCAATAATCCAGACGAGATGATGGCTTGGAGTAGTGTGTTTGCAGGGGAAGAATTGAGACCTGACTGGATTCCAGGTGTATTTTGAAAGTAGGGACAGGATATCATGATGAATTGGACATGGTTATGTGTACAAGTAGGATCAAGGATGATTGTAGGATTTTTTAAACTATGAAAGTAGAAGGTTGGAGTCCCCTTTTATTATGATGAGGAAGACTGTGGAACGAGCTGGTTGGGGAAGTGAGACAGGATGTCAGTCTTGGACAAGTAAAGTTTGGGATGCCTGTTAGAGCTGTAAGTGGAGATGTTTAGTAATCACTGATATATAAGTCCTTGTGATGCACGTCGGAGTTCACGGACAAAGTACAGGCTGAAGATATGCACTTGGAGACCATCAGCAAATCCATCTTGCTAAATGCAGTGAGAACACCTAGGGGAGGAGGGGATGAGGAGAAGTGAACAGGCCCGGGGACTGAGTCCTGGAGTGCTTCAGAGTTTACATGCAGATCTGGGGGTCAGTAAGAGCGTGAGAAGGAGCAGCTAGAGGTAAGAGAAAGAATGAGATATGCTGGAAGCTGAAGCTATTTCCAGGAGGACGGGTGATCACATGCTGCGGAGGACTGAGAAGTGACCTGGGATTTAGCAAGGGGAAGTCACTTATGGGACTGATAGGGCAGTTTTGGTGGAATCATGGGGCAACAGTCAGAGCTGAGCAGAGGAGAGGGACAGTGAGTTTAGACAAGTCCTGCAAGGAGTTTTGCTGTCAAAGGGATGAGAGATGGGGAGGTAGCTGAAGGGGAATGTGGGATCCAAGAGAATGTTTTGTTACAGCAAAAATTACAATAGGAGAAGCTAAATGGGCAAGGAAGATTTTATTCAAGGCTATTGCAATAGGAGAGAGAGGCCAGATCTCATTCTGAGCTCAGCTCATCTGAAGCTGGGGTCAGAGATGGTTCTTAAGGGCATTGGTGATAGGGAGCTGTAGGCTATCCATATTTGCCAATTGGTTTTACCCAAAAGAAAAGTAAACTCATATCTTTATAATAGGAGGGAGTTTACAACTTGAAGCAAGTTTATAACTTGAAGCTAGGTGCCCACTGAGGTTAGATTCCTCCCCTTTCATAGGAAATGGGTGGTGAAGATGCTGTTCTCTTTGATTGCATCACTATTTCGGAGAAGGTGCCCAGGTCCTGGAGAAAGATCATACTGGATTGAGAAACCAAGAAGCTTTATAAAAAATGTTTTTTGGTAATTTTTAAGGAGGACAGAGAGAAAATATACAAGTTTTCTAAAGAAAATGCTCCAGAGTCAAGAAGAATACTATCTAAAGTCTAATCAGCTTAAGGGGATTAAGGCCATCTTGGCCAGTTTCTAAAATAGCAAATTGAGGTTAGATTCCTCCCCTTTCATAGGAAATGTGTGGTGAAGATGCTGTTCTCTTTGATTGCATCACTATTTTGGAGAAGGTGCCCAGGTCTTGGAGAAAGATCATACTGGATTGAGAAACCAAGAAGCTTTATAAAAAATGTTTTTTGGTAATTGTTAAGGAGGACAGAGAGAAAATATACAAGTTTTCTAAAGAAAATGCTCCAGAGTCAAGAAGAATACTAAAGTCTAATCAGCTTGAGGGGATTAAGGCCATCTTGGCCAGTTTCTAAAATAGCAAGACCATCTTCCTCTTAAATTTCTGAGGTCTTCAGGATAATTAAGACTCTTTCCTAATCTGCTGCAGCCTCATGTGTATCCACCCTGCCTACTCCTGAGGCCAACTGATAGCCCCAGCACTCTTGGCTGTTTTTGGACCATTCTAGAGAGTGTTGTACAGGCTTACCTCTTTCTAGCTGTTCACCTCTCTGGTTACCTGCCAGGGCCCTTTCTGTGCAGGTCACAGCTCCCTCTCTTTTTTAAAAAATTAATTAATTTGTTTTAATTGGAGACTAATTGCTTTATAGTATTGTGGTTGTTTTTGCCATACATTGACACGAATCAGCCACCAGTGTACATGTGTCCCCCCTGTCCCAAGCCCCTCTGCCACATCCCTCCTCATCCCATCCCTCTGGGTTGGCCCAGTGCACCAGCTTTGAGTGCCCTGTTTCATGCATTGAACTTGGACTGGTCATCTATCTCACATATGGTAATGTACATGTTTCAATGCGGTTCTACCAAATCATCCCTTCCTCGCCTTCTCCCACAGAGTCCAACAGTCTGTTCTTTATATCTGTGACTTTTTTGCTGTCTTGCGTATATGGTCGTCATTACCATCTTTCTAAATTCCATATATACATGCATTAATACACTGTATTGGTGTTTTTCTTTCTGACTTACTTCACTCTGTATAATAGGCTCCAGTTTCATCTACCTCATTAGAACTGGGTCAAATGCATTCTTTTTAATAGCTGAGTGATATTCCATTGTGTATATGTACCACAACTTTCTTATCTACTCGTCTGCTGATAGACATCTAGGTTGCTTCCATGTCCTAGCTATTGCAAATAGTGCTTCAATGAACACTGGGGTACATGTGTCTCTTTCAATTCTGGTTGCCTTGGTGTGTATGCATAGCAGTGGGATTGCTGGGTCATAAGGCAGTTCTCTTTCCAGTTTTTAAAGTAATCTCCACACTGTTCTCCATAGTGGCTGTACTAGTTTGCATTCCCACCAACAGTGTAAGAGGGTTCCCTTTTCTCCACACCCTCTTCAGCATTTATTGTTTGTAGACTTTTTGATAGCAGCCATTCCAACTGGTGTGAGATGGTACCTCATTGTGGTTTTGATTTCTCTGATAATGAGTGATGTTGAGCATCTTTTCACGTGTTTATTAGCTGTCTGTATGTCTTCTTTGCAGAAACGTCTGTTTAGTTCTTTCTCTCATTTTTTTGATTGGGTTATTTTTCTGGTATTGAGATGCATGAACTGCTTGTATATTTTTGAGATTAATTCTTTGTCAGTTGCTTCATTTGCTATTATTTTCTCCCATTCTGAAGGCTATCTTTTTACCTTGCTTATAGTTTCCTTTGTTGTGCAAAAACTTTTAAGTTTAATTAGGTCCTATTTGTTTATTTTTGCTCTGGGAGGTGGGTCATAGAAGATCTTGCTGTGATTTATGTCATCAAATGTTTTGCCTATGTTTTCCTCTAGGAGTTTTATAGTTTCTGATGTTTAGATCTTTAATCCATTTTGATTTTATTTTTGCGATGGTGTTAGAAAGTGTTCTAGTTTCATTCTTTTATAGGTGGTTACCAGTTCTCCCAGCACCACTTGTTAAAGAGATTCTTTTCTCCATTGTATATTTTTTGCCTTCTTTTGTCAAGGATAACATGACCATAGGCGCATGGATTCATCTCTGGGTGATTTTGTTCCATTGATCTATATTTTTCCTTTGTGCCAGTACCATACTGTCTTGATGACTGTGGCTTTGCAGTATAGTCTGAAGTCGGGCAGGTTGATTCCTCCAGTACCATTCTTCTTAAGATTGCTTTGGCTATTTGAGGGTTTTTTTTGTGTGTGTGTTTCCATACAAACAGTGAAGTTATTTGTTCTAGTTCTGTGAAAAATATTGTTGGTAGCTTGATAGGGATTGCATTGAATCCAAAGATGCTTTGGGTAGTATACTCATTTTCACTATATGGATTCTTCTGATCCATGAACATTTTCACTATTTGGATTCTTCTGATCCACGAACATGGTATATTTCTCCATCTATTTGTTAAGTATTTTATTCTTTTCATTGCAGTGTTGAATGGGATTGTTTCCTTAATTTCTCTTTCTGTTTTTTCATTGTTAGTGTATGGGATTTCTGTGTATTAATTTTATATCCTGAAACTTTACTATATTCATTGACTAGCTCTAGTAATTTTCTGGTGTGTTTAGGGTTTTGTATGTATAGGATCTGGTCATCTTCAAACAGTGAGAGTTTTACTTCTTTTCCAATCTGGATTCCTTTTATTTCCTTTTTCTTCTCTGATTGCTGTGGCTAAAACTTCCAAAACTATGCTGAATAGTAGTGGTGAGAGTGGGCATCCTTGTCTTGTTCCTGACTTTAGGGGAAATGGTTTCAATTTTTCACCATTGAGGATAATGTTTGCTGTGGGTTTGTCATATATGGCTTTTATTATGTTGAGGTATGTTCCTTCTATTCCTGCTTTCTGGAGAGTTTTTATCATAAATGGGTGTTGAATTTTGTCAAAGGCTTTCTCTGTATCTACTGTGATAATCATATGCTTTCTATCTTTCAATTTGTTAATGTGGTGTATCACATTAATTGACTTGCAAATATCGAAGAATCTTTGCATCCCTAGGATAAAGCCCACTTGGTTTTGATGTATGATCTTTTTAATATGTTGTTGGATTCTGTTTGCTAGATTTTTGCTGAGGATTTTTGCATCTATGTTCATCAGTGATATTGGCCTCTAGTTTTCTTTTTTTGTGGCATCTTTGTCTGGTTTTGGTATTAGGGTGATGGTGGCCTCATAGAATGAGTTTGGAAGTTTACCTTCCTCTGCAATTTTCTGGAAGAGTTTGAGTAGGATAGGTGTTAGCTCTTCTCGAAATTTTTGGTAGAATTCAGC
>SJYX01016697.1:79699-90116 GCA_006410675.1 Oreotragus oreotragus
ATTCAAAAGCAGAGACATTACTTTGCCGACTAAGGTCCATCTAGCCAAGGCTATAGTTTTTCCTGTGGTCAAGTATGGATGTGAGAGTTGGACTGTGAAGAAGGCTGAGTGCTGAAGAATTGATGCTTTTGAACTGTGGTGTTGGAGAAGACTCTTGAGAGTCCCTTAGACTACGAGGAGATCCAACCAGTCCATCCTAAAGGAGATCAGTCCTGGGTGTTCTTTGGAAGGACTGATGCTAAGGCTGAAACTCCAATACTTTGGCCACCTCATGTGAAGAGTTGACTCATTGGAAAAGACTCTGATGCTGGGAGGGATTAGGGGCAGGATGAGAAGGGGACGACCGAGGAGGAGATGGCTGGATGACATCACAGACTCAATGGACATGAATCTGAGTGAACTCTGGGAGATGGTGATGAACAGGGAGGCCTGGCGTGCTGCGATTCATGGGGTCGCAAAGAACTGGACACTACTGAGCAACTGAACTGAACTGAAAGAACTTAAATTTAAAAAAATTAAAAAGTGATAATAATCATATATTTAGGAATTTCTTTGGAGCTGTTGTGGGCAATGTGGGGTCAGTTCAGTCTCAGATGGTTCCTTTTTGCACTTGCTCTCAAGTCTATAGGCCCTCTCCAATGCACAATGTTAACTACAGGGTTTTAATCTGTTGCTTCACTTCCAGAGCAGTTCCCTCTTCTTTGTTTACTGGCTTCCTCTGCTTGCAAGTCTCTTCAGTGTCTAATTTCCACCCTGACAAGGGGGCAGGTGTGGTCACTTATTTAGGCTCACTTGTTCAGTTGTGTTGTGGGGAGAGAGGGACACTGCAAACAAATATTACTGGCACGTGTCGGGAGTGGTTGCAGTGTATGGATCACACTGGGTTTGCCACAGCCCAAGGCATCGTGTGCTTCCCAGGTCTACACTGCTTATGCTCCAGGGTGCTCTGTAGGGGCACAGTCCCAAGTGGACCCTGCACCTCATGCACTTCCCAGGTCTAAGCCGCTCAGGTTCTCGGGTACTCCGCAAGGGCACAGACCCAACTGGGCGTGCATTTTGTCCCTTTCCCAAGTCCGAGCAGCTCAGGCGACCAGGTGCTTGGTGAGTGCACTGTCCCAGGAGAGCCGTGCATCTTTATCACCTCCCCGGTCCTGGTCACGCGGTTTCCTGGGTGAGTCACGAGAGCACCATTTCAGGTGTGCCACGTGTCTCCTCTGGGGAGCCGATCTCAGGCTGTGACACTCCTGGTGGATGTCAACCATCCAGGATCCCAGGAAGATGTGGTTAGCAACTGGGAGACTGCTCACAGTTTGGTGGGAGATGCTGTCTCTGGGGCCGAGATTGCAGCAGCCCCTTGCCTTGCTGCTCTGGCAGTTGCACGCCGGCCTCTCAGCCTCCAGGATTAGGGGGTGGGGTGGGGCCTATACACAGCCGGCTAGCTCTCCTTCGCTATTTGCTCAATCCTTTGTTCTGTGAGCAGACTCTCTGGTGATCCCACGATTTGTGTTGCTATCTCATGTTAGCTCCCTCAGATTGTCCTCAGGGCATTCAGGCCCGGTCCTTATGGTAAGGATGCAGCCTGTGCTCAGGGTAAGGTCCTTAGGGTAAGGATGCAGGCCGGTCCTTAGGGTAGGGATGATGCAGCCTGTGCCTCCCTGCCCAGCCCTTGCTTGCTGGTGGCTGACGTGAGCATCTGAACTACTTCTCCGCTGGTAGTTGCAGTTAGGCATGTATTCTGTGGTTTTTTTTTTTTTTTTTTCTTTTTCCTGATTATGTTGCCCTCTGAGATCCCAAAACTCCCCACAGACCCGCCTGTGAGAGGGTTTCCTACTGTGTGGGAACTTCTCCTTCATGACTCCCGCCCCAGGATGGGTCTCTGTCCCTAAATCTTTTGTCTCTCTTTCTGTCTTTTATATTTTGTCCTAACTCCTTTCGAAGAGAATGGGCTGCCCTGCTGGGTGTCTGGTGTCCTCTGCCAGCATTCAGAAGTTGTTTTGTAGAAGTTGCTCAACATTCAAATGATCTTTTGATGAATTTGTGGGGGAGAAAGTGGTCTCCTCATCCTATCCCTCTGCCATCTTGGGACCGCCTCCCCAGGGCACAGCTCTTATCTCATCTGTGGAACGCTACGTGACACTCACCCCAACTCGTGGTTTTCTTCTCTATGGGCCCTTAGAGTCTACACTCCTTGCATGGCACCACTTCAGTTTTAGGGGCCTCAGCTGATTTTGAGTTCCTCAAGTGTATAAGCATATTTTATTCCTCTTATTGGTTCTACCCAAACAAGGTTTGGTTCTTAGTCATTGTATGGGTAGGGGCTTCCCTGGTGGTTCAGTGGTAAAGAATCTTCCTGCCAGTGCAGGAACTGCTGGTTCAATCCCTGGGTCAGAATGATTCCCTGGAGAAGGAAATGGCACCCGACTCCAGTATTCCTGCCTGGAAAATCCCATAGACAGAGGAGCCTGGTGCGGCTGTAGTCCATGTGGTCACAAAAGAGTCTCAGTGACTTACAGACTAAACAACATCAACAGTCATGTGGGTAAGATGTAATGTATGTAATATTGCCAAAGACTTGCTGTTTCCTCTTAAAGCATAGCTCTCATCAACTAGGGAGAAGCCACAGAGCATTTTATTTCTAATACTTTGCATGCTATGCTAGAATTTATTTTGAGTACAGGTCTTACCAGGAGTTTCCACTGTCTAAGAAGTATGTGTGGTACAAAGGGAGTAATTGCCTATGTTTCTGTTTAATGGCAATAATTTGATTCTGAGTCCGTAAGCCCCACTAGTCCTACAAATTTAATAATTGGCTACTATAAAATGTGCTGGTTGAGATTTCATGACTTTGAGTCTTCACCCACCAGATGGATTTTGAGCAAAGGAGTTCATAAGTGATTCCTATTTTAGATTGTGTGATAATACCCAGAGAATCGTGTCAGAGCCAGTTTCTATTTCCTAGCTGTGTAAGTTGAGTGTGTGGAACGCCACAATTACAGATTGACAAGTTGGCTTAATATCAGCTCGAGAAAGGGCTGCAGCTACAGAGTTGCTGGATTGATTAAGTAATACAGTATTACAGGCCATAATAGGTTTGACAGGAGGTTTCCTGGGGTCTGGGGCTTTAGGATTCAACTTTGGAGCCCATGAGAAGGGCTGATGCTTACACCTGTAACTGTGCTGGGGGGGTGCTCCCTGTGATTACAGCTTCAGACCTTGGATGGGGCTAGAGAGGGAAAATCAGGCTTTAGAGTTAGCAGGAGAAAATGAACACGAAGACAAAAAACCAATAAGTGGTCACAGAGCTGCCAAGAGTGAAGGCAGTAACGAGACAGAATTAGTTCTTACTGACAACTTGAAATTGCCTGGAACATTATAAAAATCAATCAGCCTGTGAAAAGCAGACTCACAGTGACCACTGGATGGTGTGATGTTTGCAATTTGTCTGGACACAAATTTAGAAAAGCCAGTGGAAATTTAGCCTAATACACAGCGTTTGGCTGATACATAGCTTTTGAAGAGAGGGCTCAAAATTAGCTTCAACCATGGTTCTTTTTCTCCAGCAATCTTGAAATCAGTAGAACTGAAATTAGTTGATTACCCATTTCTCCAATTTAATATCAGTTGCTATTTTGCTGTCCTTATAATGAATTATAAGAAGTTGTAGTGTCTTTTCCTATTGAATATTCCTTCTTGAATTGTTTTTCTGCTTTTTAAAATCCTCTCTAATGGCATTTAACACTACTATTGTGGCCCTCAAGATTTTAAAAGAGTGTAGGGAACTTTTATCCTACTGAAGTTACTCTTCTAACAATTGTGGTGGTTGCTGAGCATATAGGCATGACTCAAGGAGTTTCAGCCTCTAAGCAGAAGCAGATGAGTCAGCCCTCAATTGCCATAGGTCTTTAGAAGTGTTTGTATTTGGTGGCTAAGTCTTTGCAGAGCAGGGATTGTGTATGGTTACTAACCTTATCCCTGGAATGTGGCATTGAGGGAGCTTTGTTAAATAGTTAAAAAAGAGACTCCTGTGGAGGCTGATGTATTGAGAAAAGAAATTTCAGATACAGGAGAAAGCAAGCACGAAGTTGCAAGATTATGAACAGATCTTCAGTTATTACGTGATGGCCAGCTGGTGGACGGCTGCGGGTCAAAGTGCCAGTGGAGGTGGGGCTAAGGCTGTAAAAGGCACCCTCTGAAGGCCATATGGAGCTGTGTAAGATCATGCACACACAAAGAGTGCTCATAAATGTTTACTACATGACTGAATGAATGAATGGAAGGACTTCAGAATTTCTCCTGCCACTATGAAAAGTAGTCTGAAAGGTGTGAATGTGGAACAGAACTCTTATGGGATGGAGGAATATTATTCCCCAGGGGACATTTGGTCATGAATGGAGATGTTTTAGGTTATTATAACTTGGAGGTTGTTACCGGCACCTAGATACGTATCTAAGAACACAGAGGACAGCTCCTACCCCCACACTCCAAATTATCCTGCTCCTAGTGGAGATAATGCTGAGGTTGAGAAAGCCAGGTCTAGAATGAGAAAGTCCTTAGCAGACAGGTTGCAAATTTACTGAAACTACAACTGAAATATATAGAGAAAATGTTTCTTAAATTTGCTTAAAGCTGGTCTAATATTCCTCAAGAGCCCCACTTACCCGGTTGAAGGAAAAAAAAATTGATACCATTAAGTTTTTTATGGTTTAGAACTGGGCCGGCTCCAATAAGTGTAAAGTCCCTTTAGAGAGTGATTGGTCTTTGGGGGATAATTGCATAGTCTCTTCTGTTGCAATACCTTCTCCTTCATTTTGTCTGATCTTCTCCAATTTAGTATCAGTTTATGAGACAGGCTCATGAGATCTCACAGAACCAGGAAAATTCTTTGAAGAGCTCAGGGTCCACTGCTGGATAGAACTGCCATCCTACAGTATTCAACCTAGAGTGGCCCAGCAGTATCTTTTTTTATTTACGTATTTGGGTTCCACGGAAGATTTTGAGAAAAGGGCTGTTCTGCTAAAATAAAATTTAAAAACCACTGATCCTAACCATCTTTGAGGCCATCTGCACTGGAATGTGAATTAAAGGCTTAGATTGCTGTCCTGTGACACATCAAGGCATTTTTATGGGTGTCATGACATTTGTTTCCACCTTTTGTTCCTGGGAATTGGGCCGCCCAAACCTTTCAGTCATGTCCAATTTTGTCATCGTTGTGTAGATGTGGATAAAAGCTTTCATCATGGTCAATATGTTCTTTACAAATGTAGCAATTTCTCGTTGAAAACTGCCCTCCTAAGGGAACATAATAGATTTCATGGTTCCCTATTGAAGAGGGAGGGTGCTAACTAGCCATGTGGCTCCAAGTACATCATTACAGTAACTACTTCCCTTTGAGGAATAAAGAGCTGGTATTACAGCCTGAAAATTTCATTTTAATACCAATAAAAAATTTTCACACTTGTTCTGTGAATAAAGTTTCTTCAGTAACTCCTTCTGTGTTGCTGAGTCTCTCCTGTTTCGCCCATGAGATTAGGACAGTGAAGTGAGAGAAACCTTTTGAAACAGGGCTGCAGTGGGTTTCTGATGAGGAATGAATAGCAGTTTCAATTACTGTGACTGTAATAGCAGTCAGTATTTATTGAGTGTTTATTGTGATCTAAGCATTGCTCCGAGCACATCTCATTTATTAACTTACATCCTAACCATAGCCCTACAAACAGGTGCTGAGACAGGGAACTGAGCCATGAGGAGGTCAAGGTCACACTTGACCAGACTCCAGTTCAAACCCCTGTGGTCTGGTTCTAAGGTTCAAGTGCAGGGTTTCCTGCATGTACTGATTTTTCTCTCTGCTTTAATGCTCTCCGCGTTAGTATCATCCATCTGCCTACACTAGAATGGAACTGAGCCATGAGGAGGTCAAGGTCACACTTGACCAGACTCCAGTTCAAACCCCTGTGGTCTGGTTCTAAGGTTCAAGTGCAGGGTTTCCTGCGTGTACTGATTTTTCTCTCTGCTTTATTGCTCTCCGCGTTAGTATCATCCATCTGCCTACACTAGAAAAGCAACGTCATGTCATCAGTGTCCTTAAGCAAAGATTTGGAACACTTAAACCTCCCTGCCATGCTCTTTAATTATCTTTTTTTTTTTCAACTAGAGATCAAGTGGTAAGTGCCAGAACTCTTTCCATTTTATGATCATCACATTGTCATGGGTCATCCTCCCTGGATTTGTGTGGCTCAGGGATGAGGGTCTAGCAGAGCATTGGTGGTTCATTCATCCATGAATTTAGGAAATATTTAAAGTCCAAGTTGGACACAGCACATGTCAGCATTGTGGGCTATAAAGAGAGATGGCTGCTTCTCCCAGAAGGATTTGTTACATTTGATAAAGAAAGAGAATGCACATTGATTAAACACCAGCTATGTACCAAGTACAGAGCTAGACATTTTACATTTGTTCTTAATGAACTCTTCTAATAACCTTGAGAGGTAGGTACTATTTCCATCTGATGGATGGAAAACAATCTCAGAGACTGAAGCAACTGTTTTAAGTCACACAGTCAATAAAGGGCAAAGTCAAGGATCAAACCCTGGAGTAGATTAAAGAAGAAAAAGTTTTAATGAGATCTGTTGTGTCTAGATCTTTCCACATCTAAAGAAAAGAAGAGCCAGTTAGTTCTGGAGAACAGTGTTTTTTCAAACCACTTTCCATGGAGTTCATTTCAGAAGATCTTCCTCCTAGAGTAGTGGAGGGGAACCAAATTGTTTGGTGGCCCAGTATAAGAAGTGGCATGCTATTTTCTTCTCAGTGGTTCACAGTGCTCATTAGCACGGTGAGACCCGCAGAAGTACTGCAGAAGGACATTTTTTGACTTTGTTTAATCCACTGATTGTTTCCCAAACTTCCAAGGTGATCAGCAGAAGACCACTTTGGGAAATTGTGGTTTGAAGGAAGGAAGCCTTAGGGGGAGAAGCAAGAATATGGCTAAACTGCCACTGGATAATTAAAGCTTCTTTGGGTCATTTGAGATGCTGAGTGAGAGGGGCTCCAAACCTCGGAGCCTAAACTCTTCTCTGCCAGGACTAATTCTGTCTGTACAGTCATATTTACTGCCTGTGTGTATGTGTGTGTCTGTGCATGTGTACATGCGTGCATGCATGCGTGTCTGTTCCCAGGGCAGGGGAACCAGGCCTGGGCGTCAGGGGTTTGGTTCCAGTTCAGGTATGTGACCCTAGCCTGATATGACTTTGTCAGAATGGAGACCTGTGCATTGGCTGGGATTGTGTGGCCAGTGTGCTGACTTTGTCACCACCTGCAGAGAATCTGCCTGCAAATGGGTGTGACATAAAGGAAAGCAGGGGACTTGGAAAGCTACCTGAAAGAAGTGGCTCATGTGAAGCCCATGGCTGGTTTTGACTGGTGATTTTAACCATCAAAATGTTTAAGATGGGTAGGGTTGACTGACCTCTAACCTTACTTCCTGATGATAAGGAAAGCAGGTCTCACAAAAATGTTATCACACAGGTCGATACCTAGTAAATGCATGTCTAAGTGAGAGCAGGAGCCACATAGTTTGATGTATTCTATTAGCTTTACCAATTTAGAAATCTTGATTTTTTTTTATGTCTGCAGTAAAGACCCTGCTCTCCTTTTCTTTTTTTTTTTTTTAGATGTTTTCTGACAACTTCTTAGCATTCTTCCTTCCTCTTCCCCACATGTGGGTAAGGGTCAGAAAGCCTGGATGTTCCTTCCTTTGTTGCCGGGGTGGGGTGGGGGTGGTTTCAAACCACTCAAGCCTCTTTCTTTGTGCAAACTCTGTCCCCGGCCCCATCCCCTAAACATAATAAGAACTCAAGCCAGTCTTCTATTTTTCAGTCCTGACCTCCAAATCCAGTTTTGGGTAAGAGTCCATCCTGTGTCTGCAGAGTGGCCCCATCAAGGTGTTTGCTTGGAAGGTTTGACTGAGGCAGATATAATGATATCCTAGAGGCAGGATTCTTTTCCATTAAGTGAAAGTGAAAGTTGCTCAATCGTGTCTGATTCTTTGTGACCCCATGGACTATACAGTCCTTGGAATTCTCCAGACCAGAACAGTGGAGTGGATAGTTGTTCCCTTCTCCAGGGGATCTTCCCAACCCAGGGATCGAACACAGGTCTTCCACATTGCAGGCAGATTCTTTACCAGCTGAGCCACCAAGGAAATCCAAAAATACTGGAGTGGGTAGCCTATCCCTTTTCCAGGGGATCTTCCTGACCCAGGAATTGAACCAGGTCTCCTGCATTGCAGGTGGATTCTTTACCAGCTGAGCTACCATTAAGATCTGTGTAAATAACAAGAAATCTGCCAGACCTGTAGCTTGACACATGCCTGGTTTGGGATGAAGCACTGGGAGGGGATCACCGGGGGTAAAAACCCTACGTCTAACAGAAATGATATACCAGCATTTTTCTTGCAGGGGGAGGAATATCTCAAATACTTGCTAGTCTGCATAGTTTTGAATATCTTTAACTCCACCATTAATAACTCATTCTTAACATTCATCATGTTAATTAATTAGCTCCTGTCTTCTTAGTCTCACTGTTAATTGGCAAAGCCTTGGTGTTGATAGAAATTTGGATAATTGAAGTGTCTGTCATTGTCTCTTGTAGGTTCCCTTTTTTGTATAATGTTTCTATCAATATTAGGGCTACAGATTGTCCCTAGAATTGAAGCTGAACCAACATAGATATGATTTCACATGTCTTTGCTGAAGGATTTAAAAACAACTGACCTTCTAACACTTGACCTTTGTAGAGACCTTGGGTCCAGTTATGCCTAATGCTAAATCTTTTCATGAACTTAACAATTACATGAGCCAATGAATTCCTTCTATATTTCAGCTTAGGCTGGTATGAGGTGGGTTCCTGTCAGTTACTCCTAAAATACTTCTGAACAAAATAGAGAGCTAGGAATTCAGAGTAGAGGGTGGAGAGGCTTATAGTTGTTCCTCCTACCCTCCTCGATTTTCTCTAGCTGAACGGTATCTGATAATTGTGTAACTGAATTTTTAAGGAAAATAGTAAAACTTCCAGTGTTCTTATCCAAACCCAGTTCTTAGTGGCAGAAAATGCAAATCTCCTCAGCTGCAGTGTTAAGTATTGTTCTGAATTTCAAAGCTGCCTTAGTGAAGTCATGTTCCAGCTTTATTTACCCCCCACCACAAGCCAGTCTTCATGGAATGGCTCTTTTTAAATAGCTTCCTTAGAAGATTGAAGCATTGGGACGAAAATGGAACGCTTTCCTCAGCCTCAGAGCACATGTTAACAGCACAGGAGGTACAAGGGTCCTCAGAAATAAAGATCATTACAAAAGAGTATGCTTGTTTGCTTTTCATGCAAATCAACATTTCCAGAGGACGTTTAAAAAGCCAACTGAGGTTAAAAAAAATGACAGAGTGCTCTCCAGATAAACCCCTGCCCCTGTTCCAGGGTGAAAATATAGTCTTGGCTGTGGCGTTTCTGCCTTTCTGGCTTATGGAGTCATTCAGTGTTGCTGAGAGGAAGAAGAGCAAGAGTGGCTCAGAAACCTCCACACGAAAGCACGAGGTGGGCCCCGGGGAACTGTGGGATGCCACTGGGACCCCCGGGGGTTTGGGGGCATTTTTGATGCTTAAATGCAAGGCGTGTTCTGCACTCATGAAGTGATGGAGCGAGAGACAGACATGCCTCCATGGACCTGGCCCTGCAGTGGGAAGATGGGCGATGAGCAGGGGAAGGGATGCATGTGATAGCATGATTTTTACTCGCATGATTTTGAGTACTAGTGCTTCAAAGACACAGACTGTGCTGGACCTGTTGGGGGTGACAGGGTTGGGTTGACGGAACTGAGGGAGTGGGGAGGGAGGAGTCAGCTTCCTATTTAGGTCTGCCGGTGAACCCTCAGGGGACTAGTGATCCATCTGTCTGCGCACCTGAATGGTTTCTAGTAACAAATAGCCCAAGAGAATGGCATCTTACTATGGGCTTGTTAGACATGAGAATCAGTAGGTAGACTTATCAGCTCATCATTTAACAACTGGTTGGGGGAGGTAATTATTAAAACCTTGTATTATGTACCAAGCACTGGGAATATGATATAGAGACTGGGTTTGAAGGTCATTTAGGGCCTGGCTACTGGACATGTGGCCCACTGACAGGCAGTATTGGCATCTCAGGGAGCCTGTTAGAAATGTAGACTCTCAGGCCCCACTCTGGGCCTGCTGAATCAGTCTGCTTTTCAAGTAAGATCCTGGTAACTCATGGTTTGAGACACCTTAACACTGAAGCACTGGCTTAGGCAACAGTTAGCAATGAGTGGATCTGGAACCTGCCCTCATCCAGATCTTGAGTTTGTTGATGGAGACAGACATGCAAATACATGACGACCTAGTGCAAAAGCTAC
>SJYX01016697.1:91260-103755 GCA_006410675.1 Oreotragus oreotragus
AAAAAAAAAAAAAAAAAATCAGGGAAATTCCCCAAAGAGCCCTACTGGGGAACAACAGAAACATCCATTGTAAACAGCAGGTTTGTCTTCTGACAGGTTTTGTTTGCAAATGATAACAATTACAGGTAATTTTTCATTTCGATTGGAGGAGCAGTATTAAAGAGAGCGAGGGGAGAGGGAGGATGAGAGCCAGCAGCTCTCCCAAGTGTCTTATTCACTCCCAGGTCTACAACCGAACACGAGCATGCAGGGCCAGGTAGTGTCTCCTCATTCCATTAAGTGAGATCTAATTGTGGCTGTTCGGTCTGTTGGCAGATGCAGTTTCTACATAACAACAGCCCAGAGACAGAGCTGCGTGATTAATGCCTCGAGCTGTCATATGCCCCATTATCTGTGCATTTGCATAACTTAATGGTTTAGGACAGGGGAGAGAGGATGCTTAATTTAATGTTTAGCAGGCCCTTGATAGCTGAATAATTTAAGAACTGTCAAGGGGGGTCAGTCCTACAGCGATTCAGCGAGACAGCTATGATTTCTGCATATCGTTAAAATTCTTACTTAGGATAAATTTTTTCTAAGAAAAAAGAAAACAATGCCTGAAAGCAAGCACTGATTTCCCCCCGCCCCCACTTCTTTTCCCCTGTTAACCATTTCCTTCCCGCGGCAAGTGGAAATGTTGTCTTTGATGGAAGTTAGAGGTCTGAAGACAGCTGGGGAGGTGTGGGTTTACACTCACCCCCTTCTTCATCTCTTCTCTCCTCCCAAGACTCCCAGGCAGCACACCTCTTCCTGTCTCTTATACACATCTGGTGGGGGGGAGGGCTGTGAGTGTGGAAGAAGGTGTGAGTTACGCTCATGAGGCACGGGTCGGGGAGGAAGGTCAGGGAAGGCTCTCAGAGCTAAGTCACCAAAGCTGTGACTTCTAAATGGGGAAAAGCCACACAGATTTGTGTCTGAGGCACTAAGGCAGGGGTTTCCAACTTCCGAGATCTAACGCCTGATGATCTGAGGTGGAGCTGATGTAATAAATAGAAATAAAGTACACAATAAATGGAATGTGCTTGAATCATCACAAAACCGTCTCCTGTCTCCCAGGACTGTGGAAAAATTCTTTTCCACGAAACTGGTTGCTGGTGCCAAAAAGGTTGGGGACTGCTGCTCTAAGGGACTTGTGGGAAGATGGAGTAGGGGAGGGTGAAGCAGAGTTCAGGAGGCCAGTGTTCCAGATGAGGCCAGAGGTACCTGAATCCTTGTGGCTGGGTTTGCCCTGGCTTACGGGGCCTTGGGAGGGAGACGTGAAGGTTGAGGAGGAGACAGTAAAGAACAGGCAGGCTTGGAAGGCTTGGAAAGAACACGGTGCATCTTCTTAATGTTGAAATGACTGAACTCGATCTACGCAGAAACCTGGGAGTTTCCCCCTTCGTGATGACTATGGATCCCCCCCACTGGCCTGCTCCTTGTCTCTGCACAGATCTGTTCTGTCTGCATGTAGAAGTTAGGGGTGTGCTGACCCGGCTCAGAGCTAAGTGGTTTGATATGGGTGTTAGTGTAGCTAGTGGGAGAGGCGGAAGAGGAGGACAGGCTGGCTTCTGCAGTTGGCAAATCATCACTGCTCCTTTCTGCTCTGGGTTTCTGGCTCATAAACACATGTAGTCTTCCTCAGAGTGTTGGAGAACTTTCAAGGAAAGGAGGAAAAACAATACCATTGATTGTTTGCAATTTAGTGATTCTGTATTCAGCAGACAGGAAGAACAGCTCTGAGATTGAATACCTGTTGCCAGGGACCAAGTCTAAATGTCTCCATGACTTTATTTTAGAACAGTGGTTTCCCAAACATTTTTTTTTTTTTGGCTTGGAAGGCTTGGAAAGAACACGGTGCATCTTCTTAATGTTGAAATGACTGAACTCGATCTACGCAGAAACCTGGGAGTTTCCCCCTTCGTGATGACTATGGATCCCCCCCACTGGCCTGCTCCTTGTCTCTGCACAGATCTGTTCTGTCTGCATGTAGAAGTTAGGGGTGTGCTGACCCGGCTCAGAGCTAAGTGGTTTGATATGGGTGTTAGTGTAGCTAGTGGGAGAGGCGGAAGAGGAGGACAGGCTGGCTTCTGCAGTTGGCAAATCATCACTGCTCCTTTCTGCTCTGGGTTTCTGGCTCATAAACACATGTAGTCTTCCTCAGAGTGTTGGAGAACTTTCAAGGAAAGGAGGAAAAACAATACCATTGATTGTTTGCAATTTAGTGATTCTGTATTCAGCAGACAGGAAGAACAGCTCTGAGATTGAATACCTGTTGCCAGGGACCAAGTCTAAATGTCTCCATGACTTTATTTTAGAACAGTGGTTTCCCAAACATTTTTTTTTTTTAAACAGAACTGAAAAAAATTGTTTCATGTACTTAGCTGTCATGTTGAGTGGTGCTCCTGCTGCTGTTGGGGGCTGGGGAGGATGGTGATCATCTGTCTCTCCCACAGTGGGCCTCTTACTTACCAAGAAGGATTGTAGAACCACAGGGTTCTTGAGACACCAGTTGGAAATCAGTGTTTGGGTATGAAAAGAAAATAGGTCTACTCAACTCCTGTGTTGAGTTGCATATATGCATATACATAGATGGTTCCCTCAAAGGCATCAGTGTTATCCTCAGAGCTCCAAAATAAAACTAAAAAACCCCCAAACACTGGACAGACAAAAGACAAGCAATTGGCTGCCTTATAAATGCTTAACAACTTGGATTTTAAAGAATCCATATGCTGTGACTTGAGTGTTAAATCAGGAAGAAGCACAATGAAAGTTCTTGGGAAGATGGTGGGATGTCCCCCAGCCCATTTAATTCACCCCTTACTGCAGTGGGGAGACCCTGGCTTGGTCTCTGTCTGCCTGCTTCCCCATATGATAAGGTACGAGTGGGAGCAAGGCAGGTAAGCTGATGGGTGTTCCAGCAAACAGTCTTGTGGGGAAAGTCAATCTGGCTTCCCAGACAGCCATCTGGAGGCTGTGATGGGAGGTCTGTTTGCTTCTGCCCAAGCCCCAGCCTCTTCTCCAAGATGGAGAATTTGTTTAAAAAAAAAAAAAAAAAATCAGGGAAATTCCCCAAAGAGCCCTACTGGGGAACAACAGAAACATCCATTGTAAACAGCAGGTTTGTCTTCTGACAGGTTTTGTTTGCAAATGATAACAATTACAGGTAATTTTTCATTTCGATTGGAGGAGCAGTATTAAAGAGAGCGAGGGGAGAGGGAGGATGAGAGCCAGCAGCTCTCCCAAGTGTCTTATTCACTCCCAGGTCTACAACCGAACACGAGCATGCAGGGCCAGGTAGTGTCTCCTCATTCCATTAAGTGAGATCTAATTGTGGCTGTTCGGTCTGTTGGCAGATGCAGTTTCTACATAACAACAGCCCAGAGACAGAGCTGCGTGATTAATGCCTCCAGCTGTCATATGCCCCATTATCTGTGCATTTGCATAACTTAATGGTTTAGGACAGGGGAGAGAGAATGCTTAATTTAATGTTTAGCAGGCCCTTGATAGCTGAATAATTTAAGAACTGTCAAGGGGGGTCAGTCCTACAGCGATTCAGCGAGACAGCTATGATTTCTGCATATCGTTAAAATTCTTACTTAGGATAAATTTTTTCTAAGAAAAAAGAAAACAATGCCTGAAAGCAAGCACTGATTTCCCCCCGCCCCCACTTCTTTTCCCCTGTTAACCATTTCCTTCCCGCGGCAAGTGGAAATGTTGTCTTTGATGGAAGTTAGAGGTCTGAAGACAGCTGGGGAGGTGTGGGTTTACACTCACCCCCTTCTTCATCTCTTCTCTCCTCCCAAGACTCCCAGGCATCACACCTCTTCTACTCTGATTTTTTCTCTTGTTCTTTTTGTCCCCTCAACCATCTCACCCTGTGTGCAGTGTTTTATGACCCATTTGCACCCCCATAACCTCCAGATTGTAGCGGAAAGGCAGCTGAAGAAGGGTATGGAGAGAGGGAGGAGGGGAGGAGCAGAATTTGCTTAAAATCTACTAGCAGCCCAATCTGCTTTCAATAGGAAACACTGTCAGTTTCATTAGTTGCTAATGAATATTATTAAACTAATCTGTCATTTGTTTTCTAATTATGTGTCACCAGGCATCTCAGTGGCAGCTGAGGTGACTGCTGGTGAACAAGTTTCCTCCTTGAATCCCCCCTCCCCTTTTTTATTTTGGTAAAATAAGAACAGTCAGGAATGATTAGCAATAATTTGAGCCTGGTAAGCTTTTTTTCCTCCTTTCCCCAGTCTTGCGGCAAATTTTCTCCCCCACGTTCCTAATAGCTGCTGGGGTCTTATCACCACCTAGCCTTGCAACCCGCTCCCGGGGTGAGGCCCCAGCCCATGCCAAACTTGGGGTAGCTCTGCTTCTGAAGTCTTCAGCTACACTGTGACCACAGCTTCCTATCACTTCCTGTCATAGTTTTGTGGGTCTGGAATTTGGGCAGGACCCAGTGTGTGACATGGACTGGGTCATTCAGTGTTCAACTTGTCTAGAGGGTCCTGGTCAGCTTGGCTCACATGTCTAGCCACCTGATGGAAGAGGCCTGGTGGTTGCGGGCTCAGCTGGACCCGGTCTCAGTCCCTCCATGTGGTCCTTCCAACAGAGCAGCTGAACTGCTTCCACAGTTGCCCTGGAATCCAAGAGAGTATTCCACAGACTAGAAGCAGAAGCTGCCAGGGTCTAAGGGGCTGTCCTAGAAGTTCAAATAGCATCCTTTCTACCATATTCTGTTGGACAGTGCAGTCAGGATCTACCCAAACTCAGTCTACTCCTAACTTGAGCTATTGAGTGCAGCCTAGAAAACTGCACATCCCTACAAAGTGGCCCCTCTGAAAGCAAGTGGGTTCAGATCTCTCTTGGGTCATCAAAGTCTTAGACTTCTCCCTTTGCCAAAAGTTAATATTCCTCTAAAGTCTGTCTGTGGGTCTTTTCTCATGATGTCTGTTCTCCCTCCATGATGTAACTTGTGGGTGTGTCAGTTGCTGTCTAGTCTGAAGATCCCCAAACAGATCTGACCCAGGTAGCTTTCCTGAGCATGTATAATTACCCACTAGGAATCTTGACCTGGATGTCTCACAGACAACTCATGCTTTACACACAATCTAAAGACAGACCGTTGGGCTTCCCTGGTGGCTCAGAGGGTAAAGAATCCGCTTGCAGTGCAGGAGACCTGAGTTTGATCCCTGGGTCGGGAACATTCCCTGGAGAAGGAATGGCTACTCACTCCAGTATTCTTGCCTGGAAAATCCCATGGACAGAGGACCCCAGTACGCTACAGTCCATGGGGTTGCAAAGAGTCAGACACGACTGAGTGATTTCACTTCACTTCACATGTACTCCAATTCTTTGTTTAAGGTTCTCTGAGCTATTTTAGATCTTGCATGCTGAAAACATTTGGCAATGTCTGGAGAAATTCTTGTCACAAGTTGGACATACTATTAGTCAGGGCTGTTGCTAAATGTTCTGACAGCTTCCCACAACAAAGAATTACCTGGCCTAAAATGCCAGTAGTGCTGAGGCTGAGAAACTGTTTTAGATCAAATTTCATTGTGTTACTATTCCTTTGTACTTATTTCCTGTATTGTCCACATTTTATTTGAAGTGAGTCTCTATCCTTAGATTGTGTAAACTGAAGGACAAGATTTTATATTCTGGCATATAGAACATTTTAGGGATTATTTATTTTAAAATGCCTTGATATTTCTAAGTTTTTTTTCTGCATACCGTATTGGCTATTGTTGAAGCTATTATTAGTCCTTTGCACTTTAGTGTGAATGAGGCTTGTCTGCTCTATTGAAAAGATTGACAGGTCAGGGAAAGTAACTTGAGGAGAGGGAAGCACTATAGTTTTCACTTGTCTTGCAAGCTTATCCTCTTCCATTCTGTAAATTTTCAGGTTCTCCTTTTTCTTCTTTATAGTCCCAAACACTTTTCAGAAAATCTCCAAGCAGCCTTTAGTTTACTAGGACTTCTAACAGTGACGATCAAGAGAAGAGCTACTTACCTGTCTCTTGGCTTCTGGCTCCNGCTGCAGTTCATGGGGTCACAAAGAGTCGGACATGACTGAGCGACTGAACTGAACTGAACTGAAGGCTTGAAGTTCATTATTTCCATATATAATATCCAGTTGTTTCCACACATTTCTTACAAAAACTACCTTGTCTCTACTGAATTACTTTGATACCTTTGTTGAAGATCAATTGACCATATATATATGTCTGGCTATCTCTGGGTTCTATTCTGTTTATCCATCTATATGTCTATCTTTATGCCAGTGACATACTCTTTTTATTTTGTAAGTTTATAGTAAGTCTTGAAATCAAGTAGTGTAAGTCTTCCAACTTTGTTCTTATTTTTAAAAATCATTTTAGCTATTTTAGGTTCTTTTTTTAATATAAATTTTAAGATTAACTTGTCACTTTATTCAAAATAAGCTTATATGGATTTTGGTCTATAGATTAATTTGAGGAGGATGGCCTGGGATTTCTTTGGAAGGAATGATGCTAAAGCTGAAATTCCAATACTTTGGCCACCTCATGCAAAGAGTTGATTCATNGTTCTTTTTTTAATATAAATTTTAAGATTAACTTGTCACTTTATTCAAAATAAGCTTATATGGATTTTGGTCTATAGATTAATTTGAGGAGGATGGCCTGGGATTTCTTTGGAAGGAATGATGCTAAAGCTGAAATTCCAATACTTTGGCCACCTCATGCAAAGAGTTGATTCATTGGAAAAGACTTTGATGCTGGGAGGGATAGAGGGCAGGAGGAGAAGGGGATGACAGAGGATGAGATGGCTGGATGGCATCACTGACCTGATGCACGTGAATCTGAGTGAACTCCGGGGAGTTGGTGATGGACAGGGAGGCCCGGCCTGCTGCAATTCATGGGGTCGCAAAGAGTCGGACACGACTGAATGACTGAACTGAACTGAACTATTTTAACAACATAGAGTCTTTGCTGATCTTTGCAATGATATATGTGTATACTTATTTAGATATTGTTTACTTCCCCTTTGTAATAGCTTGCAGTTGTCACAGCATTCATTAAACTTATTCCTAAACTTATTTCTTCATTCATTTTTGTGAATGAAGTTGTTTTCCAAATTTCATTTTCTTATTATTTTGTGTTAGTATAGAGAAATCGGCTTCCCTGGTGGCTTAGATGGTAAAGAAAGAATATGCCTGCAATGCAGGAGACACTGGTTTGATCCCTGGGTTGGGAAGATCCCCTGGAGTAGGAAATGGTTACTCACTCCAGTATTCTTGCCTGGCAAATCCCATGGACAGAGGGGCCTCATGGGCTATGGTCCGTAGGATCACAAAGAGTCGAAAATGACTTAGCGACACTTTCAGTATAGAGAAATACAATAGATTTTTGTATGTTGACCCCATATTCTGCACTCTTGCAATGTTCACTTATTAATTTAGTCTGATTCTTAGGGATTATTTAAAGTTTTCTACACACCATCATGTCATGGTTCTTGTCTTATGTAGAAAGCCTGAGCTTTCAAAATATTAAACCAACCCTGCATCCTTTGAAATAAAACTATGTTTGAAATAAACTGCATGTATATCCTTTTAATATTTTGTTGGATTCTATCTATTTTTTTTTTTGCCTGCGGTGCACAGCTTTGGGATCTCAGTTCCCTGATCAAAGATTAAACCCAGGCCATGACTATGAAAGCTAAAAATCCTCACCACTAGATCACCAGGAAACCCAGTACTCTTGCCTGGAAAATCCAATGGATAGAGTAGCCTGGTGGGCTATAGTCCATGGGGTCGCTAACAGTCGGACAGACTGAGCGACTTCACTTTCACTTTTCTCTTTTATGCATTGGAGAAGGAAATGGCAACCCACTCCAATATTCTTGCCTGGAGAATCCCAGGGATGGGGGAGCCTGGTGGGATGCCATCTATGGGGTCACACAGAGTCGGATACTACTGAAGTGACTTAGCAGCAGTAGCAGATCACCAGGAAACTACTTATTTGCTACTATTTTGTTAAGGATTTTTGTGTCTATGCTCATGAGAGATGTTGGTGTGCAGTTTTATTTTCTTGTAATATCTTTGTCTGGTTTTTGGATCAGGGTAAAATTGACCTCATAAAATGAGTTAGGAAGTATTCCTTTTTTCTACATCTTCTGAGTTTGTATAGAGTTGATATTCATTTTTCCTTAAATTTTTGATTAAATTGACCTTTGAAGATTTCTTTTTCTTTTTAAAAAAAAGTTTAAAATTTTAAATTGTATTTATAGAACTCTTTGAGTTTTTTTGGTTATTGTTATTGCTTTAATTTATTCTTAGTCACTTTTGTTATTTGCATCTTTTGAGAATTTGTCCATTTTGACCATTTGCCAAATTTGTTCAGTTATCCATTTATTGTCATAAATTTGTTTGTAATAATTCCCTATTATCCTTTTTTGTATCTGTATAATCTGTTTCTGTGTCTTTCTTTTATTTCTAATATTGATATTTTATGCCCCTCTATTTTTTCCTTTATCTGTCTGATAAGAGGTTTATCAGTTTTATTGATCTTCTCAATGACCTAACATTTGATTATTTTCTGTTTTCTATTTTATTGATTTCTGCCACTATCTGTACTGTTTCCCTCCTTTGGTTTGCTTTAGATTTATTTGCTCTTCTTTTTCTATCTTCTTAGAATGAAAGTTTATTGATTTGAGACCTTTCTTGTGTTTGAATATTGGCACAAGGCCATAAATTTCCATGTAAGCCCTATTTTAGCTGCACTCCATAAATTTTGATAGGTTCTATTTTTGTTATAGTTTAGTTCAAAATATTCTCTAATTTATCTAGTAAGTTTTTTCACTGACCCAGAGTTTCTTTAGAAGTGTGTTATTTTCAAATATTTGGAAATATTTGGATCATCATATTTATTGTTTTTGATTTCTAACTTAATTCAACTTTTGTCAGAGAACATTATCTGTATGCTTCAATATTTTGACATTAATTGAGATTTGTTTTGTGGGCCAGAATATGGCCTTGACTGGTAAACTTTCCATGAGCACTTGAAAGAATGTATATTCTGCAGTTGTTTGATGATGTGTTCAAATTTTCCACCTCCTTGCTGTTTTTTTGTCTCTTTTTCTGTCAGTTGCTGATAAAAGCATTTTATCAGCTGATAAAAGTTGCAGTTTCTAGCTGACTATGATTATGGAACTCTCTATTTTTCCCTATAAAACTGTTATATTTTGCTTCTTGTGTTTTGAAGTTCTGATACTTATGCTGCTGCTGCTGCTAAGTCGCTTCAGTCGTGTCCGACTCTGTGCGACTCCTGGCTAGAATTCTGCAAACTGCGTTACTAAAACTCCCCTGTCAAATGACTTACAGTTACCTTCTACAAATTGGAGGCACTCATGGGAGATTAGGAGGCATGAAGAAAGTAACGATGTTTTATACACTTCTGAAGCGCAGCAAAGGTAATAGTGGTGGCAGACAAGTGTGGTCTCTCTGCATCCTGCCCAAGGTGGCGGGTATTCCAGCAACAAAGCTCCTGCAGACTCTGACTCCAGGGACAACTTTAGGCTCCAGATTTTCTTCAGAGAAACCATGGCTGTTCCAATAACACCAGCATTGAGTGTTCTGGCGGTGGCCTAGATTATGGACTCTTTTATTTATTTATTTTTAATTTATTTTTACTTTTGGCTGTGCTGGGTCTTTGTGGGCTCTCTCTAGTTGCGGCGAGTGTGGCTGCTCTCTAGTTGTGGTGCGTGGGCTTTCTCTTGTGCAGCTCTAGACATGCAGGCTTCTCTAGTGCAGCATGCAGGCTCAGTAGTTGTAGCACACTGGCTTAATTGCTCCACTGCTTGTGGGATCTTCTAGGGCCATGGGTTGAACCTGTGTCCTTTGCATTGGCAGGAGATTCTTAACCCCAGGACCACTAGGGAAATCCTGAGATCATGGACTTCGAATAACATTTTCCTTTTGTTCCTCGGGTCCTAGGATGGAAGCAACTCCTTGCAATTACTGACCTCTGGCTAAGTTCACCTCTTCCACATGTTTGTTTCCTACCTTAAATTCCTTCTGTTTGCAGTTCCTATAGTGGTTTCTGTTTTCCTAATGAGACATGGGATGATATAGTACATACTAGGATGGCACAATCCCATTCCCAGGTTTTTCTGAGTTATGGAGGTTTAGGTTAATCTTTATAAAATTTTACTTCCTGGAGGTTAGGATATGAATCCTAGTAAATGGGATGCTTGAACTCTAATGCAAAGGGAAAAATGGTCTCTTACAGAAGATTTTTTAACCTTTCTGATTGAGAAGGGATTCAAAGCAAGATTCCCCTACCTCACTTCCTTAAATCTTTAGAGCCTTCTGCCATTGAATGAGTTGATAAGTTTGATCTAATCCTCTTTTCTCTGAAGTTAAAAGCAAGTCCTGATTTTTACTTTTTCTTCTTAGGAAATTCATTCCTTGGATACAACCACTCTGAGTACCAACCACATAAGTACCTGCTTTGACAACCGCGCCTGCTGTATTTCCATGAAACAAACAATTACACAGGAGCCAGAACAGCCTCGTTTGCTTCATCATATAGTCGTGCACCAGGCAGGCATCTTTTCTGAGAAAATACTGAAAACTTCTGATGCATGACTTCCTACCACAATTAGAATAAAATTCAGACTACCCTCGTTTTCCCTCACCTCTGTCCTTACTTCGGCTCTCTCCCACCCCACATCATACATGCTCACATACTCACCATGCTTTTACCATGCTGGCAGCTTTTCTGTTGTTCAAATACTAAATGCTTGTCTAGGACGTTGGGTCTTTCTTTTTGCTTCCGGAACCCTCTGTCTCTAGATCTTCCTGTGGTTAACACTTTACCATTCAATGCTTAGATTTACCATTTCTGCAAAGATGATTCCATGAACCTACCTGTACAAAGTTACTCCTCACTCCAACTTGTTCTTCATTCCATAATTCTCCTTAACATCTCATAGTTCACGTTGCTGTATCATCGTGGGAAATTATGTCATTTGTTTACTTTTTTTTTCAAATTTCTTTAATTGGAGGCTAATTACTTTACGATATTGTAGTGGTTTTGCCATACATTGACATGAATCAGCCATGGGTATACATGTGTTCCCCATCCTGAGCTCCCCTCCCATCTCCCTCCCCATCCCATCCCTCTGGGTCATCCCAGTGCACCAGTTGATTATCTGCCTTTTACTTGCTTGTTTACTTGGTGATAATCTGCCTTTACCACTGGGATGTAAACTCTGCTAGGGCAGGGAGTTTATCTGTTCTTCTTTACAGCTTTATCTCCAAAGTTTAAGGTATTCTGTGGAATGTAGTGTTTAACAGATACTTGTTGAATAACTTAACTGACTGTCTACACCATGCTTTTTACTCTGTCCAGTGGATATTGATGGCATCTGCAGTCTGTATGGTACTGTGGTCAAGGACACTGAGGACACAAAGCCTCTCAGCTGATGTTCGATGTGGTAGGAATGGGTTCTGTTGATAACCGCAACCTCCTTTCCAACAAAAACCAGTTGCTACTGAGCACGCACCATATGCCAGGCACTTTGTTAGGTGTCCACAGACTTTATCTCATTCAGGCCTTTCAGCACTTAATGAGACAGGTATGAATAACCCCATTTTACAGATGAGAGAGCTGAAATCTAGAGGGGTCATAACTACCCTAAATGATGCAGGTAGTTTGTAACAAAGACCCAAATTGAAGTTGGCTTGAATCTAAAACTGTACTTGTTACTGCTTTATAATGCATGTGCTCTCAAATACCTTACTTTACTGTTTCAGGTTACAGGTTGAATTTGATTGTCAAAGTCACCTTCTCAATTTGAATGAAGTAGATGAGGGAAAGAAAACCTTACTATTGTAAGGCAAGGAGATTTGTTAGCCAAAGGAGGAAGATTCCTCCAGACTCTAGGCTCTTGCCCTTGGCTTTGCTGCTAATTCAATGTGCCATCTTTTCCTGATCTATTAGGAAAAAGAAGTGAGTAAGAGAGAGGTGAATGGGGTAAGGAGGTAGATAGCCTGGTAAATTTGAGAGTCAGCCTAAAAGTGTGCCTCTTCGCCACAAGGTGCAAGATGATTCTCTCCCCTTTTGTCTCATCGTCTGCCTTTCTACCAACTAGAAATTCATTCCTGTTTCCAACAGTTCTCGTGGAGGTAGAGACGAGATTGGCTGTCAGCCACTTACACCTCAGGCTGTATTTTTTTAAGCTTTAGAATCCTTTGGACCTGTCTGGTGTCTGTTGATGAGAGGAAGTGGGAGACCTTATGAAAGGATTTGAGGGACCTACATTGGGAGGGCAGGTAGTGCTTCAGGCTATTGTGGAATTGTCACATGACTTGAGGGTGCTGGCTAGTTCAGGTTCAGAAGTGGGGGTGGTAGAAAATTAGAGACACATGAGGTAAATGGTTCCCTAACCTCAAAGGAATGGGAGAAGGCAATGGCACCCCACTCCAATACTCAG
>SJYX01016697.1:106181-127974 GCA_006410675.1 Oreotragus oreotragus
ATCATGGTCAACAAAAGAGTCCGAAATGCAGTACTCCAATACTCTTGCCTGGAAAATCCCATGGATGGAGGAGCCTGGTAGGCTGCAGTCCATGGGGTCACTAGGAGTTGGACACGACTGAGCGACTTCACTTTCACGTTTCACTTTTATGCATTGGAGAAGGAAATGGCAACCCACTCCAGTGTTCTTGCCTGGAGAATCCCAGGGACGGGGGAGCGTGGTGAGCTACCATCTATGGGGTCGCACAGAGGCGGACACGACTGAAGCGACTTAGCAGCAACAGCCACAGCAGCCTCAAAGAACTAGATATGACTGAACCCTGTGGGTCATGTGGTGATAGTCCTTGGCATGTTGTTTGTATATCCCACAAGCAATAATAATTCCTTTTGACCCACTTCAATGACAAGACTTCTTCAGTGGAGATGAAGGTGGTAGAGCTGGCTTGTTATCTCCAAAATTTCCACCTAGTTATTTGACTGTCTGGGGGTTTCCCTGATCAGCCTTGTGAAGTCATTCACTGCTGGTCAGAGTTACTCCCCAAGGAGAGGAAAGAATTAGGAAAAAACAGGAGAGGCCACATGTAAGCATTAAGAGTATGGAGTGATGATTCTATACAATATTCTTTGACTTTGTCCTTTGTCCATGATTCTAGAATGAGTTTTGCAGGGGGGTGGGGATGAGAGTCAATCTCCTTTCATTTTAGTAGAGAAGGGAGAGAAGGAACTCCTAGCTGTCACCAACTTTTTGTAGAAAACAGATCTGCCTCACCCTCCTGGAAACTATCAACTTTAAACAAACTCTAGGAGCCTCTCTGTAACGGCAGAATAAATCTGCCCTTACATTTCTCTTGAAATAACAAGGAGACGAAATACCAAGAAAAACCCTTGCGTTCACTAACATAAATCAGCCCCATTGTTGTGCTCAGCACATATGGTGTGATAACGTTGCCCACTGCTCAGAGACCTGCTGATGGAAGGCCAGATGTGCTGCTGCAGGAGCGAAACCCAACAGGCCTGCTTTAAGATTCTGTAGCGGCCTTCCTCACATCTGCTGGTTTGTGTCTCAGCTTTAGCATTGTTGTTACCACTGTAGTCTCTCACCTTCCTTAGCTTTTCCTTTCCTATCTTTCAGGAGTTGAGAGGGCTGGGTAATTTAAAACTTGGATCTGGACTTGATAGCATTCTTTTAGTGGGCAGTGGGCTTGAGAGATAGGTACCAGGTGTTGATGGTACCTCTGGAAAATCCCACGGACAGAGGAGCCTCGTGGGCTGCAGTCCGTGCGGTTGCTGAGAGTCGGACACGACTGAAGCGACTTCACTTTGACTTTTCACTTTCATGCATTGGAGAGGGAGATGGCAACCCACTCCAGTGTTCTTGCCTTGAGAATCCNTTGATGGTACCTCTGGAACTTCCCACGGACAGAGGAGCCTCGTGGGCTGCAGTCCGTGCGGTTGCTGAGAGTCGGACACGACTGAAGCGACTTCACTTTGACTTTTCACTTTCATGCATTGGAGAGGGAGATGGCAACCCACTCCAGTGTTCTTGCCTTGAGAATCCCACGGACGGGGGAGCCTGGTGGGCTGCCGTCTGTGGGGGCACAGAGTCGGACATGACTGAAGTGACTTAGCAGCAGCAGCAGCTAGGACAGGGCAAGCTACTTGTGGAACATTTGCCTCCCCCCTTTCCCCTAGCTTTTGTTGATTAGTCGCTAAGTTGTGTCAGACTCTTTCGCAACCCCATGGACTGTAGCCCACTAGGCTCCTCTGTCCTTGGGATTTCGCATGCGAGAATACTGGAGTGGTTTGCCATTTTCCCTAGCTTTATGGAAATAGAAATGGTGGATAAAAATTGTATATATTTAAAGTGTATAACATTTTTTAATTGGGATATAATTGCTTTACAATGTTGTTAGTTTCTGCTGTACAACAACATGAATCAGCTATAAGCATACATATATCTTCCCCACCTTGAGCCTCCCTCCTAGCTCCCTCAACCCATCCCACCCTTCTATTAACAGGTCATCAGAAAGCACCAAGTGAGCTCCCTGTGTTCTACAGCAGGTTCCCACTAGCTGACTGTTTTACACATGGCAATGTGTATATGTCAATGCTACCTCTCTCAATTCGTCCCACGCTCTCCTTCCCCTCCTGTGTCTACAAGTCCTTTCTCTGTGTCTGTGTCTCTATTTCTGCCCTGCAAATAGGTTCATCTGTACCATTTTTCTAGATTCCATATATGCATTAATACATGACATTTGTTTTTAAAGTGTATAACATGATAATTGGATATATGTATGCATTGTGAAATGATTACCACAATCAAGCTAAAGGTAACATCCGTCACCTCACATAGTTACCCTTTTTGTGATGAGGACACGTAAAATCTACTCTTTAGCACATTTGAAGTATATAACACAGTAGTAACTGTAGTCACCATGCTGTACCTTATTTTCCTGGCGGGAGGGGGGAAACTAGTTACAAGGAGTTAGAGACTTAGATTCGAACTAGGATGAAAAAGGCTTTGTTTGTCCTTGCCTCCATCACAGCTTCTGTTTAAATGTAGACTTCGAAAGAAGTAAGAGGGCACAGTGTTTACTTTCCTACATAAATTTAAAGTGCATGCATGAATGAATGAAGCAGGCTATATAGCTGCTAGTGTAGGTATGAGCGCAAATGAAAATCAAAGAAGTTATTAATAGGACCAGATATACAGCACATCTTTTTTCTTGAGAGCTCAAAATACCTTGTGAACAAAAATATATTTATCTTTGAAATGACCCTTTGAGAGTGGTGCCCAGTTAACACATTTCCCTCTGATTTGTTAGGGCCCACACCTAACTTTTCTTTCTAGTCACAGGAGATCCTAGTTAGGTCTGAAAAAGCCCATGATGAGTGCTAGACCTCATGTAGACAAAGACTCTAGTGATAGAGAAATGGAAAAAAAAAGCATACTTGGTTATTATCTTTTGGATAAAGACCAATACTCTGTCATGTTCAGCTCAGCCTCTCAGTTGTGTTCAACTCTTTGCGTCCCCATGGACTGCAGCCTGCCAGACCTCCCTGTCCATCACCAACTCCCAGAGCTTACTCAAACTCACGTCCATTGTGTTGGTGATGTCATCCAACCATCTCATCCTGTTGTCCCCTTCTCCTTCTGCCTTCAAGCTTTCCCAGCATCTGGGTCTTTTCAAATGAATCAGCTCTTGGCATAAGGTGGCCAAAGTATTGGAGTTTCAGCTTCAACATTGGTCCTTCCAATGAATATTCAGGACTGATTTCCTTTAGGATGGACTGGTTGGATCTCCTCGCAGTCCAAGGGACTCTCAAGAGTCTTCTCCAACACCACAGTTCAAAAGCATCAGTTCTTCGGCACTCAGCTTTCTTTATAGTCCAACTCTCACATCCATACACGACTACTGGAAAAACCAGTCTTGACTAGACAGACCTTTGTTCGCAAAGTAATGTGTCTGCTTTTTAATATACTATCTAGGCTGGTCGTAGCTTTTCTTCCAAGGAGAAAGAATCTTTTAATTTCATGGCTGCAGTCACCATCTGCAGTGATTTTGGAGCCCCCCAAAATAAAGTCTCTCACTGTTTCCACTGTTTCCCCATTTATTTGGCATGAAGTGATGGGACTGGATGCCATAATCTTAGTTTTCTGAATGTTGAGCTTTAAGCCAACTTTTTCACTCTCCTCTTTCACTTTCATCAAGAGGCTCTTTAGTTCTTCACTTTCTGCCATAAGGGTGGTGTCATCTGCATATCTGAGGTTATTGATATTTCTCCCGTCAATCTTGATTCCAGCTTGTGTTTCTTCCAGCCCGGCATTTCTAATGATGTACTCTGCATTGAAGTTAAATAATCAAGGTGACAGTATACAGCCTTGACTTACTCCTTTTCCTGTTTGGAACCAGTCTGTTATTCCATGTCCAGTTCTAACTGTTGCTTCCTGACCTGCATATAGGTTTCTCAAGAGGCAGGTCAGGTGGTCTGGTATTCCCATCTCCTTTAGAATTTTCCACAGTTTATTGTGATCCACACAGTCAAAAGCTTTGGCATAGTCAATAAAGCAGAAATAGATGTTTTTCTGGAACTCTCTTGCTTTTTTGATGATCCAGCAGATGTTGGCAATTTGATCTCTGGTTCCTCTGCCTTTTCNTTTCATCAAGAGGCTCTTTAGTTCTTCACTTTCTGCCATAAGGGTGGTGTCATCTGCATATCTGAGGTTATTGATATTTCTCCCGTCAATCTTGATTCCAGCTTGTGTTTCTTCCAGCCCGGCATTTCTAATGATGTACTCTGCATTGAAGTTAAATAATCAAGGTGACAGTATACAGCCTTGACTTACTCCTTTTCCTGTTTGGAACCAGTCTGTTATTCCATGTCCAGTTCTAACTGTTGCTTCCTGACCTGCATATAGGTTTCTCAAGAGGCAGGTCAGGTGGTCTGGTATTCCCATCTCCTTTAGAATTTTCCACAGTTTATTGTGATCCACACAGTCAAAAGCTTTGGCATAGTCAATAAAGCAGAAATAGATGTTTTTCTGGAACTCTCTTGCTTTTTTGATGATCCAGCGGATGTTGGCAATTTGATCTCTGGTTCCTCTGCCTTTTCTAAAACCAGCTTGAACATATGGAATTTCATGGTTCATGTATTCTTGAAGCCTGGCTTGAAGAATTGTGAGCATTCCTTTACTAGCATATGAGATGAGTGCAATTGTAATGAAGACCTAATTCAATTTTGTTATTTTCGGAATCCTTGCCTGTTGTACCCCTACTAAACCAGACTATCTGCCAGGGCTCTTCTGTGCAAGCCATGTGCCACCTCATCGTCTAGCTGAGTGACAAAGGTGGTGTTGTGAGGTTCTATGTGTTTTCCTTGCTAATTTGTCCTATGCCGTTTCAGGGTTATGGAATCCTATGTCTTCCAAGTTAGCAGTCACTCTTTAGTCCTTAAAACCTTAGAAGTTTCAGCCACTCTGAAAACTGCAATGTTTAGAGGACTTTTCAGAGGTGACTTGGGAAGCTGCCAGTGTCCCAGCTCTAAAGAGGTATATGGCTCTTCGCACAGCAGTCTGCTGTGGTGGATAAATGGCAACTGTTCTAGGTGCATCAGGTGTGGAGGGGTGGCCTTGTTCAGGGCAGGAAACATTGTCTCTGCTTCACAGGCTGCGGGACCAAGAAGTTAGCCAAGGCTTCATCAGGGCTGCACTTCCTTCTGTTTATCATGGTCACGTTGGTACTGCTAACAGAATTTAAAAAGGAGTGGGTGACTCACCATTTGTTTCATGAAAGGCTCTTAGATTTTCCTTCTCTGTTCTCACAGAGATGTGGTGGAGTATGATGTAAAGCTTCAAAGAAAGGTGAATGTGTGGCAAACCTGGACCTCCAGAGGCAGAGGGGCCAAACTGGGGGTGAGGGCACATGTTCTCACCATCCTACCAGGATGGGATTGGGGTGGAGTGGAGGAGTGGATGGGGTAGCCAGAGACCCAGTGCAGAGTAAAGCCTAAGAGAGCATGCACTGGAAAGTTAAAGAGTTCTCATAAAGGGTTCTAGATGGAGAATGTGGAACTTAACATATGGAAGTCTTTCTGTAATCTGGGGAAATGACTCTGTTGATCAATGATGGTAAAGCTTATGTCACTTCTTATGATCAAGGAGATTGTCCCTCAGTCACAAGGGTTCAAGTATTCCTTACTCTTCATTAGAGTGAGCCGTATAGGTCACTGGTGACAATGAGCATTTTGTTTCTGCCTGGAGAAGGGAAAGTCAGGAACTCCTTTTCTGAGTTTTCAGGCTTGCTGCACTCAGATGGTTCCAGAAGCCAGGATTTAATGTAAGTTGCTAAGGCAGATGGTGTAAGGCCTGATTTAAGGGCATGCCTGTTACTCAGGCCCAGTGATGGTGGCTTTTTGGGAATGTGAAGCCAGTGTTACCTGATCTTAGAAATTTTTTCGACAGCAGCTGGAGTTCCAGGCTTTTATGATGGCAGACAATTTAGATTATACATAAGGTATGTACACATACATTAAGTTATTTTGCAGGTACATTGCTGGCCCATCCTAGAGTAGCCCCCTTTCCCTGTTAATTACTCACATTAAAGAATCTCATGAATGTTTTGATGATTGAAAGTAAGCTGAGTTTGTACACTCACAGAGCCTCCCAAAGGTTTGTCTGTTCCCCATATTCATTGTGATAGAATCCAAGTAATAGAAGCTTGATGTTAAAAAGTAGGGCATGGCATCTGGTCTAGCTAATCACACCAAAGTACCACGTGGGAACATGGGATCTGAGTTAGAGATTCAGCAGGTCTGCTGATTGTATGGCCTTTCCATTAAGTAACACAGTATATGGTGCTTCTTGGAGTTGTGTGGTGGGAAAGCTGTATAGCCATCCACAATGGTTTTGTATCATAGCATCTCCCTATGGAAGTTCATTCAGCCAGTGCTGGTGTTTTATCATGGACACACTTTCTAATTTTCATACCCAATGCCTCCATACTTCCCTTTCTTTTAAAGTTCCCAGTTTTCTTCTCTTCCCAAGCTGTGGCTTTCCCCAGATTCCTCCATACTTGAACCTACAAAGTCGGGTGTAAATTACAGCAGTACTCTTCCTCCCACCTACTTTCACATTTGGGGAGGGCTGAAACTTAGAATCCCAAGAATAGTAGAGGAGAGAAAAGAAGTCAAAATGGCTTTTATAAAACTGAGTGGTGGCTTAAAAAAATTTCCCCCTCCTTTGGTTTCTGTGGAGACTTAAAAAAATTTGAGGTAGTTCTGCTGGAAGATTTAATACTCTGCTACTAAGTCAACATATGAGGCATATCTCCCACATCTGCATAATTTGTCTTTATGATTTCAAGTTGTATTACAAAGTCACTTGGGCACTGTATATCAGTCAGAATCCTGAAGAAATCAAATGTAATACCCTAATTGGATAGTTTGTAGTGAGTTTGATAAAGTTTTATGTATGGAACAGAATCACAGGCAGTTGTGCCATATGCTGGGGCTGTAAACAGTGGGGTTTTTTTGGTTCTGTTAGCACTACCCACAGTGGAGGTTTCAACTTCTATAGTCTGGAGATGGGGTATGCTGTATATAAGTGGCTAATGATAGGAGATAGCCTGTGGTGGCCCTGTAGAGGGAAGTCAGAGGGATAAGTATTCCAACCTCAGTCTCTTGTCTACAGTGTTCTCTCCATTGGCCAAACCCACCGGGAGGCTTGTCACTAAAGATCACAGGGTAGAGAATGGGTCTGGAGAGGCATATGGAAACTATGAAACACAGCACATTTAAAATATCAAGGACTTCCAGATAAAGTAATGAGATACCAGTTCGATGAGGATTCAAGTGAGTGTAATTCTTTGTTCTGGGGCTTCCCTGATGGATCAACAGTAAAGAACCCATCTGCCAATGCAGGAGACATGAGTTCAATACCTGGATTGGGAAGATCCCCTGGAGAAGGAAATGGCAATCCACTCCAGTATTCTTACCTGGGAAATCCCATGGACAGAGGAGCCTGGCAGGCTACAGTCCAGGGAGTCGAAAAAAGAGTTGGACATGACTTAGAGACTACACAACAACAACAGCGCTTAGTTCGAGTTTGAACATACTAGTATAAAAATGCCATATCTCAACAGAAGCATTTGAATAAACACTATATGGGATGAAATACATTACAGAGGATTAACTGCATGATTGTTTATAAAATTCAACAAATGCTTATTGAATCCTTACCATGTCCCTGGTTTTGTGGTCATCTTATCTATGACCATATTGGTATCACTGTAACAGAGGGCAGGATTAAAAGATATTTATGTGAGGTTCAACTGGTACTACCTTTCCTTAGTAAACGTGTTTGGGTAAGAGATTGTCCGTCTGCCCTTAATGTATTATGTAGAGTGATTCTTCTGTGTCAGCCAGCCTCTGTACTGTTACTCTTCTATAGGAGAATGGTTTCCAGGAGCACATAAAGTAATCTTTTTAACAGTTCAATTATTAATGTGCAAGTTTTAATTTATGGAACAAACATTAAAATTGCATTTACAGTTACCTCCTTGTAAAATGGGAATTAAATGAGGCAGTGCATATACCTGACCTTTGTAAGCTCATAATGAAGGTGAACTGATTTGAAATAAAAGAGAAGCTGCCAATTTCCTACCCTGAAAATTCAATGTTTTCATGTTTCCGTTTCTCTTTTTTAAAAGATTTTTTGATGTGGATCATTTTTAGAGTCTTTATTGAATTTGTTATAATATTTGTGGTGTTTTATGTCTTGGAACCATATGTTTTATGTTTATGTTATCTTTTATGTTTGTGAAGCATGTGGGATCTTAGTTGCGTGACCAGGGATTGCACCTCCTGCGTTGGAAGGCAAAGTCTTAACCACCAGGCCACCGAGGAAATCCCTCCTTATGCTTTCTTAAACCTTATTCTTGTGCCTAAATAATTTGTGCATGTTATGAGACTTTTATTAGGGAGTGAAAGAAGCCCAAACCTCAGGTGGGATTAGGAATGATGTCCTCAGGACGTTGTTTCCATTTCTTTGTCTAGAGGTGTGCCCTTCTTCAAAAGGCTCCATCCTCAGGCAAGCTTTCTTCAGGGGCTATAAAAAGCCCCTCCTACTTCAGGATCCACAGCTACATACTGGACATCTTGGTCAGCTTGCGCTGCCAGAACCAAATGCCACAGCCACAGGAAACTATTTCTCACCATTCTAGAGACTGCAAGTCCAAGATCAAGGTGCCAGCAGGGCCAATATCTGGTGAAGTCTCTCTCCTTGGGTACAGATTCCTGCCTTCTCTCTGTCCTCACATGCTCTTTTCATACTGCCTGTGGGTGGAGAGAGAGAGGAAGCAAGCTCTTTGGTGTCTGTTCTTATTAGGACACTAATCCCATCATGAGCATTCCACCCTCAAGACCTCATACTCCCGAAGGCCATATCCTCAAATACAATCAAAAGCTGGGGGTCAGGATTTCAGTGTATGAATTTGGGGGTGGTGGATGTAACTCAGTCCACAACACTGAATTTTCCAGACAGATCTCCCCAGACTGTTGAATGAAAGCTGTATCTTCACTTTGTTTGGACTGGAAGAAACCAGTCGCTGCAGCGGATATGTGTGTGTTAGTCACTCAGTTGTGTCTGACTCTTTGCGACCCCATGGACTGTAGCCTACCAGGCTCCTCTGTCCACGGAGTTCTGCAGGCAAGAATATTGGAGTGGGTAGTTGGTCCATTCTCCAGGGGATCTTCCCGACTCAGTGACTGAACCTTGGTCTCCCATGTTGCAGGCAGATTCCTTACCATCTGAGCCACCAGGGAAGAAACCAGTCATTGTTTGTAGCCAGGGAATGCCACAAACTGATGGGCTGGTTTTTTGTCCACAACTGATAGAATCACTGTAGCTTAGGGCGGGGAGGATGAGATGATTTGGACCTGCTTGTGTTGGGTGTGTGGAGAAGGCAATGGCACCCCACTCCAGTACTCTTGCCTGGAAAATCCCATGGACAGAGGAGGCTGGAAGGCTGCAGTCCATGGGGTCGCTGAGGGTCAGACAGGACTGAGTGACTTCACTTTCACTTTCATGCACTGGAGAAGGAAATGGCAACCCACTCCAGTGTTCTTGCCTGGAGAATCCCAGGGACGGGGGAGCCTGGTGGGCTGCTGTCTCTCGCACAGAGTCGGACACGATTGAAGCGACTTAAGAGCAGCAGCAGCAGAGTTGGTTGTGGAGAGGTTCTGCCCAGGCAGCACGGCTGCCACACAAGGCAGGAAGGGCGACATCAGCAGTGTTGCTGCTGCTGCTAAGTCACTTCAGTCATGTCCGACTCTGTGTGACCCCATAGATGGCAGCCCACCAGGCTCCTTAACTCATCTGTTCCTCTGTTGTTGGAGAATCAGCTTGTTTTCAGTGATTCCTCTTCTATAACATAACTAAATTGAATTTCAAAATTTCACATGAAAGCACATTAATGTTAGGTTCTCAGAATTTTTGTCTGACATGCTCAGCAGTGCTTGCTGCTTAATGGACAAAAGGTAGTACTAGTGAAACCAAGTTTTCCAGAAAATCAATATGACTATAGCAGTGGAGCCCTGGCCTTCCATCTAGTCTTGCCATAATGAAATTCATTCTCGGCATGATTTTTGAGCTGCCTTTTGCAGGTCACATTGTTCTACAGAATGTGTTAGAGGGTTATTGCCAAAGCTCAAGGCTGTAACCTTTTGTTCCCTCCTAGAAGCTAAGGATATTTAAAAATGAATTATTTATGTGTTCTTAAATGATGAATTAGGTCGTTGGGGTTGGGTTTGCCACAATTAAGACTGATGTTTGCTTATATTGAGGAAACTGGATTGTAATCCTTAAGTTTGACTTTTTGTCATCCCATTTTCAATATTTCATTATTATACACAGTTATCTAAACAACAGTGAAACTAAGCCTCTGCTATGTGATCAGTATCATGCTAGATACCTTGGGGAATAAAAATGATGTGTGAAGGCTACTGTCTAGGTGGGGGACAGGACTAATCACGTGGAAATGTTGACAAAAACCAACCCCATCCTGAGTGTATGGTAAAAGAAGTTTGGAACAATGGAAATTTAGAAAAGATCCCATTGAGCTGAACTTGCAGGGGAGCTTCATGGTGAAGGTGACACTTGAATTGGGCTTTGAAGAATAGATAAGGATCTGGTAGGAAAAAGAATTGGGAAAGGGCACTTACCAAAGGGTGAGAATAAGTGCTGGCATGCTGTGTCTTGGGATCCCCGAAAGTCAAACTGGAGTGGCAGTTGGGTGTGGGGGAGGGTTGGGACAATGGCACCAAGGGTAGTGTTCTTTCCTGGTGTCCGAATACTGGATTTCCCCTTACTCTGAAACATCGTTTTTTGGGGGTGTTGTGGTGGGAGGGGGTTTCAGTTGCTTAATAAAGGCGACAATATGTGAAACATGAAGTTTGGAATCATTTTAGAGCCCTTGTGCTTAGTGGACGTGGCCTTATGAGTAGGTCTCATGGGTGACAACCTACTTTCAGTTGTTGTTTATTCCTTGGATATTTTTAAAAAGAGTTTATAGGCACATCTCAATGAAGAACATAAATATAGTGGGAGGTGGGGGGATCTCTGTCCTTCACTGATATTTAATCCAGAGTCTAACTGAAAAAAAACATGAAAACTACAGGGCAGAAAAAGATGGAAATTGAAACCAGAAACTAAATGTAGGAGGGGAAGGCAGGTGAATTTTGACAAGTTGAGAAATTTAAACAGTTCCACAGATTCTAAAGCAAACCTATAGTTATGGGTTGAGTTAAAATTAGCATCTTCATTGTCAGTATTTAGGTGAAGCTAAACTTTGGGAATATTAAGACATGGTGCGTTTATGTTGATTCTTCCAATTGGCTTTCCTTAAAGTGCAATAAAATCTTATATGCACAAATGTGCATATAAATAAGTAGGTGTTTTCCAACATTGTTAAAAATGAATTTTAATTTACTGAAGAATCATCTTTCATGTTTATTGCTTGAAGTTTTTAATTTAGATTTTTTTTTTTTTACTAACTTCTGGAGATGTCTATTTATAATCACATCTTGAAGTTTCTTAAAAGTGGCAGTGTATGTGTCTGCATCTAAGGCATACCACAATTATCTGGTTCAGTGATACTGGTTTGGGTTCTTTGATTTACTGTCCAGTGGAATGCCAAGTCTGATTATATTCTAAACAAATGAATGGTTAATAGAATTTATTTTCCTAAATTTTTTCTTGGGTTTATATGAAGACTGGCATCTGAGTAGTCATTGGAGTAAAGTGTTTTTTGAGGAAAAATGGCTCAGTGTTCCACCTGATAGGAAAACAGGCCATTGTTCTCAGCATTTAAAATAGGTGAAACTTCTCTATACTCATCTTGATTGTGATATGCTCTATTTGAGGTGAGGTGAGGTGAAGTCGCTCAGTCGTGTCCGACTCTTTGTGACGCCGTGGACTGTAACCTACTAGGCTTCTCTGTCCATGGGATTCTCCAGGCAAGAATACTGGAGTGGATTGCCATTTCCATCTCCAATGCTCTATTTATGCACATGTAATTCAGTTAACTGTTTATATTTGTGATTTTTGCATGGATGCTAAGTCGCCACAGTCGTGTCCAACTCTTTCTAATGCTATGGACTGCCAAGCCCCCCTGTCCATGGAATTCTCCAGGCAAGAATACCGGAGCAGGTTGGCATTTCCTTCTCCAGGGGATTTTCCCCACCCAGGGATCAAACCTGGGTCTCTTAGTCTCCTGCATCGGCAGGCAGGTTCTTTACCACTAGCGCCACCTGGGGCTGTTAGCCCATGACAATTCTGATGTACTTACCTTGCCAAATGTTATTTTGGAGTTGATGCCTTAGGTCTTTTTCTAAGGTAGCACCTTTTCTTTTAATCCTCAAATTCCATTCTCAATTCTAGCCATTAAGGCCCTCTTGTTGCCTTCTCTCCTTCTTTTGACTCAGCTCACTCCTATGAGCTCACCTCTGGCTCCTTTAGCAATGTGGTGGTTATGAACACGTTTTGGAGTCTAATCCAGCCTTGTCACTTAGTTGCTGTGTGATCTTCAGTTACTTAACTTTTCTGTTTCTCCATCAGTGAAGTGGAATCATAAGAGAATCCCTCTTATCAGTTTGCTTTGAAGAGCGAGAGAATGCATGTGAAATGCCCAGCCCTGTGTCTGACCCAGCAGTGGACTATGTATCAGCCAAGTGCTAGTTGTGTTACTGTAACAATAAACATAGGGTTTAAGTATCTTTAAAATATACTTTTATTTTTCATTCACCTAACGTTGGCTCTGGGAGACTCTTCCAAGGGCTAGCTCAGTGGTAAAGGCTGCTTCGATCTTGTGGCCCCTCCATGTCAACACGTACTTCCATGGTTGATGATGTAGGTCGAGGCTCTCGCTGTCTGTCAAGTGCTTTGGCCCATTAATGACACATATCACTGTCCTTAGAACCAGTTGGCCAGAACAAGTCACAGGACCCAAAGGAAAAAAAAAAAAACAGAGATGTAGTCTTCCCACATACTCAGAAGAGGGTGAACCCCACTCTGGATGTAGCCATGGATAAAGAAAATATCACAGTACACAGTGCAGCTATATACCAGGGAAATGTCCTCTGGGAAGTCAGCTGATGTTGAAGCCACAGAGTTTGAAGTTTTACATTAGGCTTTAAAAAGATCATATGTTTTTCATTAGTCCTCAGAATTTAGGATTCTGAATGGCCTGGCTAGTCTAAAATGATGGTCCAAATTCAGAATTAAGCTGATGTTTCATAGATAATACATGAAGGATAAAACAGGATGATTTGTAGTGGTTTTCAGAGTTTTGGTGCTGGTAATGAGAGGGCGGGTGTGACAGTTATTTATCTAAATCCCACATGATGTGGTTCACTAAGGACGTGAGTCTGCTAGTTTGATCTTTCTCTTAGTATTTTTTTTCCCAGAGCAGGGTTCAGCACCTCTATTGATAGAGAGGTTGGAAAGACAACCCAGTCCATCTTTGGGCCTGTGAGCTGAGAGAAGTTTCTGCTTGCCAACAGTTGGATCATCCTCCATCACATTGGCACTGACAGTAAAATAAAGGAAGTATGAAATAGCCCATGGAAGTGGGGTCAGGCTTACTGTCCAACAGGATCGGCCCCGACAGTTCGCTATGCAACACTGACTAATGGACATTTCCAGGAGAACCTCATTCACTGGGTGTCACTAATAATCCTTTTCATCAGGGATGGATCCACTAGATTGCTTTTGGGAGGAAAAGAAAGGGACTGGCATTTCTTTGGAAGGTTGAGCTCCAAGTGGAGAAGTTCCTTTGTCGGTGCTGATTTTCTCTGGAGCAAGGGTGTCAAGAGTGTGAATATTCTTCCTTATCAGCTTGGAGAAATGCATCATTGAATATGGAGAATTGAGACAGAATTGCTATAGAAACCAAGATCCCTTAATTTTAATATCAACTCCTGTAATACCTTAACTGTAAGAACTTGGGCACATCCTTTAATTTTGCTGCACCTATTTCTTTCATTAAAAAAAAAAAAGGATCAATGCTAGACTATCACTATTAGGAAGGTTAATGGGAAAAGCAAATGAGATGAGAAACATACAGCCCTTTAAAAGCATGAAGGTGATAGGATGGATATTTTTCTCTTCACAAAGTAAAACATTTTATTATAAAACTTTTGGAAAATATGAATAGAAGATAAATAAAAATTTAACATGAAAATCTTAAAAAAAAAAAAAAGCAAAATGCTGCCACGTAGAGATAATGGCTGTTAATGAATGGATGTATGTCTTTCCCAGAGTTTTGTAACCTACTCTTTCTATACAAAGCACATGTTTAACTTCTTTTAGTTTTGTTACATGTTTTAAATGGATGGGTGGTTTTCCACTGAAATGAAGATACATTATAAAACCAATGCCCAATTTATAGATATTTAGGTTATCTTCAGTTTGCCCTGGTGGCTCAGACGATAAATAATCTGCCTGTGATGTGAAAGAGCCAGGTTTGATCCCTGGGTCAGGAAGATCCCCTAGAGAAGGGAATGGCTACCCACTCCAATATGTTTGCCTGGAGAATTTCACGGACAGAGGAGCCTAGCAGGCTTCAGTCCATGGGGTTGCAGAGCCGGGCACAGCTGAGCAACTAACACTTTAACACTTTCGGTTTGCCTGGCTTTCATGGCTGTTTAGAACTTCCATCATGTCCATTATCTATCAAGTATGAAGTCAAGGTAGGATTTCCCTTTTCCCTATGTGCCCTAAATCAGCCCTGCTTGATCTAAACTAACCCAAAGTGGCTCCGTGACCATTGCCATAGTGATTGGTTCAGGAGCATGCAAGGAACCTAATTTAATTTCACTGGAATGAAGCTTGGTACTATGTTCTATGTGTTCATGCCTGGAAAAAGAGGAGGAAAAAACCCCCCTCTCCCATAACAGCTGCGTGTGTGCTCAGCTGATCAGTTGTGTTCTACTCTTTACAACTCTATAGACTGTAGCCCACCAGGCTCCTCTGTCCATGAAATTTTCCAGGCAAGAATACTGGAGTAGATAGCCATTTCCTCCTCCAGGGGATCTTCCCAGCCCAGGACAGAACTTGAGTTTCTTGCATTTCCTGCATTGGCAGGAGTATTCTTTACCACTGTGCCACCTGAGAAACCACCACCCCCTTTTTTTTTAAAGGCATATGTAAGGCAAGTTAAGTCTGCGCTTAGAGGAAGGCCGAGTTAGGAGAACTGGCAGAAAACTAAGCAGAGCCTACGTAGAATCATGGTATAAACTTAGACTACTTCTGAACCTTTCAGTAGGTGAACCTGCAGACTCCCTGTGTTACTGAGCCTAGTTTGAGTTGAGGTTCCTGTTACTTGAAAGCAAAAGCATCCTCGGTGACACACCCATTTAAAATAGCATGGTGATAAACATACATGGTTAAATCTTTGTGCACATCCATGACTTTTCCTTCTCCTTTATTTTAGTAGAATTGTGAAATTAGGGTGTGTATGCTTGGTCAGATACCCTTGAATTCTTTTTTATAGTTGTTATGTTCCCACTGGCTTTGATGTGCTTTCATTGCCACTGTAGTTACCTGGGACTCTTTTTAGGAAAACTGCACTTGGGCTGCTTTAATTTGTCCAAACACTTAGAGAGACTGAGGTGCTTGGAGACTGCCAGTGGTGCCTGGAAATCACTCTGGCGCAGCCCTTAACCGATGATGGGGGAGCAGGAGAGCCCAGTCCCTTGGCCTCACCTCTGAGGTACAACTTGCTCTTCGAAGTGCTTAGAGTGGCCCAGGGGACCCAGGCAAAGCTGCCCTCTGCAGGGCCTGCTGTGCATGCACCTTTGTGTGGCTTCCTCCCGTCTCCACCCTGCTCCCCTGCTCTCCTTACCAGTCTCTGTGGGAGCATGTATGTAATGAACTGTGTATGCACAAATCCTCATCTTCGAGTCTGCTTCTGGGGAATGCAATCTAAGCCAGTTTGTGAACAATGCTCAGATTTTTGACTGAACAGCTTTTAATGAAAATGATTAAGAGCTTGCACAACTACTGATCAGATGGGATGTTGTGATGGTCTGGCCAGGGGCACTGGACTTAGGCACCTTGGGAGTTAGGTGAAAAAAGAGGAGAAGGTTTCCTGTCTTCTGAGAGTGGTTTGCCGAACTCACACACGTGCAATTTGGAAACTGGCTTGGGGCCGCTGAATGGATGTATCAGCTCTTACTTCCTTTGGGAAGCTGAATATTATCCTGTCTCACAGAGCTCAGTATTATGGTCTTTTTTTTTTTTTGCTGAAGTCTACATCCCCCTCATTTACTGTCATCCTGTTTTCCTTACTTATAGTCTGTTGCACCACCCTAAAAACTCTTTATACTTGAACCTAACAATTCTCATTTGATAAAGACAGGGTGCTTTGCATTGGAAAGTGTATGAGTCACCCTGCAGGGGAGAGTGATGGAGAGGACAACGGCATATAAACCCTGCGAGGGGACTCTGTACTGGGAGGCGTCTCCCACCTACCATGTTGGGTTGTCTGTGAGTCCCTTTTTACACTTCACAAATATCTTCTATTTGTCTTTCCAATATCTCTCTTTTTCTATTGAATTTCTATTGTGACTATTTTGGTCCAAGTTCATACCATTTACTGTGAACTGAATTGTTTGAAATTAATGGTATCGTCTTGGAGCCTCCCTCTGTACCCCACCCCACCCCCATTCAAATGTTAAAGCCCTCACTTCCAAAGTGTCTGTATTAGGAAACAGATCTTTAAGGAGGTAGTTAAGGTTAAATAAAGTCATAATGGTGAGGCCTTAAGCAGATAGGACTGGTGTCCTTATAAGAAGGTGAGGAAGCATCAGTAGCCTCTCTGTCTCCATGCGCACATCGAGGAAAATCATGTAAAGATGCAGTGAGAAGGCAGCTGTCTGCAAGCCAGGAAGAGAGGCCTCAGGAGAAACCAACTCTACCGGCACCTTGAGTTTAGAGTGCAGAATTCCAGAATTGCTGTAAAGTAAATTTCTATTGTTTAAGCATCCAGCCTGTCATATTCTATTACGGCAGCCCAAGCAGACTAATGTGCCATTTTCTGTTGTGGTTTTTCCCCCAGGAGGATAGTGTCTGTAAGAGTAGACAAGAATCTTGGTCCCCAAGTCATACTAGTTCAGTTAAACTCTGAAAGCAGCACTTACATCTTTCCTCACAGTGAAATCGTTTTGCTTTGGAAAATGGTTTGGAGTGAGTACCACAGGGTGGAACTTGCACGCTTTAGCTAGCTATCGAGATCTCTCTTACCCACGCCTCAAACCTGCCCTCTAGCCTGCTCTTTCTCTACTTCCCAGTCCAAACCCTATGTTCCAGGTTTGTCCACCATGTATAGTGCCCACTCCTTCCTGGCCCAGTTGTAATTTTCTCCAGCTTCCATGCTAACTGTCCAAATCCCATCTGTTCTTTAGGGCCATCTTCAGCCTTACATCTTTGAGGCCTGTTCTCAACTTTCCAGCCAGTCTCTCCATCGCTCTGGTAGTTCTTTTCCTTTGTAGAAATAGAACAGGAAAAGGAGGTTGCCTGGGATGTCAGATGGATGAGAATCTCGCAGGCCAAGTGTTGAGTTGTAGGCAATACCTTCAGGGCCTAAACTTAGAGTAGAGAGGCAGAAAGTGACTTGACTTGTGTGTGTGTGTGTTTAGGGCCATAAATATAAGTCTGTGTTCTTGGAGTAAAGGCCCATTCATTTCGAGAAAAAAGAGCTTGCTCCAGATTCCCCATCTGGAACTAGAAAGTTTGTCCATAGTGAGGCACATATATAATACACATTATATAATTAGACTGACATGCAGAGAGCATGCTGGCCTTTGTATAAGCCTGTGATATGTCAAAGACAGCTAGAAGTGGAAGAAACCAAGAAATCACGTGTAGGATTTTTCAAACTGCAGTCAGTTCCTCAACACATTAATAATATATATATATTTTAACCTATTCACATTTCATCAAAAACGATACTTTGATGTACTGCCAAGGTCTTTTCAGCAAAGCTCATGGGAATTTGGTATATGAGGATCCACACTAGGTATCCATTTCATTGGTATCAATGATTCTAGACAGTTCAGGTGGAAGGGACAATTCCTGAAGATGTGATACTTTGACTTCATGTACTAGCATTGGGTCTTGCTTGTATGTGTGTGACATACTTTAGCCTTCATGTAGCAATGATAGCTAAGATAATATAGAGTTGCGAGGCTATTTAAATATTACCATGCTTGGTAGATATGTACATAATACTAAAGCACTTAACTTTGTTCTACCTTTTGCTTAATTTCCACAGTGGTGTAAACACCATACTTTATACTCCAGGAAACAGTGATTGATGTAATCTGACATGTCTTCTCATTTGAAGATGAGAACTGAGAGGTCTGGAGACCTTTCATTTTCAGGTCATTTGAGCATTTAAGGGCCTGATGCTGGGGTTCCTGACTTCTAGGGAACCTAACTTTTCTTTTAAATTATACTGCCACTCAGTATCTTAGTAGTACATAAAGCAAGTATCAGTGACTTTCACCTGTACCCTTCTAGGAGATCCAACCAGTCCATCCTAAAGGAGATCAGTCCTGGGTGTTCATTGGAAGGACTGATGCTGAAGCTGAAACTCCAATACTTTGGCCACCTCATGCCAAGAGTTGATTCATTGGAAAAGACTGATGCTGGGAGGGATTGGGGCAGGAGCAGAAAGGGATGACAGAGGATGAGATGGCTGGATGGCATCATGGACTCGATGGACTTGAGTCTAGTGAACTCTGGGAGTTGGTGATGGACAGGGAGGCCTGACGTGCTGTGATTCATGGGGACAAAAAGAGTTGGACGCGACTGAGCTGAATTGAACTGAAGGTGAAATGGAGATGTGTGACAGGCTCAACTCTCAAAAACTCTTGAAGCAATGAGAGTCTAGGAAAAAAGTCATGTGAAGTCTGACTGGACTAGAGGGGAGCATCTAGCTCAATGCTAGGCTCACCTGGTTGGTCCAAGATGGGTCTTGGAGACCTCTTTGCAGGTCAAGAAGTCAAAGTATAAGAAGGAATCAGGCAGGTTTGGGGAGTCCCTCATTTCAAACAAAACTGTATTCCTTCTATGTCTTCATGTTATTTCATGTAAGATAGCACTGAAAAATTTAACAGTAAAGCTAGAAATGTTCTGTGCTTGTCCAGTTTCATCTTGTAAATAATTACCTGATGGCTTAAAGAGTTTTTTCTTTTTTAGTTATTAACAGAGAGCTTTCCTCATTCAGCAATCCTGTATCTTAAAAAAAAAAGCAATAGCGGCAAGCGGGTCCATGAACATGGGTTTTGTGGAATTGAATAACATGGTAGTTCCTATAGATAAGGAGAGAAAGAACATTCTGGGCAGAGTGAATAGTAAGTGTGGAAGGCTGTGGGGAGGGAGCTGTGGAGGACATGAGGGAAGGAGAGGAACTGGGTGTGTATGTGAAACAGAGAGGGAGAGATGCAGAAGGAGAGGGAGAATACTTTTTTTTAATTTGGATCCAGATGGAAGCCTCTGAAGGATTTTGAGCTTAGCAATGACACATAATCTGACTTGGGACTTACCAGGATCACCATTGTCTGCTGTATGGAGAGTGGATTGAATGAGAAGGGGCAAAGCAGAAAAGCCAGTTTGGAGAGGGTGCAGAGAAGCAGGGAGAGCAGAGCTGGTGAGAACCTGAGGGCAGAGGTTTTCTGTCTCCTGCAGGGGGAGGCATAGGGTTTTTGAGTGTGGCCCTCTCACCTGCCTTCTGCAGCACTCTGCCTTCCTTACCTCCTGTAAGAGGAGGTTGTGCTGGCTCAGTCTGACTCATTGAGACCCTGTGGACTATAGCCTGCCAGGATCTCTGTCCATGTGATTTTCCAGGCAAGAATACTGGAGTGGGTTGCCATTTCTTACTCCAGGGGATCTTCCTGACCCAGGGATTGAACCTGTGTCTCTTGCATCACCTTCATTGGCAAGCAGTTTCTTTACCACTGTGCCAGTGCATCCTTGAGTCTCTCCCAGAGTGTTGAGGTCCTTAGAACAGTCCTGATTCACAGTCCCTTAGCTTGAACCAGCTCCGTGGACACTCCTGTCCTGAGCATGAACCTCCCTCCTGGTGAGTCATCATTCACCAGGGAGAAATGGATATTTTATAGCTTTGGACTCTTAACTCCTTTTAAGCTGCAGGACAAATGACTTCACTGTACATGTTTCATGCAGGGAGGAATGGGTAATCTCAGAAAAGGGAAGAAAAGTCCTTAAAACTCCAAACCAGAGGATTGCGGAGAAGTTTGCTTTCTTCTCTCTTGGATGTGTGTGGAGGTGTGTGTGTGTGTTTGTGAATCCTGGAAGGAGAAGGCAGGCATAGACGTGGGTCCTGGTTGACCCCCAAGGACCATTCTTCCAGAGCAAGATTTTCTTGGCATCACTTGATTTCCTGAATTGGGAGAATGAATGCCCAGTGTAGAAAAGGAGGAAGAAAAGTGTGTTAGTTAGCATTAAATATGGTCATCTGATTACTTGTCAATTAGGTATTTGAGAAAGCAGAGATTCTGAAGATATTCATCTTCTCAAAGAGAGGAAATTGTCTCCGTCTAGGCCAGGACCTCTTAACTTGCCACTGATGACCTTTTGCATCTTTGTTGTGGGATGTCCTTGGTGTTGGGAGATATTCCTACAGTATCCCTGGGCTCTATCCAGTACACTGGTGACATTTTGTATCTTTGTTGTGGGATGTCCTTGGCATTGGGAGATATTCCTACAGTATCCCTGGGCTCTATCCAGTAGATACCAGTAGCACTTCCCAAGTTGTGATGAGCAGAAATGTCTCCTGAAATTGTCAATTGTTCCTCAGGGGTGGGGGTGGATGGCTGAAGTTTCCCCAGTTGAGACCCCTGACCCAGGCTTAGCTGGTGCATCAGTGAAGTCAGGATTGTATATTTCGTGTCCTCTCTGGCCAATAATATTGATGAAGTTGAAACTAATAGTGGCTTCTACTTGGTTGCCGGGAAAGCAAAGCATGCACTGTTCTGCCCCGAAAGGACAATTTTCCTGTGTTTTAACTAATAAGGCCTTTGTGATGGGCTGGATTCTGGGCACCCCAACTAATAAGCGTGCCTATAAGGCAAAGAAACCAAAAACAACGTCCTGATTGCCAGGGAGGGGGCATGTTGTCTTTCCCCTCTCTTTTCTGGATCCATGCAATAATTAGCCAAAGTAAAATGAATATTAGCTCATGCTTAATTGCCTTTACAGTGTACTTGCCAGCACTGACCCAGTAGTGCTAAACCAATTATTTTTTGAACTTTATGGCTTTAAATAATCCTTTGCTCTAAAATTCCCTGTACCCCTCAGCTACTTAACCACAGGCCCCTCTGCCCTAAATCCTTTTCTTATACTTTGTAGCTTTTTAAGTAGGGCCCCTCTTTAAGAAGACATAATCCCTTCTCTGTAGAAAACATGAAAGACCTTGAACAAATCAAGATTTCTCCATGGAGAATTCAGCTAATCCTGTGCTTAGCTCCTAACAAGGAAATCCATCTCTCCACCAAGCACGCCATTACCCAGACTAATGCCTGACTTGAATAACAAGTAAATTATTGTGCTTTTAATTGTACCCTGCTCGGTCACAAAGCACATCTGAGAGAGGAATGTGCCCGGTTTCTCCAGGAGAAACAGGTCATGCCTCTAATCCTCCTTTTCTGTCGCCTTCCCTCCCCCTTCCCTATCCTTTCTCTTCCCAGCAGAGCGGGGAGTCGGGGGATGGCGG
>SJYX01016697.1:130776-178970 GCA_006410675.1 Oreotragus oreotragus
AATGGGGGTGGGCGGGGCTGGGAGGGGAGGCGAAGGCTTGAAGCCCATTGTGGGGCCTTGGGCCCCTGCGGTCTGGGGAGGCTGTGCCGGCCCTGACCCTGGGAGAAAAAGAGGCTCAGTGATGTCTTCAGGCCATTCATTTTGTGCAGGCGAAAGACTTTCTAAACCGAAGTAAAAAGAATGTGTTGGAGAAGACCTATCCATGAGTTTTTTTTAAAAAATGTTACAGATGTAGATGAATTGGCTTGAGAAAGAGAGCAGAGCCTTGTGGGGCCTGGCCACCCGGCAGATGGGGCTGGACAGGCGGACTGCACAGGAAGCTCTTGCATGCCCTCTCTCCTGCCACACAAGAGGGATGACAGGCAGATCTGAAGCCAAGTTGGGCTCTAAGTCATTAAGAAATCCGCCGCCCCCAAGGAATGAAATACATGCCTCATTTCAGATTTTGGTTTTTGCATGGGTCCTGAGTAAGTGTCTTCCCTAGCTCAAAGAATGCGCTGTCCCCATGCCCCCACGAAAGGCTCTCCTGCAAAGAAAGCAGATCAACAGCCGGTGGGTAAGTGCCGAAACCTGCCACCTGAAGGCCCCGCACGCTGAAGGAGGAATTTATTTGTTCAGAGATGACTTCTTGTTTTTTAGTTAGATATGACTTATTTGAAATACTTTACTAATGCAATTTATCACAACTGTAAACTGTCAGTTTCCACAGCTGTTGCTTCTTTAGAGCAATCTGGCAAATATGTGTGGGTAAAAACACAGGCTTGGAAGGGTGAGGAGGAGTTGGTGCAGGCTTCTTCTTTCTCCCACTTAGTGGGCACACAGGCCCCTCGCCCCCACTGAAAGCATATGTTCCTCTTCCTTAGAGGCAGTCTCTTTGGTTCTCTTGCTCATCTGTTGTTTCCGGCTGTTAAGCAGCCTTTTCCTCTCTCCTGGGAGGGGCACCTGGTTTTCTTTTGGGAAACCACCTTCTCCCCGTCTCTGTTCCTGTAGCTTAGACGAGGTTGACTGCTCTCTCCTTATGTGCTGTGGGGCGGACATGCAACCCAGCTCTGGCCACAGCCTTCATTGTTCCACCCTGCTTGGCCACGATGACTGGTTCTTAGGGTTGCCAGGATTAACAAAGCAGCAACAAACGAAAAGAAAATAGGGTGCTCAAGATAAAAAAGTTATTATTTTTTAATACAAGTGTGTCTTGAATATTGCCATGCTAAAAAATGACTTACCTGAAGTTGAACTTTAAAGAATCAGAGATCCTCTGTTTTGTCTGGCAACCTTATTGGCTGTAAAGAGAATGTTTGTCCAAAGCAGATAAATTGAAATCAGCCTAGGACTTTAAAGTGGAGATTGGGGAAAAAAATAAAGTATCAGTTGGGATTGCTAGGCTGGCAGGATACATGCTTGCAGCTGCTGGGGCCAGCCTTGCTCCCATGTGGGGATAGCTGTGTGCCTTAGAAGCCAACGCCGTGCAGAGCAGACATGTCTCCCTTGAACGGGTGGACTCAGCTGTTCTTGAAGCTGGCCCTGTGGGTGGTGGAGGTCAGGCTGCTGGTGGCCAAGCGGGATCTTCATTTTCTACCCCTCAAATCTGGGAGGTGAAAACAGCAGGGCTGAATTTGCCCACTGGGCATGGCTTCTGTGCAACTGGAAGAGTGGTGAATGGATATTAGGTGACAAAAACAACCAGTCTGCTGCACTCCTTGTTTTTCTAATTGTTTTGCCACACGTAAACTGTCCTGCTGCGTTTGCTTTCCTGACATCATGGCTGGAGACAGGGTCTGATAGACTTATATTTGGAGTTGGAGGCTTAAACTGCAAATCTGCCTCTGCCTGGTTGAGCGGCTGTAGAGTCCTTGTAACCTCTACAGAGCTGAGTTTCTAGGTCTGAAATCTAAGGACAGAGGTTATATTAATCCATTTGGGCTGCTATAACAAAATACTAGAGCCTGAGCGATAGTTTATGAACAACAGAAATTTATGTCTCACGTTTATGAAGGCTGGAAGTCTAAGATCAGGGTGCCAGCAGATTCAGTGCCTGGTGGGAGCCCTATCCCTGGGTCATGGTATCTTTTCTCTGTAAACTCCCATAATAGAAAAGTCAAGGGAGCTCTGTGAGATCTCTTCTATGAGGGCACTGATCCCGTCATGAAGACCCCACCCCCGTGACCTTATCACCTCCCAAGGGTGCCCCACCTCTTGATAACATCACCTTGGGGGTTAGGACTTCAACCTATGAGTTTGGGGAGACACAAACGTTTAATTTATAGCAGAGACACTTCCCCCATAGGGCAGGGGTGAGGATTCCATGAGGCAAAGTATGTAAGCACCTGTCATAGGGCCTGGTGTGGAGTAGGTGCCCGAGAGAGCCCCTTTTTCTTCTTCTGACAGAGAATATTTGAGTTAACACCTCTCCTGCATAACTTAGGGAAAATGATAGTCACAGCCTGAGGACAAGTATCACCAGTACTTCAGCTGTTCCCATTATCACCATGCATTAGGTGATCATCTGTATGTACTTGGTGGTTTTTAAGCATTTTCACAAACATCTTCTCACTCTCTGTTTGGCACAAAATCCCCCTTCTGTTGGTTTTCCGTTCATGGGCGTCTCAGGACAAGAGCTATATATTGTTATATACAGTGAGGCATTAGTTGCTATCTTTTCATATCTCAGTGGCATTGATTCAGTTCCAATTATTTTGGTATTTGAGATTAAATGACAGGCTCTTTCTCTCCTCAGTTAAGGTTGATCCTTTTTACTCTGTCAAATTTGGTCCAGTTAACTGACATGGAAAAAGTGAGGTTGTTGACGGTAACAATGTTGAATTCCACTTGGAAATTTTCTAGGACTTAAAGAGGTATATTTGGGACAACTAATCAAGGAAGGGATTCGATGTGGAATTTGCTCTTTAGAGTTGGAGGAGCCATTGGATCATCTGCTCTTCTCCTTACAGGGCATCTGAGCACAGTGGGAAGGGGACTTCTCAAGCTTTGGGGTGGGATTCTTGCCCCAGTGAGCCTGTGACTCAGGACCAGAATCCAGACCTCCTGGCTCACAGGCTCCAACCGCTGGAGATTTGGCCTAGCCTGACAGCACACACATCCCTGGGGACATTTCACAAAGGTTCCAGTTTCTTGAGTTGCTTTATTTTGAAACTTGGGGATGTTGGTTAAATCCAGATGAGGAGTGTGCCTCCAGAGGGGAGGAAGGTCGGAAGGGGCAGAAGTTTCTCCGAGGGTCTCCGGGAGTGTGCAGCCGGCAGCTGGAGAGTCTGGCCCCCCACCACCCCCTGACCCCAGTGGGGGCAGAGATGGACTTGAGGCAGATGTTCAGAAGGGATAGGCTTGTCCTCTCCTTGCTGTGAAATAACACAGCTAGAGATCTGTGTGGAATCAAGAGATGAGACGGCTGCCTTTCCGGGGGCTCAAGGTGGCACTGCTGCCCCACAGTCTGTTTTGCGGTGCCCTCCTCCCCCTCCTTCACATCCCCTCCTTCTTGCTATTTTATTTTGGTAGAAGAATCAATCAGTCAACAAGGTCCCTTCTCTTCCACCCACACCAGTTGTCTTGCTCTGTTTGGCTCAAGGAGGAAAGGGGTGGAAAGCAACACTTCACAGGCATTTCAGAATGGCTTTGAAATCGCCCTTCTGTTGGCTTGGGACACGTTTCTTATCCCAAGCCTCACTTTCCTTATTTGTAAGATGGGCAGAAATGTGTCTAGGCTCTCATGGACCTCACATGAAATAAAATTCATAAATATGTGAGGTTAGATATACTAATTTATTGGTATACAGTGGTTGCTCGGGGAAGGCAATGGCACCCCGCCCCAGTACTCTTGCCTGGAAAATCCAATGGACGGAGTAGCCTGCTGGGCTGCAGTCCATGGGGTCGCTAACAGTCGGACAGACTGAGCGACTTCACTTTCACTTTTCTCTTTCATGCATTGGAGAAGGAAATGGCAACCCACTCCAGTATTCTTGCCTGGAGAATCCCAGGGATGGGGGAGCCTGGTGGGATGCCATCTATGGGGTCACACAGAGTCGGACACGACTGAAGTGACTTAGCAGCAGCAGCAGTGGTTGCTCAAAGAAGAGTAATTCCATCATCTTCCTTGCGTCAGGAAGGCATGAGAATTGCAAATGTGGCAGACTGTTTAGAGGCAAATGATAGTGATGGTTAATGCTATAGTGATCAGTAGGTGTTAGGCACCCTCCTCCCCCCGACTGAATGGCATGTGAAGAGGTTATTATTCCTTCTTACAGATGTGAATACTGAGGCACGAAAGGTTAAGTGATTTTCTGAAAGCCACACAGCTTTTAGCACAGAAGTTGAATTCAGATCTTAGAGACTCTAAAGCGTAAGCTTCGCTGCTCTGGGGGATGCATGCCCTGTGGCTGGTGGTGATGATGCTCTCTAGGAAGGCAGGCGAGGTGTCAGAATGAGCAGAGCAACATTGCTGGGAATAAAGGTGTGCTCCCAGTCTTTGCCCTGAGTCTGTGTGTCAGCCTGATTTGAATCCGTTGTGTGAGCTGGGCTCAGCTGCCGGTGGTTGCCAGATGAAATACGAGGGCATATGTGTGACTTTCAGGGGCGGGGAAGAGCCAGCCCCAGCCGTACCTGGAGTCAGAGCCTCTTACCCTTGTTGGGAAGCTTTTGAGGTCTCTTTCTCCTTTTTGTTTCCCAAGGCCTTTGTTCTGTACATTTAGTGCTTAAGTGGCAAAACTCATCTCTGCTCCCAGTCAGCTGCCTAACAGTTCATTAAATTCTCACTTGGAGGTGGGTGAAAGCCTGATAGCACAGATTCGATGGAAGGGAGGAACTTCCTTTGTTAGGCACCCTCCTCCCCCCGACTGAATGGCATGTGAAGAGGTTATTATTCCTTCTTACAGATGTGAATACTGAGGCACGAAAGGTTAAGTGATTTTCTGAAAGCCACACAGCTTTTAGCACAGAAGTTGAATTCAGATCTTAGAGACTCTAAAGCGTAAGCTTCGCTGCTCTGGGGGATGCATGCCCTGTGGCTGGTGGTGATGATGCTCTCTAGGAAGGCAGGCGAGGTGTCAGAATGAGCAGAGCAACATTGCTGGGAATAAAGGTGTGCTCCCAGTCTTTGCCCTGAGTCTGTGTGTCAGCCTGATTTGAATCCGTTGTGTGAGCTGGGCTCAGCTGCCGGTGGCTGCCAGATGAAATACGAGGGCATATGTGTGACTTTCAGGGGCGGGGAAGAGCCAGCCCCAGCCGTACCTGGAGTCAGAGCCTCTTACCCTTGTTGGGAAGCTTTTGAGGTCTCTTTCTCCTTTTTGTTTCCCAAGGCCTTTGTTCTGTACATTTAGTGCTTAAGTGGCAAAACTCATCTCTGCTCCCAGTCAGCTGCCTAACAGTTCATTAAATTCTCACTCGGAGGTGGGTGAAAGCCTGATAGCACAGATTCGATGGAAGGGAGGAACTTCCTGAGGCTGGCTCACGCCGTGATGCTGATGAACAAACAAAAGAGAAAACGAGAGTAGAGAGAATAAACTCTTCAACTCATGTAATTGTAAGACTCCTTCCCAGCCTCGGATGTAGAGGAGTCATGCTCTCTGGGCCAATCTCACTTTTGACTTCTATTCACCTCACCAGACCCCAGGTTCTAGGGACTGACTCAGGCCAGTTGAGTGGGTTGTGCTTGTACATTCTGGACAGAAAGACACTGGGGCTGAGCATCTGAAGGGGGCTGCCAGCAGATCCAGGGTCTTATCTCTGAGGTTCTGTCCCTTCTGTGGAATTTTACTCTTGAATCAGGCCCATCAGAAGGCTCTGTTTGCTCATGAAGGTGGCACGGTGCAGATTCCTGTTGAGACATCAGGGGTATCAGGCTGCAGCCTTCTTGAGCTCTCCCGTGAGCCTCTCGGCCCTGGAATGGAGCCCTCAGCCCATTTGCCTTTCTTGTCTTCTTGGTGAGCCTTGATGCTTTTTGTGCCCTTCCAGAATCCATGTCTTCCCGGTTTAGAGAGTTTCCAATGAAGTTACATGTCAGAAGCAGACAAGTCAGAGCTTCACAAAGCAAACGACATGGTCTCTACAGTGGACACCGCTGTTGTGTACAAGGGAAGAGTTCCACTCCCTTACTACATCGAGGGCAGACTTGGCCTTGTGACTTGCTTTGGCCAAGAAAAAGTGAGTGGTAGTTCAGTGTGTACCACTTGCAAGAGCCCAGGTGAAGTTCTGCACACTTACATTTCTTTTGCCTTCTTGATCATAGAAGCCTGGATCAGATTGTCCATCAGGCTTGACCCCTGAATACCTACAAGAAAAAAAGCCATCTAGCCAAGCCATGGTAGAAGTTCAGCACAGAATGAAAATCACCTTTGTTGCCTTTTTAAACCTTGGAGAAATTCTGGTTTCTTGTTGTTGCAGCATAGCCTTACTGGTCTTGATGGATTTGGTTCTCATATGATTGTATGGGAGGCACCCCTTTACGGGTCTTGTTGCACCCCAATAAGCCGTGTATACTTATTTATCTTTCATTTATGCTATTAGGAGAGGCTACTTACGCATTCAGAGAAGGCCTGCCTGAGGGGAAGTTTCTGTGTCTACCCGGAAGCTTCTCTTCTTAAATAGTTTTGATACACTTCACCAGCCTTCCATTCCTGTGACCATCAGAGAAACTATATAATGTGTTTTGTGAGTTTGTAAAGAACTTCAAGAGAACATAGCTGTGCTAAATCCATTGTTTTCTTTTTAAGATTTTAAAATGTGGACCATTTTTAAAGTCTTTACTGAATTTGTTACAATATTGCTTTTGTTTTATGTTTGGGTTTTTTTTTGGCCTTGAGGCATGTGGGATCTTTGCTTTTTGACCAGGGATTGAACTCATGTCCCCTGCATTGGCAAGTGAAGACTTAACCACTGGATCACCAGAAAAGTCCCTAAATGATATCTTAAAATATACAGACATGAAAAATTGACCAAATGGGTTAATAAGCAATGATACAGCCTTAATATATTTATTATTAATATATTATTGCATATTATTATTAATATATTTATTAAGATACATATATTCATCTAGTGACTCTTGCCTTTTTTTCCTGTTGCTTTTTCTTATCAAAGGGAGAAACACTTGCATTTGTGAACTAGTTTAATCTGTTCATCAGTAAAGCATGTTAGACCGCAGTCTGTTAGGATCCATTTTACAGAAAGGGTATTCTAAGCAGGGACTGGCCAGATATGGTCTGCAGGCCAAATCTGGCTCATTAGCTTGCTTTTTAATTTAAAAGTTTTATTTGGACACAGCCATGCCATTCATTTATGTATTAGCAGTGGCTGCTTTTGTGCTATAAGAGTGATATTGACTATTTGTGACACAGTACGGCCCACAAAGTGTCAACTATTTACTATCTGATTCTTGAAGAAAAAGCTTGCTGACCCCTGATGGAGAGCAAAGAAGGGTAAATGACTTGCCTAAGGTCACAAAAATTCCTGAGTGGCAATGCTTTATCTTATAATTCTCCACTTTTGGGGAGTGGTTTGTTCATTTTTTTCTCCACCATGACCTACCTTATTTCAGATATTGTAAAGGAAACTGAGCCTCCTGCACTGCTTTCCACTCCCACCCCAATCCTAGTGGACAAGAAGAGTCTGAGAAAAACTTCTGCACCATAAAAATGCAGGTGAGCTCCAACATTGTTAAGGTGTGTGAAAGCTGGAAACTCCAGGGAAGGTGAGTAAATAATAATAATAATGATATAAGTGAAGAATATATATTACATCCCTAGGAATCTTAGCCACAAATGATAACTTTTGAGAGTTTACAACATAGGTTACTGTGGTTTTGTGATTTTGGATTGTGGGGTTTTAGTGTTATATCTTTTGCTCTGGGGCACAATTAACCCTATTTCATGGAAAAAAAAAAACAAAAACCCTAGCTCTTTTGTAGAGCTTCTGTCCATTTCTCAAGAAGCTCAAGGTCATCAGAAAATTAGAGATTTTAGGTTTTACAAATAACTACAATGAAATCACATGTATTTACAATTGAAGGTTAAGGCATCAAACCTCAGGAGGTAGCATGGATTTTGAAAGAGACATGTATGCCTCCCAGATCTGCTTGGATTTCTTTCCAGAAGCATATTGAGGGACTTAATTCCAGTATATTTATATGTTCTTGCACAGGCAGAGATTGCTTTATTTCATTGCATGAGTAACAGAGATCTTTTGTACATTGCTTTATGCTTTGAACAACAAGAATTGCAGCAGATCTGAGATTTGTGGGTGTCTACTCGATACAAACATGTACCGAAGATGGGGAAAAATAAGGACTAAGTTTTATAGACCTCTCTCGTTAAAACTCACCTTCAAAAAACACTCCTGCTCCTTTCTTATAATCAAATGACACCTCATAACCACCTAACCATTTTTAATATTCCCCAGACTCCACTGAACTATACCGGAGCTCAGACACTGTCTAGCTAGTCAGGAGAAAGAGCCTACTGTTGTATTTAAAAGCAGTTATTGGGACAGGTTTTACAGGCAGTGGGCTAGGACAATTCAGAAACAATTGCTTATGTGATAGTTGGAGGATTTGTCCCTGTCAAACAGTTAATATTGCTTTAATACATGAAGTAGGCTGTATAAGACGGCAATAATGAAAAATGTCAGGGAAGACAATATCAATTGTTATTCAACATCCACATCAAAGATTACTTTTTTGTCAGTAGCTTTCAGAAAATGTATTTTCCATCAGATCTGATTGCGTTCGTCTTTGAAGTGCTCCATTCTCCCGGTAGATTTAATGTGACATCTAGGCACTTTTGAGTCCCTGGGCCTCTGAGGCGATTCAGAGAGGCACAACAAGCCATCACAGGTTTATCCTCAAAGGCCGACACTGTCTGTCTGATTTATTGTAACTTTAAGAATCATCTCCAGCAAAGCATGAGCCTTGCTACCCATCCACGGCGTCAGACTTTTATCAATTCATTTGTATGCAGTCGGTACCTCTTGGAACCGAGAGCCCTATAGCCACTCATGGAAAATGCATTACCTGCGACTAATCCTTTTTATCTTTAAAGTCTGTATTTTTTATGTATAAGTCATTTTGGGTTATCATAAAATATACATAATTCTCCCCCCCCTCCAAAAAAGAGACAAAATGGAAAGGGAATGTATAATAAGTTATGAGCGTGTGGTGTTCTTATCAGCAAGGATTCTAAATAAACAGCTCTCTTTATGTAAACACCCAGGGATATAAAGCTGTGATTACTTTCAACGGGAAATAGGAATGCTTCCATTTTTTTCCCTTTTAGATTTCAAAGTGAAACAGTGAGATTAATCATTGAAAATACGCTTGTGCATGCTTTTATTTTCCAGTGTGTGTGTTCGCCCCCGGGGTGGTGGTGTGGGTGGGGCAAGTGGGGAGGAGCAGATGCTAATAGCCAATGTTCCATTTCATAGGTTTTCCCAACTGCTTCATTTCCCAGACATTTTCCAAGCCATTTGTGAATGGCCTTAATTAAGAGGACTGGAAACGTGTCCCCCGGGAGGATTTAGGTTAGTCTCCTTTGCCAGCCCCAAACGAGTGAGGTTCCAGTGTCTGAACGTCTGTGTGTATTGAAATCCTTGTCCTCGGTGTCATACCTGTGACTTCTTGTGTTCTGTGATTATTTCAGGCAATTAAATTCTGCTCATATCTGAATCTTTACAAGTATGAGAACCTCTCTGCTACTTTAAATAAAACATAAGTGCCCACAGGGTTCATGGTCTGGCTCAGAGGTCAGCATCCCAAGGGCCAGATCTTGCTGTGGGTTGTTTTTGTAAATAAAGTTTTATTGGAAGTACAGCTGTGTTCCCTTGTTTATGAATCATCTAAAGCTACTTTCATGCTGCAGTAGCAGAGTCGAGGGTTCTGAAAGACTGTCTGGCCCATAAAGCCAAAACATTTACTATCAGGCCCTTTCAGAAAACTGTGTTGACTTCTGCCTGGAACCAGACCTGCGGTTTTAAGTGAATGAAGCCAGTCTGAGATCTGCCAATCCTGAGATCTTCAGGAGAGGAGAGTCTTTGTAGAGGCAGAGAAAATAGTCTTGAAGGAGAAGCTACGCCTGTAGATCAACTGCTGCGGGGGTTGGTTGGGACCAATGTTGAGGGTTGAAGGGGCACTGTTACAATTTAGGTTTCTAAGAGACGATGGGATAAACATTTTCAGAATCTGCCTGGTCTGGAGGTATGCTCTCTCTGTCTGGACTACTTCCTGTTTGGATCTTCTTGCTGTGATGGGACAATAGTTTGCAAAACATCAGAAGGTCGTGTCCAATCCCAGAGAATTAGCTGTCCTTTTATTTTTTTACAAACTGTGTCTAGCCACGTTGCTTTCAGTCCTTGGCCTAAGGTGGGATTTCTTTATTTGATCAAGCAGTTGTGGACCCCTGAGCTGGCATGATTAAGAAAACAGAGAGGCAGACTGAGGAGAGAGTGCCTCAACTCTTGGTCTGGAGGTATGCTCTCTCTGTCTGGACTACTTCCTGTTTGGATCTTCTTGCTGTGATGGGACAATAATTTGCAAAACATCAGAAGGTCGAGTCCAATCCCAGAGAATTAGCTGTCCTTTTATTTTTTTATAAACTGTGTCTAGCTGCTTTCAGTCCTTGGCCTAAGGTGGGATTTCTTTATTTGGTCAAGCAGTTGTGGACCCCTGAGCTGGCATGATTAAAAAAATAGAGAGGCAGACTGGGGAGAGAGTGCCTCAACTCTGTGAGGTTTTCAGGAAGAGTGTTAAAAAGAGGCAGGTGGTCAGGGAATTCCCGGGAGGCCCAGCAGTTAGGACTGGGCACTATCACTGCTGAGGGCAAGGTGTTAGTCCTTGGTTTCCGTCCTCACAAGCTGCTTAGTGCAACCGCCCCCCACCTCGCGAAAGGGGCAGGTGATACCTGGGACAGGAATCCTGAGGAATCTTACTACCAACCTGAGGACTCTAGGGGACTTAGTTTTTCTTCTCTGATAGAAACGGAAAGGAAAGAAATGTGGTCTTCAGATGAGGAATTTTACCCCAAAGTTTGCTATCATTACTTGTTCCCCTTCATTATTTCCACAGGCAGCTTATCTTTTGGAAAAGAGTCTTGGGGATCTTGTTGGAACTTGCTTAAAAATAAGAGCTTCTGCTGCTAAGTTGCTTCAGTCATGTCCGACTCTGTGCGACCCCATAGACGGCAGCCCACCAGGCTCCCCCATCCCTGGGATTCCCCAGGCAAGAACACTGGAGTGGGTTGCCATTTCCTTCTCCAATGAATGGAAGTGAAAAGTGAAAGTGAAGTCGCTCAGTCATGTTGGACCCTCAGTGACCCCATGGACTGCAGCCTTCCAGGCTCCTCCGCCCATGGGATTTTCCAGGCAAGAGTACTGGAGTGGGGTGCCATTGCCTTCTCCATAAAAACCAGAGACTAAGTCTATTAGCTTCCTGTTTCCCAGAAGAAAGAAAAAATATCATTTTGGAGTAAGGTCAGATATCAGGATTTTATGAAGACCTCACATAACACTCCCAGGCAGTGCTTTGGTGATAAAGAAAAATCAGACTTAGTCTCACAGGTGTGGCTAACACATCAGCAGTTGTGTAAACTCATGTCACATACAAAGTCTAAACTCTCCAGTTTGATGTAACCCTGATGAACTCCATCTTCCTCTCCCTAGCTGCACTATGCTAGCTGACATTCTCAGACCTTGGCTTTTGTGTATGTCATTTCTTTTACCTGTAATGTCCTGCATCCTCCACCCCTCTCAGGCCTCGTTCACCTGGAAATTCCAACTCATCTTTCATGACCACATACGTCGTCTCCTCTTCCATGAAGGCCTCCAGGGTCACCCCCCGCTTATTCCCACAATCTCACTGCCATTGCCCAGAGCGCTTGGATATGGCTTTATTATCCTGTTTTTCAAATCTTGTGGTAACTGTGTATGATACTCTTGAAGGTGAAGACTGAGGCTTAATTGGCCTCTGTATCTCTGGCATTTTGGACAGTGATTTTTATAAGTAGGTGCTCCATAAATACTTGCTGAAAAAAAAGTGGGACTGAAATATTAGAGCAGAAAGAAATCATTGAGAACATCTCTAGGAGTCTGTAGCATAAATAATTAGGAGTCTGTGGCATAAATAATTAGGAGTCTGAGGCATAAATAATTTTGGAGACTGAGGCATTAATAATTAGCAGTTTGTTTAAGTTGTGTACTTATTTGGACCCCTCCAGCCAGTGCTTCAGCCAATGCACCCCATCGTCTCCAGGGCTGGGCCTGGCTTCTTTTATCATAAAATATACATAATTCTCCCCCCCCTCCAAAAAAGAGACAAAATGGAAAGGGAATGTATAATAAGTTATGAGCGTGTGGTGTTCTTATCAGCAAGGATTCTAAATAAACAGCTCTCTTTATGTAAACACCCAGGGATATAAAGCTGTGATTACTTTCAACGGGAAATAGGAATGCTTCCATTTTTTTCCCTTTTAGATTTCAAAGTGAAACAGTGAGATTAATCATTGAAAATACGCTTGTGCATGCTTTTATTTTCCAGTGTGTGTGTTCGCCCCCGGGGTGGTGGTGTGGGTGGGGCAAGTGGGGAGGAGCAGATGCTAATAGCCAATGTTCCATTTCATAGGTTTTCCCAACTGCTTCATTTCCCAGACATTTTCCAAGCCATTTGTGAATGGCCTTAATTAAGAGGACTGGAAACGTGTCCCCCGGGAGGATTTAGGTTAGTCTCCTTTGCCAGCCCCAAACGAGTGAGGTTCCAGTGTCTGAACGTCTGTGTGTATTGAAATCCTTGTCCTCGGTGTCATACCTGTGACTTCTTGTGTTCTGTGATTATTTCAGGCAATTAAATTCTGCTCATATCTGAATCTTTACAAGTATGAGAACCTCTCTGCTACTTTAAATAAAACATAAGTGCCCACAGGGTTCATGGTCTGGCTCAGAGGTCAGCATCCCAAGGGCCAGATCTTGCTGTGGGTTGTTTTTGTAAATAAAGTTTTATTGGAAGTACAGCTGTGTTCCCTTGTTTATGAATCATCTAAAGCTACTTTCATGCTGCAGTAGCAGAGTCGAGGGTTCTGAAAGACTGTCTGGCCCATAAAGCCAAAACATTTACTATCAGGCCCTTTCAGAAAACTGTGTTGACTTCTGCCTGGAACCAGACCTGCGGTTTTAAGTGAATGAAGCCAGTCTGAGATCTGCCAATCCTGAGATCTTCAGGAGAGGAGAGTCTTTGTAGAGGCAGAGAAAATAGTCTTGAAGGAGAAGCTACGCCTGTAGATCAACTGCTGCGGGGGTGGGTTGGGACCAATGTTGAGGGTTGAAGGGGCACTATTACAATTTAGGTTTCTAAGAGACGATGGGATAAACATTTTCAGAATCTGCCTGGTCTGGAGGTATGCTCTCTCTGTCTGGACTACTTCCTGTTTGGATCTTCTTGCTGTGATGGGACAATAATTTGCAAAACATCAGAAGGTCGAGTCCAATCCCAGAGAATTAGCTGTCCTTTTATTTTTTTATAAACTGTGTCTAGCTGCTTTCAGTCCTTGGCCTAAGGTGGGATTTCTTTATTTGGTCAAGCAGTTGTGGACCCCTGAGCTGGCATGATTAAAAAAATAGAGAGGCAGACTGGGGAGAGAGTGCCTCAACTCTGTGAGGTTTTCAGGAAGAGTGTTAAAAAGAGGCAGGTGGTCAGGGAATTCCCGGGAGGCCCAGCAGTTAGGACTGGGCACTATCACTGCTGAGGGCAAGGTGTTAGTCCTTGGTTTCCGTCCTCACAAGCTGCTTAGTGCAACCGCCCCCCACCTCGCGAAAGGGGCAGGTGATACCTGGGACAGGAATCCTGAGGAATCTTACTACCAACCTGAGGACTCTAGGGGACTTAGTTTTTCTTCTCTGATAGAAACGGAAAGGAAAGAAATGTGGTCTTCAGATGAGGAATTTTACCCCAAAGTTTGCTATCATTACTTGTTCCCCTTCATTATTTCCACAGGCAGCTTATCTTTTGGAAAAGAGTCTTGGGGATCTTGTTGGAACTTGCTTAAAAATAAGAGCTTCTGCTGCTAAGTTGCTTCAGTCATGTCCGACTCTGTGCGACCCCATAGACGGCAGCCCACCAGGCTCCCCCATCCCTGGGATTCCCCAGGCAAGAACACTGGAGTGGGTTGCCATTTCCTTCTCCAATGAATGGAAGTGAAAAGTGAAAGTGAAGTCGCTCAGTCATGTTGGACCCTCAGTGACCCCATGGACTGCAGCCTTCCAGGCTCCTCCGCCCATGGGATTTTCCAGGCAAGAGTACTGGAGTGGGGTGCCATTGCCTTCTCCATAAAAACCAGAGACTAAGTCTATTAGCTTCCTGTTTCCCAGAAGAAAGAAAAAATATCATTTTGGAGTAAGGTCAGATATCAGGATTTTATGAAGACCTCACATAACACTCCCAGGCAGTGCTTTGGTGATAAAGAAAAATCAGACTTAGTCTCACAGGTGTGGCTAACACATCAGCAGTTGTGTAAACTCATGTCACATACAAAGTCTAAACTCTCCAGTTTGATGTAACCCTGATGAACTCCATCTTCCTCTCCCTAGCTGCACTATGCTAGCTGACATTCTCAGACCTTGGCTTTTGTGTATGTCATTTCTTTTACCTGTAATGTCCTGCATCCTCCACCCCTCTCAGGCCTCGTTCACCTGGAAATTCCAACTCATCTTTCATGACCACATACGTCGTCTCCTCTTCCATGAAGGCCTCCAGGGTCACCCCCCGCTTATTCCCACAATCTCACTGCCATTGCCCAGAGCGCTTGGATATGGCTTTATTATCCTGTTTTTCAAATCTTGTGGTAACTGTGTATGATACTCTTGAAGGTGAAGACTGAGGCTTAATTGGCCTCTGTATCTCTGGCATTTTGGACAGTGATTTTTATAAGTAGGTGCTCCATAAATACTTGCTGAAAAAAAAGTGGGACTGAAATATTAGAGCAGAAAGAAATCATTGAGAACATCTCTAGGAGTCTGTAGCATAAATAATTAGGAGTCTGTGGCATAAATAATTAGGAGTCTGAGGCATAAATAATTTTGGAGACTGAGGCATTAATAATTAGCAGTTTGTTTAAGTTGTGTACTTATTTGGACCCCTCCAGCCAGTGCTTCAGCCAATGCACCCCATCGTCTCCAGGGCTGGGCCTGGCTTCTGCAGATCTGGCTCAAGAAGTGAGAACAGGAGGGGAAAGCTCTGAAAGGGCTTATTTATTTGCCTTCACACCTTCTGCTTACAGAAAGGAGAAGCTAAAGCAAAACCCCAAAACACAAAGGACAGCACTGGACTGGTGGTGAGGCTTTGTGCCTGACTCCAGCCCAGCAGGAACCGGGCTCTCCTACTTGATGGACAGTTAACACAGCACCTCTCACAGGTGAGGCTGTAAGGGGTCCAAACCTTGGCCACTCCCTTTCCTCCTTCTCAAATGATGCATAGGGCAAGGCTTTCCATGGCAAGAAGACACCAGGGTCTCCAGGCACTTGGTTCTCCCTTTCAAGAGAGTGCCTGCCTTTAGTTTATCATTTGGTCAGATAAGAGGATGGTGGAGACTCAGATCTGGGGCCAGAGGAAGGGAAAAGAACGTAGAGGCCTGGAAAAGGAGCAAAGGAGAGGGAGTGGCAGGCATAAATGGGGAAGATATGCTGTGGGTGCCATCATTTGCCCTGAGGTTGATAAAAGACTGGGTGACTTCACTCTTTCTAATAAAAGAGAGAGACTTGTCTCTATCTAGAATGGTTGTATGGATATTCAAAGGAAGTGCTCGATTGCTCCTTTTTCCCACCTCTCTCCTTCTCTCTTTCCACGTGTGCATGTGTGTGTAACATAGCTTTGTCCCTTTGGCAGGAAAAAGCCTCTGAACACAGGGTTCTATATGGAACACATGTATCCCTGAGCTGGGTGTGCCTTCACTGTGGGGATCATATAATCCTTCAGTCTGAGAGTTGGGTGCTACTGGACTGAGACACAGAGAAAGAGCTGATGCTGAGGGTGGAAGTGCAGGAAGGCAAAGAATGGTTGTTCATGCTGAGGGAGATGGAGGAAGGCACTGCAGAGACACTGCATCCTGGCCTCAGGGCATCTGGCCTCCCACGGATCTGCTGCTGGTGTTCCTTTTCATTGGCTGTTCTTAAGGTTGCCCAGTATCAGGCAGGGTTCAGCCCTGTTCATGTGAGAGAAAGGGGGACATGGTGAGACACAAGGCTCAGCGACTCACTTCTTGCCCCAGCTCTGTCCCACCTAGCTGCAGGGACCTAGGCAGATGTCTTCACCTCTCTGGGCCTCAGTTTCCTTACCTGCAGGAAGATAAGGTTGGGCTGGATGATTTCTGTTTTTTTTTCCAGATCTAATAAGGTTAAGACTCTATGACTTTGCAGAGGTTTTGTAGGAATTAGACCTAGTCGTATTGATTATTTGGGGAAACTTTTGAGCAAAACTTGGCATGGGCCTGTGAAGTACATTCCATACCCCAGTTTTTGTGTCTGAATGGATGGGTGCCATTATTTATCTGAAAAAAGGCAATCAAACTCTTGAGCAAATTTCTGAAGAGCAGATTTTATTTTCCTCATTACGGCCCTTAAACGCTACACTTCTTACATCTGAGTGCTTATTACTAGAGATTAATTAGTCAGCATGAAGGTACTTCGGCAGCAGCCCCCTCAATTACTGAACTGTACTAGATAGGTGCTACGTGCAGCCTCTCTGCAGTGATCCTGGGAGGCAAGCCTGTAGACAGTTCTCTAGTCACCTTCTCCGAGGAGCAGTTGTTGAAGGTGGATGTCCTGAAGATAATTAAATGAAAAGCATAACTAACTCTAAAAATGGGGGTTGGCTGGTCAACAGTTTCAAGAATCCAGACTGTTTCCCAGTGATTATGGGTGATGGTGGGGGAGGTGATTCACTTGGTCTTTTTCTAGCTCTGTTAGAGCCTTGTGGCTTAAACTTGGGTAATCTGATGCACTCCACTTCTCTCTGCTTCTATCCAGGCCCATCTGAAGATACTTTCAGTAGGGATCTTGTGAGATTTAATTATTATTAAAGGGCAGAAAGATTCTTGGATGAAAGGCATGAAGATAAAAGCCAAGTCTGGCCCTATTATTATCACTTTCCTCTGCTCTTCATTCATCTGTTAGTGACATGGGAATACGCTGAAGAGTGCTTTGGTGCATTTTGTAAAATAGAGAAAACATGAGTAGGGAAATTATATTTTCCAAACAAAGTGCTCATTCTTGTTTGTAACTCATATGCAGTAGATTGGCCAGCATTCCTGTCTCATTTATCTCTCTATGTTGGGTTGCCCTCTGTGTCTAATTTTCCCTTATTAATGAATCTCCCCTTTTGTCCCACACAAATCTAGAAGGGTGACATTTATACAAGGTAATCATTTCCATGCATTACCAAAAGGATTATCTATTGGTGGTTATCCAGTGAAAGTAAGCACATCTGTCACCCAAATCTGACCTAGAATGGGCTGCTGTTTTCTTAGTGGAATATTAGAATCTGCCTGCAATGCAGGAGACACAGGGGATGTGAGTTCAATCCCTGGGTCAGGATGCTACATTCCATGCCAACATATCCATTCTGAGGTGGTAAATGTCAGTGTCAAGGATTAACTTGAGTTACATAGTGAGTGTGAGTTCACTGTATAGTTTTTGTAAAGGTCTGATGATAGAAACAGTGTCTTCATATAAATGCAATACTTTTCCATCTTTCTATCATGTGTCTATTAATCTCTTTGATGTTATAGGTGAATGGTGACTCTGAGAAGGCCAGTCTCTATAGGTCCCCTCCATGTTGATTACTTTCGGGTGATAAATAATATTGTCAGGATCACATTCCATTGAGATAAGTTTACACTTATTAGATTTGTCTTGATTTGGTATTACCTCTTAATTTAGAGAAAAATACAGATTTCACAGATATGCAAGGCATATACATACCCTACATTTTAAAACAAGTCATTTCTTTGGTTGCTTTTCGGATGAGATTGGGCTCATTCAGGGTTACTGAATTCAAGTTTGTTTAAAAGGAGGAACCTGCGCATGGAGTTAAACCTGTGCTGATTTCTGCAGATCCTGTGCTGGTTGCTCACAAATGACATCTCTTCTGACTGGTTGCTGTAACTGCTCTGATTCATGAGTATCCATGCTATACTGGCTGGTAAATATTGTGGCTATCAACCCTGGTTATACTGATCTAGGCTAAAATCCTTGCCTGGCCACACCTAGTAGCTATGTAACCATGTATTTAAGTAGCTTCTCTGAGCCTTGTTTTACTCATCTGTGAAATGGACATACTAGAAATGTTGGAAAATTGCAATTAGCGATTGTGTGTGAATATTTACTATCTTCTCTGATAAATAGTAGATGCTTAATGAATATTAAACTCCATTTAGCATTCCATCTGTTTTCCTTACTTCAACAATATTCCCTGTCCTTCCTTATCCCAGTAATCAGAGAATCACAGAACCTCAGAGATTGGAGGGAATGCTGGGATCATTATGTCCAGTAGTCCTTTAGGCTCAGGGATCTGTTTCATTGGTAAAAGTTTTGACTATAATTCAGACCACTATCACTCTCTTCCTTCCCTGCCTGTGTGCATTTCTAGTTAAGATGTGTATTTGTTTTGTGTATACTCTGTCCAGTATTTATCTGGACATTCATTGTATTATTAATCCAGTCAGTCAACTTCCAAATCTGTGCCATCATTAGACACAAGAAAAATGGACTGAGAGATGGTGGAAGGATCAGAGTGAATTCATTCTTGTTGCTGGAGGGAAACTTCCACATGGATTTTCTGTGGAAAGAGGGTCTATAGTATTATTTCAAATGACAGTGTACAGTTTTAAAAATAATTCTTTTGGCTATGCATCCTTCTAAAAAGGACCTTTCTGTTCTATAGCTAATATTTATGATGTGGAAAGTGTTTCCTTTTTGAGTTTCAGCTACCAGATAATGTGACAACTCCTTGGCAACATATATTGCAAGACTAAAGTTACTCTTTTTCCATTCTTACCTAGCACCTCATGAAACAATGCTAAGAATAAGTCTAGGGACCTCGAGTTTGTATCTATATAAACCCTACCATCTCAGTTTAGTAAGACTTAATTTTAGCATTTGTCCTAGAGTACACTACTCACCAAATTAATAAAATTAAGTTTTACTAAGCTGAGATGGTAGGTTTTATATAGATACAAACTTAAGGTCCCTAGATTTATATTTTCATCATGAAATCTGAAGCCATCAAAAATAGAGTTGACTATAGATCCAGTTTGTGGGATTAGACTTGTTTATGTAAACCCAAAATATGTTAGTATTTAGCGCTAGTGGTACTAAAGGTACGGGTTCAATGAAAATGTGTGATGAATACTGGGATTTTGGTAATTTCATTTGTGCCTGGATTTATTTATGTTCCAGTTTTGAAATATTCTGCCTAACATAAGTCAAACTATGTTACACTTTGTTGCATAAGTGCACATCTCTTTACTGCTGTAGTTCACTCCCCACCTCTCCCAGAAAGCCTCTCCCTCACAGTCTGTGTTGAGCCCATCTTACTCTAAAAACCCTGCAAGGACTAGCCTGTTATATCCCCAACCATTGCGTGAGTATTGGCAGTAGTCGAGATTTTATATTGCTTATTTATTCCTGGTTATCCAAGTTAGTATATGTTTCTCATTTTCCTCCCCAAAATAAAACAGAGCTATAAACTATCTGAGGAGAGGAACTGTGTGGCCTATTCTCCATGTTTCCCATGCTGCCCAGCATGGGCATATTCAATACACCTTGTTTAGCACCATCTTGTCCACATCCTGGGTAGGAACTAAGTGATCATGCAGGTATTTAGGGAATCCTCTCTCTACTACTTTGCAGTTCACGTCTAGCTACTTCACTGATGGGACTTATGTCTTTCTCCTATTTATCTGTCTTGCCTCATTTTGTCCAGAGCCTCAGGGTTTGTTCCCCATGTCGCGTGTCCTATCTCTGTCCTGGATCTTCTGAAAGAGGGTGACTACGAAGGCTAAGGCTGGAGGTAGTGGCAGTGTTGTCAGAAATAAACAGGAAGAACCTCGTCCTAATCCAGACACGCATCACCAAACACAGACTCAGCAGAGAGCCAAGTTCCAAGTAAAGTCACTAAACCACGGAAGGCGAGAGGCATCAGAAACAGACCCCAAATTGGCTTGGCACCTGCCCCCTGGGACTGCCTCAGCTGTGAATGGAAAACTCTTGTAGATGAAAGCTGGGGAGTGTAGGCAGTGGATGTATTTCATCCTCACTGTCCTTTGCAGAATCCCAGTGACACGGCTGACCTTAGAGGGGACTCGCGATGATTATGCCTAAGTCTTTTCAACCTGTTGTCCCTATTTACACTTGTGCTTTATGGATTCCTTCGGGGGAGAAGCGTTTTAAAGAAATACAAAAAGCTTTCCATCCCAGAGACCCTGCAAAGGTGTCAGCTTAGGCAGCTAGCTTTCATACCTCTGTTTGTTATTTCCCTTCCAGGATGAAATAGTTCTTCTTCCCTGGAGTGTCTGGGTTTTGTGATCTGGGACATTCTCAGATTTCAGTTTGAACTTTAAAAAAATAATTATTTGGGGTTATTCTGCTATTTTATGTGTGGGAAGGCTGGGGAATCTGGAGTTACTTCTGTAGCTTCTTAAAAGCCTAGCTTTGCCAAAGAGCTGTTTTTTAAACTATCATAAGTCAAATTTATCATGGGGATAATGTAATAAAGACAAATATTCAACCAATAATGAAAAGCTAAGTAAACGGGTATGTTTAAGCTCTATTATATGCAGGGAAGTACATTAAAGCAGATCTAAGAGACACTTTAATGGATTTAACATTAGCAATCAGACCTGGACTTGGTATAAATCAAACACCATCGCATTTCAGTCTAATGCACACCCACTCATTCATTAGCACCATTCAACGCAGATTATAAATATTAGCTGAGAAACCTTCAGGTCTTGAGATTCTTTCCACAGACACAGCAATAATTGAACAATAATGATGACAATTTTATTTTTATGAATCGCTATGGCTTACTTTTATTGATTTGCTCTTGGGCCTGGAGAAAGCTTCCTCAGCTAGGATACAACAGGAAATGGTTATAGCATTATCAGATAGGCCATAAAGAGATAAATAAAATAAAAGGGGTAGGAATGATGGTGAGACTCAGCAAGCTGCTGACAGAAGCAAGAATTACTCCCCTCCCTCCCAACAAAAGAGCAACTTAAATTACCTCCTTTCTCCCTCCCCACTCCTCATTCCCAAATTCAGTGCCAGGAAAATACTCCCTGGCTGTAAATGTGCATTAACTTGGGAGCTGAACATTTTTGGGGTCATTGGTGTCAGCTAGAGGGAAACAAATAACATGGGACTAAACGAGCCTGTTTAGGCATTGCATAGAAAAGAGGGTGAGACCCTGTGGGAATATGGCCTTTCACTGCCTCCTTTGATGATGTACAGCTTCTTAATAACAAAGGCAACACAGCCTTCTGAAATATTCCATCCGTGCCTCTGAAAAGGAGCTGAAATCACACTGCTTGTTCCTTCTCTCAAGCACAAGATGTACTGGTGTTTTTAGCCAGCTCGCCTTGCCCTTTAGTTCATGGTAGTAATGAACTGAACTTCCTGGGGTTATCAGTAAGAAGAAAATATGGATCTGGATCAGCACATGTGTTTCTATAGTTGCCTTGCTTCCCGCCCCCCTCCCCGCTTCTCAGTGACAGATTCCAGAGGTTTTAACTCACACTCATGCCTTCCCCTTCCCTGTGACAAACTGGATTTGTGCTTCTGTTTATTCAGTGGATTGAGACCTCACCATGACTTTTAGTGAAAGGAACAGAAGCAAACACCTCTTCCAGAGTCTGAGTCCTCTGCGATCCCATGCAATAAAATATACTGCTGGCTCCAGCTGTGAAAGGGGCAGTGGCAAGAGAAATTCTGTTTTTGCGCAGTGACTCCCTCTTCCCACTGGCCTTTTCCTCCCTGGCCAAAAAAATTTCAGGCCAGCATATAGCAGAGGTGTGGACAAGCTGAAGTCTAAAAGAGCTTGAGCATTTGCTGGTACTATGAGTCATCGTGTCCCCATCTGTCTGTCATTCTTGATGGGGAGAACAGGATGCTGAGTGCCCCACACTTAGGGGAACAACTCGGCCTGTAATGAAGGCTGCTACCACCTTCACTGTAGTTCATTTTCTATGTCATCTCTTTGACCCCATCTTGAAAGCAAGCCTACCTGGGTAATCAAAATCAGCTCTTTCCCAGAAAATAAGTTCTTTTCAATTTTACTTATTCACTTATTTTTAATGTTCATAGCAGCTTTACTTATCTTTGTAAAACCTGATAATAATTCAAATGCCCATCAACATGTGAAGGGACAGCTGAAATTGTAACGTTTCATACAATGGATGCTATTTCACAGCCAAAGGAACAAGCTACAGATGCAAACAATAAAGTAGGCATCTTCTGACTTTAAAGTTATATTAAACCATAGTTGCAAGTTAATCCTTAATGAATTCATAGATGAAAAAATGCATTAAAGAATTCTGAGTTATTATTCACACACTGAACTCTTAGGAAAGAACTAGAAAGATCTCTGATCTGGTAAAATTTTTAAAAGTGCATAAAAGTTCAGTAGTATATTTTGTGGTTATTGAAGAAAAGGAAAGTGGAGATGTCTTCTAGGCATTTATTTAGATGGAGGATCTTGTGTCTCGAAAGGAAAAAAAACAAAATCCCAAGCAGTAAGCCAAATAGAGTGAAGCAGCTGCAGCTTGGGTGAACCTTGGCCGCTCTTTGTGGTGGTTCACCAAACTCTTTAATGCACAGAAGTTCAATGAGCTCATTGGTTTCTAAAAAGCGTATAAAGGAATAATGGTAGTCATGAGCAGTTCCAGGAGGGTGATCAAGAAAGCTGTGGTGGGGGCCTTGCCAATGGAAAGAACAGGAATCCCTGAAATGAAGGATGCTGTCTACCTCCCCTAAGTATGTTGACAAAAGCTAAAGAAGAGCCAGGCATCTGTTCTTTATTCATAAAAAATACTTATTGAGCACGTTCTATTGCCTGGCGCTCTGCTAGGTACTGAACAAATGACCACGAGGCAAGCATGCTCACTGCCTTCAAGGAGCTTGCTCATCCTATGGGTAGCCAATTACATACATGAATAAAGTAATTTCAGATAGTGACATTGGTAGAAAACTATATGATAGAAATATGGGAGAGACTAAATAAGATAGATGGCTTTAGAGTGGGTGAAGGCCTTATCATTCCAAGTAAGAAATACGGATTTCTTCTAAGAAAGACAGAATCAAGTTACATCAAATTACATTCCTGTAATTTACATTTGGTGAAAATCCCTGTGGCTTTTATGGGGGAAATCTGCCAAGGTTTAAGAAGCCTTTGGAATGGCTTATTCCTGGTTAATGGGAGAAAAAGATACTCCTTGATGCAAATGATTCTCTTGTCATTGAAATTCAAGGAAGAAAACTGATCAACTTGGGGGCATAGATGATGTTTTCATTTCTGATTGTTGTGTCTTTGTGAGAAAAAGGGAGTCTTTGTGTTCTACGAAGTGAAGGCTAGCTATAAAAATGTGATTTAACAGCTCAATTCAATTATTTTTGTGTAGTATTTGCAGCAAATTAAAAGTTAAGCTCTAGGACAGAGTGTCAAGAATGTTCTTTATGTACTTAAGCATATGTTCTTGACCCTGGCAGGGTGGAGAGGGCAGCTATGTAAGTTTGGCAGTTGCTAATTGCAGGATCTAATGAAGAATCTAATAATAAGTGTATGAATTATGCATAGTAGGGGTTTAGTACACATTTGCTAGATGGGTGAAATCTGGATACTTAACTGAGAACAGAAGGTTACTGAAAGGCAAAAAAGACTTGGAAATAGGTNTGGAGAGGGCAGCTATGTAAGTTTGGCAGTTGCTAATTGCAGGATCTAATGAAGAATCTAATAATAAGTGTATGAATTATGCATAGTAGGGGTTTAGTACACATTTGCTAGATGGGTGAAATCTGGATACTTAACTGAGAACAGAAGGTTACTGAAAGGCAAAAAAGACTTGGAAATAGGTTCAGAGACTTCAAAAAAGGGCCGGTAGAATCCCCAAGTGGGACAGATCCTAGTCAGATAATTATGGTCCCCTTTGATACACTTGGAAACGTGTGTGTGTGTGTGTGTGTGTATGTGTTAATAATAGAAAAGTTCCCAGTATTCAGAAGACCTGGACAGAAAGCATCAGGCATGCTGGCCTCCCCACAAAAGGAGCAAGCCTGGATTGGGGAAACTGTCAGCAGTAATTGATGCCTAAATGTTGGGGGAGGGTGTTATGTGATTTGATGGGACTTCACCCTGCCAGTGCACTATCCTTGTCGGGTGGTGTGGGAATCTTCTGATTATCCTCTCAGTCTTCAGTGTACTTCAGGCTGTGGAAGTGGCAGTCAAGACCAGAGAAGATAAGTGAGACAGGCACCATGAATGCCTTGGCCACCGAGCTACAGAATGAAAACATGTAGGGTGTTTTGACAGTAGTGGACAGTCAGTCTGGGGAAAATATAGGAGTCATTTTTTTTTCCTTCTTCAGACCAAACCTAGTGGCAAAATCAATTTGTTTTTCCAGTGGTAAGAGCTTCCAGTGACAGAGGATGTTACAATTTTACTGTATTTCCCAAGCTTTCTTGGTTGAATGAGTGTATCTCATGTCATTGTAAGGTTGGCAACTGAAGGTTGCTTTCACGAATTGGGTAGTAGGGCTTTTGAAAACAAAATTGTCATGCGATCCTGTTTGCTTCAGTAAGTACATTTCTCCCTTCCCTGTCATTCTAACTCATACTCTAAGGCCTGGAGGAACACCTGCAAGAACATCTGTTGCTCCAGGCCAGGTGTTTTTGTGGAGGCCATCAGCCGGGGTGGCAGTAGTCAGGTGCCTTCAGATAGCTGTGGACAGAGGATTTCTAGGAGAAAGGTGGGGTGGAAAAAGTTCAGACAGACCTGGTCCTCACCACTTGGTGCAGCAATTCTAGAAGACCATTCTGCATCACAGGGAGTGTCAGTGGGGGTGCATCACTGAGTGTGAAGAGGGAACACAGAGAAACCAACACTGGGAGGATGAGGGAGGAAGCCAAAAACATGCAGGGAAGTTCAGGCACACCAGCGTGGTACACACTCAGCTGGACTGAGGTCTTGGGGCCCAAGAGGTGCATGGTGGCTTGATGTTATGGGAGGCTGCTGTGTGTTACACTGAGGCCTTAAGGGCACATCAGCTCAAACAACCTATAAGAAACTCAGTTACAGTGGTTTTAGAGCTGATAGGAACTCTAGTGAAAGGGAACCTCATTTAGCAGATGAGGAAACTAGAATTCAGAGGTTCGGTGATGAGCCCAGGCCCATCCCTTCAAGCTCCCCATGCATCATAAGATGCCCTAGTTCTAAGTGACAGTTGCCTGGTGAAAATCCTTACTGTTAATACATAGTAGCTTGGTCTTCCAGATGCTCATGAGTACACAGTCCAGATCTTCTTCAAAAATATAATAATCACCTCATTGGAAAAGAAGATTAGGAATCAGACTGACATCAGTAGGCATCAAGACAACCCTCTTAGAAGGCAAAATTCTAAGGTATTAGATAATATCTCTATCCTATTATTGCCAGCAGTGTGTATTTATATTTTCTGTGTATTGTGTAATTGTTTTTCTTTAATAAAACAAAAATATCAGAATATTCCTGTACTAAATAGAAATCTATGTCTTAAACTGTTCTAAACATTAAGAATATTAAAAAAAATTTTCCTAACAGGGAGGGCAAGCAACAAGCCTTCCATCATCAGGAGGCTTACCAAGGTCAGGGCCTCCTTAGTGGCAGGCGGGCCTCCTTAGTGGCAGGCTAGCTTCCTCATGGTTACAAGATAGCTGCAGCAGGTCCAGGTGTCACATCCATTCTCTTCTGGTATGTCTCTTTTTAGGAGTTAGACATATCTTTCCCAGATACTCTGCCCAACCATTTGTATAAGTCAGCTATTACCATAGTAATAATGAGTAACAGAGTACCCATTTGTAGTAAAGAAAAAGTATATATGTTTATACTTATAATTCAGCTGTGGTTTGGCTCTTGCAGGCTGGACAGATCTACTTCAGTTTACAGGGGCTTCTGGGAATAGCTCTAGGCTCTGGGTTGGCTTCAGGTCTGCTTCACTGGGGTTTGTTTTGCGACATGGACTGAAGGACAGCTACTACTAAAGACACATCTCTTCTCATGGTGGATGAACTTGAATAACAGCTGAGTCACGCTGTATGTGCACGTTTAAGCCCTGTGCCTAGCCATCTACTGAATCCCACTGGCCAAAGCAAGTTCCATAGGCAAGTCTCACATAAGTGGGATGGAGATGTAAACTCCACTCAAAGTGGGAAGAGTTGGGTAGTGAAAATTTAATGAACAACAATCCATATTATTACATACCCTCCTCCCAAAGCTGATTTCGTCTCTTGGGATATAAACCAGAATTTCTAATTCCTAAAATAATTGCTGAAAAGAGAAATGAGTATTATCAATAATGCTTAAACTAATCACCCTAGGGTTGGTGGGAGTCATGACCCCGGGAGGAATCTAGTGGTAATGTGCTCGGCACAAGCAGTTCATCAGTACAATTCATCCATCATCACCAGAGACTCACAGTAAATAGAAGCGCAGGCACAGAGACTCACTGGTGGCTGGCATTCACTGTGTGCCCTGTGGAAGGATGGAAAGTGCTCAGACGGGAAAATCCTCAGGCTCCCTGCTCCTTGGCCCCAGTTTTAAGTTGCTAGTTCTACTGCTGTATCTTCCCTGGCCTCCCCTTCCCTTGTTCTACATTTTGCTATCACTTCCCACCTTTCTTTTGGATCCATGATGTGCTTTTGACCATGGAATCAGAAGAGTGATCCAGAGAGGGAAGATTCTGTAATAACCATAGTTAATGATAATTAATGTTTTTGCTGTTTTTTAAGTGCTAAGATATTTTTATCTGTGTGTCTTTTACTTCTCACAGTGACATAATAGGATAGCTGCTGTTATCACTCTCATTTTACATATGAGGCCATCGATGCTTCAAGAGGTCAAAGAAAGGGTCCAAGGTTACAAAACGAATAAAAAGTTGAGTTGGGATTCTAATGCAGGCATGCCTTTCTCCAAAGTTATTCTCTTAACTGCTAAGAAATTTTTATATTAAGAACTTATAAATAAAAACATGTTAGAATAGTTTGGAGATAAGAGAAATAATCTTATTCAGATAGTGAAAAATCATGGTTTAGTGGTACTGTATCTTTTTTTTTTTTTTTGATAGCATGGCCAGAGCAGAAGGCTTTAAGTGAAAAAAAAAAATGAATGTCAAAGCATTATTTTTATGGAGTTGTTAATTGTTTTATGGCGTAAGCTCATAAAAGTCACAGACCACAAACATAATTACAGAATGCACTTGACATCAATTACAGGAAGCGTCAATTTCATTAACTCACATTTTGTCCAGAAGCTATAAATTATGGGAGATAGGGAATGTACGTATATCTCCCTTCTGAATGGCTAATCATATGCCACTCACTACTGCATTCATTATGGGGATGGGCTGAGCTGGCATATACCCTGTTACACATCTCTCCCTTTAAGACTGAAGGAAAAGTGTTTCACTCAGAACTCACTCTTTGAAAGACCACGTACCTCTTGAGTAATCTTTGCTTTTGTTTTAATAGGACCTGTTTTTACAGTAACTTTGTAGTTCTCCATAGGGGTCACCGAGACCCCTGAGGGAAAGACTGTGTTCCTCATAATACAAAGATGGTATTTCACTTTTGAACTCTCACTGTCTCATGGGTGTATGGTGGAGTTTTCCAGGGGCTACACACATGATTATCATGACAGATGGAATGCAGAAGCACAAATGGGAGTCCAGCTGTCTTCTATTAAGCCAGACATTAATAAGATTGACAAAAATGTAAAGCCCAGCACCAGATTTACAGTCCACCTTCAGCACAAGACACAAACTTTGTCAATTAATATTTCCCTGAGCCTTATCTTATGTCTTGCTTATTTCTCTTGTAAAGATTTCATTACTTATTTATTCTCCACCCTGATCTATTTAAAAAATGTTGAATCACAGCTTCACATAGGTTATTCTTGGCTTTTGGAAATGAAACTGTTGGTAGAAAGGCTGCGTTAGTTAAGAGCATGGTATGGGGATGCAGTATTGAAGATTTTCATATAAATGTGCCTTCAAATTCAAATGCTTCTTAGAGACTCCAGGCAGGATCCTCCTGGTTATTGTGAAAGGTGTTGCCACTCTATCTCAATGGACAGTGCTTCCTTTCTGGAGGCTCTTCCTTTCTTTTCTCTAAATTATTCGTATCCTCTTAAGGTATGGTCTCTTTCCTCTCCTTCTCTCCAGGTCTCCTTCTTTAGTCCAGGAGGGTTTTCCCCCTTTCCTNGGTTATTGTGAAAGGTGTTGCCACTCTATCTCAATGGACAGTGCTTCCTTTCTGGAGGCTCTTCCTTTCTTTTCTCTAAATTATTCGTATCCTCTTAAGGTATGGTCTCTTTCCTCTCCTTCTCTCCAGGTCTCCTTCTTTAGTCCAGGAGGGTTTTCCCCCTTTCCTTTCTTCTGCTTTACATTTATATTCTCTGTGACCTATTCTTAAAACTTATTTTCTAATGCGTTTCTTGAGTTCAGAATAAAAGGCTAGTACTCGCAGCATTACTTCATCTTCATTATTAGCCTCTTGTAACTCTCTCTGATTTAAGGGTATTGTATAATACTTGCTCTCTCTGCTAATGTACATTATTTTGGCACTGCAATCAGTACGCATTTCAAGGGCTTCAGTCAACAATAGTACTCAAAGCTTTGAATTCAAATAAGTATAATTATTTTTGCAAATTGATGTCTAAATAGAGAGAGGGTACAATCAGTCTGAAGCATGCAATAAGGCGTACCCTTTAACTTTAATATTCTGTGTGATGTACAGATGACTAGTATGGGCATTCATTCATCAACTGTTATGGTTTTGACCAATGAACATTTTCGTTTCAATTGAACTTCAGAATAACTTACCGTCTGTCTCTCTCCTATTTGAATACAATTATAAACCTTCAAAGGGGAAAATAAAACTCTGGTAATGTTAGACTCTTGGGGCTTTGTCTCTTTTTCCTTTTCATCACATTGTAATTTGTTTCTTCTCTACAAAAACAGCCTCATGAGAGGCCTCTGTCCCCATGAATTCACTGTGGTTGGTCTATGTCACTGATTTATGTTGTCAAAAAAGTTAGCGTTAGATTCATCTATATAGCATCAAAATAAGTGAGAGAAACTCATCCATACTTGAGTGGAGTATCCTCAGGCTAATTTGCTCTCACTGTCAGCCTCCCTGAGTTCAGCTCTAACGAACCTCCACTCCACTACGAAGGATTCAGAAAGCTTTCCCAAAAGGAACTCCCCATTCCACTGGAGACACTGCCCTGGGTCTGACACTGTGTGTGTCTGTTGCTGTGTCATGTCTGACTCTTCGCAGCCTGCCAGGCTCCTCTGTCCATGGTTTTCTCCAGGTGAGGATACTGGCGTGGATTGCCGTTTCCTCCTCCAGGGGATCTTCCCACCAAGAGGCCCAACTCGGGTCTCCTGTCTTGGCAGGCAGATTCTTTACTGTCTGAGCCACCAGGGAAGCCCTGAAGGAGCATGATTACATAAACCTAAGGATATTTACACACTGGAATACTGGTGGCGGTGGTTTAGTGGGTGGGTTAGTCCCAAAGTCATGTCCGACTCTTGCGACCTCATGGACTGTAGCCCACTAGGGCTCCTCTCTCCATGGGATTTCCCAGGCCATAATACTGGAGTGAGTTGCCATTTCCTCCTCCAGGGGATCTTCCTGACACAGGGCTTTAACCCAGTCTGGCATTGTGGGTGGTCTCCTACATTGCAGGTGAATTCTTTACCACTGAACCATGAGGCAAGCAAGCGGTCTCACAGACAACAGGATAACTGTATTATTTTAAGTTTCCTAGCTAACTATATGAAGTATTTCTTAGAAGATGATCCCTTGACTTATTACTTATGAAACCTACCAGTGAAGAGCTTTCAGACAGAGTGTACTTATGGCATGGAGAAAACAGTCCCAAAATGTGAGTCTGGTCTTTAGGGTCATCTGTCTCCAGCTTTGTAATTATCACATGCTACAGTTCCACGCACTCTCTTCTGTGACTTTCTTGTCTTTTTTTGTGAAATCCCTCAGTCCTCTTCTTTTCCCTGGTAACACAGCGCAGTGTCATCAAGTCCCAGTGTTTGGCATCTTTGTGCCTAAACCCTCTTACTGGACACTTACTAGCTATGTGGCCTTGTTGCTTGATCTCTAAGACAAGTTCATCATTAACAATGTGAGAAAAAGCACAGACCTCATAGAATTTTTATCAGGATCAGATGACATGCTGTGTGTAAATACTTAGCACCATGCCTGACGTGTAATAAGCATTACATAAGTGGGAAGTATTATTTTTCCTTTTGCTATCTCGATTGAATTCAAACCTCTTCGGTGGGAACTTCTAGATCTCCTAAGGTGGAATTGATTTTCCATCCCCACTTCTCATGGGATGCTTTTCTTTTCTTGTTTTCTCAGTTTTCCTAGGATCATGATGAATTGTGTACCTCCAACACTGGAGGGGGTGGGCAGCCAGGGCTGAATCTGTGCTTTACTCACCTGAGAATTTCTCACTCATACGAGAACACTCAGCAGGGTGCCTTGCCCATTGGATGAGCTAAACCACATTCTTGCCCTTGGCACTGTCATTTGTGCATAAAGTACAGTTCCTGCCCTCAAGAAGCTTGCCATCTGTTACAGGATGATAAAGCTAAAACGCATGGACTGGTTGAGAGAAGAGAGAACTCCATGGAAACTTGCACTGTCAAGAAATGCTTTCAGGAGGAGGAAGAGCTTTTGGAGGGTCTGGATGGGCTAATCTCAAAGCAGATAAACATATTTCTGGAAGATGGACAATGCTGATTTGAGACTCTTAGTACAGATACGATATATGTACGATGAGATGCACAAGTCTTAAGAGCACAGTTGGATGGGTCTTGTTAAATGTGTGTAGTTGCCTGAGCACCATCATAAAGAAAATTTCCATCATCGAGGAAGTTTCCTTCCAGTTCCAGTCATTTTCCCTCCCAGCGTACTCAGTGTTTTGATTTCCATTTCCATAAACCAGTTTTTCTTGTTCTAGGAGTGATAAGTGGGATCATACACTATGTATGTGGGCTTCCCTGGTGGCTCAGCTGGTAAAGAGTCCACCTGCAATGTGGGAGACCTGGGCTCTATCCCTGGGTTGGAAAGATCCCCTGGAGAAGGGAACAGAATACCTGCTCCAGTATTCTGGCTTGGAGAATGCCATGGACTGTGTAGTCCATGGAGTTGCAAAGAGTCGGACGTGACTGAGCAACTTTCACTTTCACTATGCACTACGTATTTTTGTGAATCTGGTTTCTTTCACTCATCATGGTTTTGAGATTTATCCACGTTGTTTGTCAGTGCTTCATTCTTTATTATTTTTATCTTTGGCTGTGCTGGGTCATTGGTAATGCACAAGGGCTTTCTCTAGTTGTGACAAGCCGGGGCTACTCCTTGTGGTGTGTGGGCTCACCTTGTGGTGACTTCTGTTGCTGTGGAACATGGGCTCTAGGACCTGGGGACTTCAGTAATGTGGCACCTGGGCTTAGTTGTCCAGTGGCATGTGGGATCTTCCTGGACCTGGAATTGAACCCCTGCCCCCTGCATTGGCAGGCAGGTTATTAACCAGTGGATCACCAGGGAGGTCCCAGTAACTCATTTTTTACTACTGAATAGTATTCCATTAATTGAGTATACCGCAATTTTGTTTATTCATTTTCCTGTTGATGGACATCTGGATCACTTTTAGTTTTTAGCAGTTATGAGTCATGAATAATAAACATTCTTTGAAGTATTTTTGTGGATATACGTGTTCATCACTCTTAGGGAAATACTAGATACACACGTAGATCAGATGTGCACTTTACGAGAGACTGTCAACTTTTTCTTAAGCAGTGGCACAATTTAATACCTCTACCAGAAAATTAAGGGAAGAAAAAAATTCATAATTATTCATATATTTATTATTCTTGGTGCTCTTTATTCATTCTTATGGATCTGAGTTTCCATTTGCTTTCATTTCTCTCAAAATAATTTTCTTTATCATTTCTTGTCATTTTTGGTGATGAATGTCTTTTATCAGTTTTCAGTGTCATGAACTATTGTGAAACATCACAAAATATTTTCACTTGATATCAAATTCTAGGTTGATAGATTTCTCCCCTTTTCTCCTTATTCTGTAATTAAAAAGATACTCTATTGTCTTCTGGCCTCCACTGTTATTGATAAGAACTCAGTATTCTTTTTTATTATTGTTTCCCTGTTCAGTTCAGTCGCTCAGGCATGTCTGACTCTTTGCGACCCCATGAACTGCAGTACACCAGGCTTCCCTGTCCATCACCAACTCCCAGAGCCTACTCAAACTCATGTCCATCACGTCGGTGATGCCATCCAACCATCTCATCCTCTGTCATCCCCTTCTCCTCTTGCCTTCAATCTTTCCCAGCATCAGAGTCTTTTCTGGTGAGTCAGTTCTTCTCATCAGGTGGCCAAAGTATTGGAATTTCAGCTTCAGCATCTGTCCTTCCAATAAATATGCAGGACTGATTTCCTTTAGGATGGACTGGTTGGATCTTCTTGCAGTCCAAGGGACTCTCAAGAGTCTTCTCCAACACCATACTTCAAAAGCATCAATTCNAACTCCATGGAAACTTGCACTGTCAAGAAATGCTTTCAGGAGGAGGAAGAGCTTTTGGAGGGTCTGGATGGGCTAATCTCAAAGCAGATAAACATATTTCTGGAAGATGGACAATGCTGATTTGAGACTCTTAGTACAGATACGATATATGTACGATGAGATGCACAAGTCTTAAGAGCACAGTTGGGTGGGTCTTGTTAAATGTGTGTAGTTGCCTGAGCACCATCATAAAGAAAATTTCCATCATCGAGGAAGTTTCCTTCCAGTTCCAGTCATTTTCCCTCCCAGCGTACTCAGTGTTTTGATTTCCATTTCCATAAACCAGTTTTTGTTGTTCTAGGAGTGATAAGTGGGATCATACACTATGTATGTGGGCTTCCCTGGTGGCTCAGCTGGTAAAGAGTCCACCTGCAATGTGGGAGACCTGGGCTCTATCCCTGGGTTGGAAAGATCCCCTGGAGAAGGGAACAGAATACCTGCTCCAGTATTCTGGCTTGGAGAATGCCATGGACTGTGTAGTCCATGGAGTTGCAAAGAGTCGGACGTGACTGAGCAACTTTCACTTTCACTATGCACTACGTATTTTTGTGAATCTGGTTTCTTTCACTCATCATGGTTTTGAGATTTATCCACGTTGTTTGTCAGTGCTTCATTCTTTATTATTTTTATCTTTGGCTGTGCTGGGTCATTGGTAATGCACAAGGGCTTTCTCTAGTTGTGACAAGCCGGGGCTACTCCTTGTGGTGTGTGGGCTCACCTTGTGGTGACTTCTGTTGCTGTGGAACATGGGCTCTAGGACCTGGGGACTTCAGTAATGTGGCACCTGGGCTTAGTTGTCCAGTGGCATGTGGGATCTTCCTGGACCTGGAATTGAACCCCTGCCCCCTGCATTGGCAGGCAGGTTATTAACCAGTGAATCACCAGGGAGGTCCCAGTAACTCATTTTTTACTACTGAATAGTATTCCATTAATTGAGTATACCGCAATTTTGTTTATTCATTTTCCTGTTGATGGACATCTGGATCACTTTTAGTTTTTAGCAGTTATGAGTCATGAATAATAAACATTCTTTGAAGTATTTTTGTGGATATACGTGTTCATCACTCTTAGGGAAATACTAGATACACACGTAGATCAGATGTGCACTTTATGAGAGACTGTCAACTTTTTCTTAAGCAGTGGCACAATTTAATACCTCTACCAGAAAATTAAGGGAAGAAAAAAATTCATAATTATTCATATATTTATTATTCTTGGTGCTCTTTATTCATTCTTATGGATCTGAGTTTCCATTTGCTTTCATTTCTCTCAAAATAATTTTCTTTATCATTTCTTGTCATTTTTGGTGATGAATGTCTTTTATCAGTTTTCAGTGTCATGAACTATTGTGAAACATCACAAAATATTTTCACTTGATATCAAATTCTAGGTTGATAGATTTCTCCCCTTTTCTCCTTATTCTGTAATTAAAAAGATACTCTATTGTCTTCTGGCCTCCACTGTTATTGATAAGAACTCAGTATTCTTTTTTATTATTGTTTCCCTGTTCAGTTCAGTCGCTCAGGCATGTCTGACTCTTTGCGACCCCATGAACTGCAGTACACCAGGCTTCCCTGTCCATCACCAACTCCCAGAGCCTACTCAAACTCATGTCCATCACGTCGGTGATGCCATCCAACCATCTCATCCTCTGTCATCCCCTTCTCCTCTTGCCTTCAATCTTTCCCAGCATCAGAGTCTTTTCTGGTGAGTCAGTTCTTCTCATCAGGTGGCCAAAGTATTGGAATTTCAGCTTCAGCATCTGTCCTTCCAATAAATATGCAGGACTGATTTCCTTTAGGATGGACTGGTTGGATCTTCTTGCAGTCCAAGGGACTCTCAAGAGTCTTCTCCAACACCATACTTCAAAAGCATCAATTCTTCAGTGCTTAGCTTTCTTTATAGTCCAACTCTCACATCCATACATGACCACAGGAAAAACCATAGCCTTGACTAGACAGACCTTTGTTGGCAAAGTAACATTTCTGCTTCTTAATAAGCTGTCTAGGTTGGTCATAGATTTTCTTCCAAAGAGCAAGTGTCTTTTAATTTCATGGCTGAAGTCAACATCTGCAGTGATTTGGGAGCCCAAAATAATAAAGTCTGCCACTATTTCCACTGTTTCTCCATCTATTTGCCATGAAATGATGGGACTGGATGCCATGATCTTAGTTTTCTGAATGTTGAGTTTTAAGCCAACTTTCTCACTCTCATCTTTCACTTTCACCAAGAGGCTCTTTTTTTTCTCTCTCTCTGAATGCTATTAGGATTTTCTTTTTACCTTTGGTTTTCAGCTGCTTAACTATGATGTTTATATATGTGGTTTAAATTTTTAAAAAAATTCTGCTTGAAGGTCTATGAAATCTTGGAATAGTAAGTTAACATTCTTCTAGGCAACAAAGTTATTGGCTTTGTTTTATTAAGATGGGTATGTTTACTTTTGCCCTTTGTATTGATGGGGTTAGTACTTCAGAGACATTCAAGTCAATCCAAGGACATGTCCTCCTTGGATTTCAGTGGAAAGACCAAGCTGTTTATTACCAAAAGCTTCTAACTTGGAAACACTCCAACTTTAAACTCTTCCTACTCTTCAGTGAGCAGCACCAAATATTCCTGCTGATCACCAGCCTTCCAGCTGTTGCTTTCTGCTGGATTTTAGCTGTCTTCCTGGATAGATGTAACAAAGTCAGCCTATGATTTGAGAATAGTGTATATATCAGATTGAGGGATTCCTTTCTTTGATGCTTTCATTTTCTGGATTTTCTTTCTTAATCTCCAGCTACTCTGGAGGGCCTGGACTCTGTTCTCAAACATCAAGTTCTACCTGAACATCCCTTGGGCCAAGGAGTTCACTTAAGAGAAAAGCTGTAAAAGGGATGCTTTCCCTTGCTTCAGTTCTCCTATTTCAAGGGTTTACTGCCCTCCAGTTTATGCACACTTTTAGTTATTCTCCAGGGCCTATGGATCATTTTCTGTTTTTAATAATTTTGTCCAGAGACTTTTAATTCTTAGCTGTAGGAGTCAGGTTCTGATGTAGGCTACTGCTCCCTGACTAAAATTGCAGCCTCTCTGTGTTTGTTTCCCAGGATGTCTTTCTGATTAGAGATGAGATTCTGTGTGCAGAAAAATTGGTTTGGCTCTGTGGGCTGAAGTATATAAGGCCTTAAAGGCCAGGCAATGGATATTTTACATGATGGAGTAGACAATAGGGAAAGGGTCATGTCTGAGTTATAGATAGCTTTTGTTTTTAAATATTAGAATGATGCTGACATTTATTATAATTCATGGAGAGACTTGACATGTATTCAAATGAATTTGTATGGTATTTTCATCATTTACATGAAGCAAATGTCAGAACAGAAGTAAGACCTTCAATTTATCCTTGTAATTATAAGTCCTTCCCTCTGCTTATCTCCCTGTTCCCTTTTCCCCTCCATGCCTCCCCCTCCCCCCACTTCCTTTTCTGGTCTTTTCTCTCTCATTTGCCATTTTCTTTATTTTCTTCAAGTTTGTGATGAATATATAAAAAAGGTACTGGAGCTATTTAAATTTATTTCAACAGTTGAAATTTGATCTTCAAAATGAGTCAAAAATATTTCACTCAGTAAAAAGCAATAATTTTTATTTTTTAACTTTATTATTCTCAGAGCTTAGCNTCTTTTCTCTCTCATTTGCCATTTTCTTTATTTTCTTCAAGTTTGTGATGAATATATAAAAAAGGTACTGGAGCTATTTAAATTTATTTCAACAGTTGAAATTTGATCTTCAAAATGAGTCAAAAATATTTCACTCAGTAAAAAGCAATAATTTTTATTTTTTAACTTTATTATTCTCAGAGCTTAGCAAAATATTAAAACCAGAGAAATTATTAAATTATCATATCAATTAAAAAAAAAGTTGCAAAGCTCCTGCAATTACACTTGGTAATTCTATGTTGCTGCTGCTGCTGCTGCTGCTAAGTTGCTTCAGTCGTGTCTGACTCTGTGCAACCCCATAGATGGCAGTGCACCAGGCTCTCCCATCCCTGGGATTCTCCAGGCAAGAACACTGGAGTGGGTTGCCATTTCCTTCTCCAATGCATGAAGGTGAAAAGCGAAAGTGAAGTTGGTCATTCGTGTCTGACTCTTAGCGATCCCATGGACTGCAGCCTACTAGGCTCCTCCATCCATGTGATTTTCCAGGCAAGAGTACTGGAGTGGGGTGCCACTGCCTTCTCCAAATTCTATGTTACAACTTGGAAAAGTGGTTTTGATCAAGGTATCATATAAAATTAAAGGTATGGTGTAATGGAGACTATAAAAATGCTATACACATGACAAAGATTGGGAGGGAATATTCAAAAAGTTAATAGCTGTGTGATCAAAGGATTATACATATTTATTTCCAAGCTATGCTCTTAAAATTCCTTTTTTGTTAGAAGAACTTCAGTAGGAATACATGGGGCATTTGAACATCAGGATTTGGATTTTAATTATTCCAGGATTCAGAGTTATACCTTCAAACCTACAATTAAAGTTATACCTTCAAACCTCTCCCCTGGCTAATACAGGTGTTGGTATAATTCTGGTTACTTAGTGCCAACCTAGTGATGGGTGGACAGGCAGGAGGCAGACATACATCAAGATGTCTAGTAAAACCTGAGCCCTTCTGTGTTTTTGGATGGAAAATCACAGGTTCCAAGGGCACATAGGGAAAACATGGACTGCAACCTCAGGACAGAGGATGAAGTTTTTACTAGCTGGCTGGTTGATCCCACCCATCCTCATGCTCTTTCCTCCTCACTCTCAGGCTGATTATGCAGTGCCAGGTGGAGGATGAGGTCAGAGGACTATGATGCACTGTACTGCATCTGTACTGCACTGTGGCTTCTGTAACTTATGGTAAAAAGAACTGTTTCTGTTGGTGGAGGGCATGAGGCATCATCATAGTCAGAACTCGGGTTATCATGACATTTCTAAACATCTAAACTAGAACTTGTTTTAGAGCTGGAGGGGATGCTACTAGCTGGAAGAATAGGCACAAACTGTGATGTGCCAGGCAAACTGAAGCATAAGGGCCACCTACCTGTAGCCCAGGTGGCTTTTGGGCTGCACTAGGATAGTAATGTCTTCCAGGTTGTTTTTTGTCTTCTTTTGACCTCAGATCTTTGGACATCACTCCAGACAGAATGAAGGAATAGGCCCCTCTCCCAGATGGTACTTCCTAACTCTGGCTTTCCTCAGAGTAACTGAGGATTTTGAGCAGGGACTGGAATGAGTAACATGATGTTTCATGCAGAAATGCCTGGCCAAAGAATGTAGGATGGATTAGAAGGGCGAGAATTGTGAGTCACTGAGACGAGGACGAGGTGGTGGCACGGACTCAGCTATTTTGTACAAGCAGATGTAAAGCCCAGTTACCAGCATGTCCTTTGTGGAAGGGGGGCAGTGTGATGACAGTATCCATGCACTTCCATTGCTAGATACCCCCTAATTTATAACCCAATGTGCCTTTTAAACAAGGCTTTTCCTTAATGGCGCAGATTCATGGAGGCCAAATTACTGTTTGCCTTCTTAACCATTTAGAACAACTATTCACCTCATGTGATCTGCTGGCCTCTAGCAGTTTGAGAAGATTCTAAATGACCTAAAAGCTTAGTCTTATTGTGTCCGTTTATCACTAAGAGCCTGACAGTGTCCCTGCTGTCACTTCCGGTGTGAAATGATAACTGACTTTTAAGCACTGTTAAAACGTAGACCAGGCATTTGTATTTTGTTCAAGATATTCCTTCTATTACGTAAACCCCTGGTAAATGTTTTCACGGTTATTTTTGCAGGTAGGTCTTCAGGGCACTTGTTTTTCATGTTGATATAACCCAGTCAGTATTGCCTTATGTACTGAGGAAACCAGCTTGCAGCCTCTCACCTGGGAGACAAATGAAAGTCTTCATCATTGCCATTGTATCGTGTATGTTTTGTAATGGTTCTTCTGAGGTTCTTGCAACCCGTAGGGCCATCATAATGTTGAAATAGCAAGTATGTTAACCAATTTCTTTATACTTTTAAAATATTTGTAGGAGGCTGATGTTACTTTCGGAATCTCTCTTTTGCTAACTGTGTTTTGGTCACAATTTAGCCTCCTGGAGAATCAGTTTCACCGTTATCAGTAAAACGAAGGGACTGACTAAATGACCAATTAGTCTATTTCTTGCAAAATTCTATGAATTTCTTTCTTGACTTGGGGATCATTCATACAGATGTGACAAGAGAAGCCACAGTCTTGGATGAATAGCCACAGGAGGATAGAACTTAAAGTCTATCTATCAGTTAGAGAAAATGTAGCATAATAATTGTAGTGACCATATTATCTGACCCAGAGACTAACAGATACAAGTACTCTTAGAGCAATGAAGGGACCAAATGTCTTCAAAACAAAAGCTCTCCTGAAAAATCTGCATATGTGTCATAATTATAGATATGGAAAGTCCACTTAACTGGGCTTTGGTTATGGGTTGGAAATAGGTTATGGTTCCCAGTCTGTCACAGTAACTCCCATAACTTCAGAGTTCTTGTTTGAAATAGAGGGAATTGAAACAGATGGCTATCAAGCTCCCTTCCTGTCCCTAAACAGTGATTCTAAACTTCCTTGGAAGAATTGTTTTACTTAGAGTTCTTTAAATCCCTGTGCTGTCCAAGAGAGAGTGTGTTTAGGGCAGAAAATGAAAGCAAAGAAGAGATGATTTCCAGATAGAGACATATTGAATCTTTTCATCTTTCTTGCCTGAGTTAGCTGAGAGGTTGACTGAAAAACCTCTTCTGATATTTCTGACATATCATCAGATTTTGGTTTTGGAAATTCACCCCAGATTTAGCATATCACCTGCTATCATGCTAATTGTAGACAAGTGCCATACAAATGCTTAAGCTCATTAGAGAGATTAGAGAGAAAGAAGAATGCAGGTCATCTATCCAGTCATCCCAAATGATTTATTAATAATACAGACCCCCTCATAGAAGTATAAATGTGCCACAAAGCTCTAGTACCTATCACCTTGTCCTCTGATCTAGTGAAGCCCTTTGCAATCAACAGATGTTGTCATTTTCACTGCCCACCCACCTCCCTCTCTCCCAAAGTCCTTTGTGCCCTAAGATCTTTCAATACTCAGACAAGGTTGTTCCTTTGTCTTGATGCATTTAGTGACCCTTCTGATTACCCCTTTGCCTCACAGGATGGATGTGGAAATTAAATGAAGAAAAGATATATATTGATTCTCATTGTTCTTGGCAGGTGCTTTCTGTAAAGTGACATCAAATGCTGAATTAACAAAGTCTGAACTGCTGCTCCTAAAGGAAATAGAGTTAGGTGCCTGTGAGCTCTGGGTTCACATTTCTGTCAACTGATCAATTCATTTGTTTTGTGTGGGTTTCTGTTTAAAGGCACATTATTTAATACATAGTGTTAATTGATTAACATTGAGCTCATGGCCAATGGCACCATAACTCATGCTTGAATGGAACGTCTCTAAAAATCATATTTTCTCTGAAGGTATATCATGGTCTTTATGCCCTTAGAAACACTAGAAAACACTTCAACATCATGCTTTTGGGTCATTTTAAACAGTGAAATCACCAAAAAAGTACCTCAATATGTGAAAGATGTGACACTAGATTAACTGTGAAAAGGATACCTGTCTACGTACAAAGTGAATGCTGAAAGAAGGCAAAACGTCACCTTGTTCATCCTCAGCTGGGAACGTGTGCCCTGGGTGACTCAAATTTTCTTCCATGCTATGTAGATCTGTGAACAACCACAAAATTGTTCCATGAGTATTTATTTTGGGGTGATAAGTAAATTTTAGCAAGTGAATTCATAAATGTAGAATCTGTGAGTAATGAGAACTGACTACATTAATTAAGAACTTAGAGACTGTATAGACATTTATACTTAATTAGGTATTCAGTGTCATTGTTGAAGGATTAAAACCAACCAGCTTTTATTAATTGTCTTCAAAATATCAGGTACCATGTGAGGCACTTCCATGTGATTTCTCTTTTTTACATAAGTCCTTGCAAGTAAGAAAAATGGAAACACAGATTAAATTGAATAAGGTCACACAGTTAATAAATACTTAACTGCCCCAGAGCCCATCTCTTTAGTTGGGTAGCCAAGGGACATATACTCACATTGTTCCTATCACTTAACTTGCATGAGTTTTGATTGGATGGGAGCTGGAGGAGACAGAAGGATAAACCTGGGGCTTACCAGAGTTATCAGGATCTTGGAGTGTGAGCACTTCCAGGAGGTTAAGAAGTAAGTTAAGAAGCACACCACTGTGATGTGTGGAAACCAAGTCAGCTGATTCTTAGCCTGGACCCTGGAGGGCCTTGGAAAGAATAGCTGAAATTATGACCATTAGCAGCCCAAGGAAGGTGTGATGAGCTTTGGAGTGACTTCTTTCTGACTTCTTCCTGTTGGGCATCCCTCTTTTTTTTTTGTCTGTCTCTCTCTGGGGCTCAGCCTGGGTCTTCAGATTCCCATAGAGCATACTGGCCTAGGGAAAGAGGGTTATGTTTAACACATTATATATTTTTATGAAAGTGAGTCTTACCTCAACAGCTAAATTGTAAGGTTGCCAAATCTAGGAGTCATGTACTATGTTTCTGTAGCCTTTCTAACACCTGGCATGCTGTCAGGCATGCAGTAGATACCGTATTTAGTAAAACCAAGGTTGATTGCCATCGTTCCTTGCTGGAGGTTTTGTAGTTGTGAAGTTGGTGTGATTTGGGAGTTTACGCCATTGACTTTCAAAAGTGAGGACACGATCTTCTTGGCCACCTCCTAGCAGCCCTTCTCCTTTAGCACTCTCACATTTGTCCCAGTGTGTTTTTCTCTTTCTGCATCTATGCCTCTGTCTGTGTGCCGTAGTTGATGGTGTCTTTCTGAAACATGAGGTCCTTTTGTCAGCCGATCCTGTCCTTGAACTGAACAAACCCCTCACAAGAGGGCCACAAGTTGAGTCACTTACCTCTGTCTCCAGAGGAGCTGATCTCCCCTGACAAGGTTTTGTCTGGTTTTCGTGACACAGTTAGTGACAGCCCATACATGTAGCAGTGTGTGACCTGACTCCTTGCCTCAAACTGTGTAGTCGTCAGAGCTGTCACAGCGTCGGAACAAGTTAATTCCATGCCAGCAGAAGGGCAGGCTGTAATAATACAGAGCCTCGGGAGAGGGGGCTGTCAGGTGGTGTGTGAGCTGCAGCCGCTCAGCTGCTCAGTTCTGTGGGCAGAAATGCGCGCTGACAGGCGGCCTGCCATTCCCAAGGAGCCGGCTGGGAGCAGGCTTGGTGATTTCCTGTCGGTTCCTTGCTCTCTGGGTCCTGCCAGCTGTAATCTGGAAATGACAGTTTCAACAGGGACCATTTTCAGCTCTTAAAAACCTGTCTTTCCCTGGCAGAGGCTGAAAGGTGCTGTTGACTCTTCTATCTTAGTTCTTCCTTTTGACATCATGGCTAATGAGAATGATGATGGGGTAGGTGTGTATTTGTGAGTTTCCCAGGAGACGATTGCTGATGAGCTGTTGGTCTCATTAATGAGCATTTTTCTCCCAGTGTCTTTAGGAAATCCTTGGTTTCTGGTACTTAGGGGTTGGGGGATGAGCCTATGTTTCCTGGAGATGGGATGGTTAAGAGTTCACCCAGGATGTGAAGGGAGAACCTGTGTTGTGGGTATTTATCCATAATGGAATTCTGAGGGTGTGAAGAAGTGCTGAAGAGTATACAGCCTGGGAGCTATAGAAGTTCATGGCCACTCAGACACGAAGCACAGGCCTTCAGTCAGCTGAAGTTGGAAGGCCCGGATTTCTGCTCAAGGGAGGAAGTCCTAGTTACTTCTTAGAATAAGGGTTACCAATAAATGTGGTTTTTCTTTTAGAAACGGGATGCGTAAGATGAAACAGCAGACTGTTTGCAATTAAAGAGTAGTGAAAACCAGAATCACTTTTTTCCCCTAATGTTATATATGATACCTGGGGTTATGTGATTCCTGTTAGATCACTTGCTTCTTTTGAGCTGCTGTAATTTCTCCTGAAGTGATTATAGGAATTGGTGAGCAAAGGGCAGTCTTTCCTCATAAATAAAGAGTTGTCTTGTTGAAAACCTGGTGCCAGATTTACTGACTCAACCCAGCGCCCACTAGACCAGCTCAGTTCAGAGACCAATCTGGTGTAAAGAAACAAGCGTGGGATACATGATATCCTGTTGTTTCTACTGTGCGTGTGTATGCTCAGTTGTGTCTGATTCTTTGCAGCCCCCTGAACTGCAGCCCCCAGGCTCCTCTGTCCATGGGATTTCATGAGCAAGAATACTGGAGCGGGTTGCCATTTCCTATTGCAGGAGGTCTTCCTGACTCAGAGACTGAACCTGCATCTCCTGTGTCTGCAGGCGAATTCTTTACCACTGAGCCACCTGGGAAGCTTGTTGTTTCTACTAGTAGCTAGCTCTTCTCTAAAAGCGAAGATAGTCCAGAGAGATTCTAAAAGAAATTCACAGTATAATACTAAATGGTACCAGGGAGGAAGGAAAGTGAGAGGTGGCTAAGGAAACCAATATGACTGGTTTAGTTACTTTCCTAAAAAAACAAATCTGATCACATCGAATTATTACAACAGCCCGTGAATTTACATGCTCTCTTCTATGCCTTTCACACGTTCTCTGTGCAGTAAACTTCACTCAGCTTTCAAGGCTCAGATCTAAAGTCCCTTCTTACATGAAACAGTCACCCCCCAGGAGAGTCTTGGGGCTTCTAAAGCTTGTGCTTATGTATCATTAGTATATTTATTGAATAGCATTTAATCCTAATCATTGTGTTAATCAGAGCATTTTAAGTCCTGATTTTTTTAAAATGGAAGTATAGTTGATTTACACTGTTGTCTATTCCTGGCATACAACAAAGTGATTCAGTTATACATATCTATTCTTTTTCATATTCTTTTCCACTATGGTTTATCATAGGATATTGAATATAGTGCCCACTGCTATACAATGGAATCTGTTATTTATCCATTCTATAAATTATAGTTGGCATCTGCTAGTCCCAAATTCCCAATCTTTCCCTATCCTATACCCTGGCAACCACAGACTGTTTTCTATGTCTGTGAATATGTTTCTGTTTCATAGATAAGTTCATTTGTGTCATATTTTAGATTCTACATATAAGTGATAGTGTATGGTATTTGCCTCTTTCTTACTTCACTTAGTATGACATTCTCTAGGTCCATCCATGTAGCTGCAAACGGCATTGTTCATTCCTTTTTATGGCTGAGTAATATTCCATTGTATATATGTGTGACATCATCTTTATTCATTCATCTGTGGAGGCTAAGTCCTAAGTTTTAGTTGCCTACAGTGTCCCTCAGATGTTTGAACTCTTTTTTTTTCTACTTTATGGCATAATGTAGCACATGGCAGGGAGCTACAGAACTAATAGTGTACAGAAGCAAGGTTCTGGATTAGGGAGCATAACCTACAAAGACCCTTGGAGTCAAGAGGATATACAAGATAAGAGAGCATCTGGCTGCTTTCAGTACATTCAGTTCTCTGGGGACAGAAAAGACAGGGTCCAGGATGCTGAAATTAGTAGGTGATTGCAGCCTCATTTGGAAGACAAAGGGCCATAGTCTTGCTGAGTCCTCCTCATTTTCTGATTTTCAGATCAATCCAATTTTCTCCAGTCTTTCTTGTCACTACTGTTAGTCGCTGTTTCTCAGTCATTCACCTCCCAGATTACTGAGGAGCTGAAATCCCTTCTCTGTCTCTAGACTTGGCTGTATTTCCTGTGTAGCCTTTGCAGGCATGTCAGAGTGAAGCAGTTTTGATCCTGTCAAGACCGCTGCTGGGACTTTCCATTTCCTCACTTCTTGTGGCTATTTGCCCTGCCTCTCATCAGTCTCCCCAGGCTTGAGTCTCTCCATCTGTTCCCTTTTCTGGAGGTTCCAACCTTACATTTCAGCTATTCAAGTATGTGTAATTTTCTCTGAGCCTTTGCACATGTTATATTAACTAATTCAAAAGCTATATTCAATGATCCTGGCCCTGTGTTAGGTGTTGGAAGATATAAAGGAAAATAAAAGTAGAAAGAGTTGTGGTCTTTGTGAGGGGAGATGATAATTACTCAAATAATGATTAATCAAATAATGATGTGTAACCTTGTGACAGAGGTAAGGAGAGAGATGGGGTCAGCCAGGTCAAAGTGGTAAAATGGATGAGGAGGAATAGGCATTAATCAAGATTGCCGAGAGAAATATCAATAACCTCAGATATGCAGAGGACACTACCCTTATGGCAGAAAGTGAAGAGGAACTAAAGAGCCTCTTGATGATAGAGGAGAGTGAAAAATTTGGCTTAAAGCTCAACATTCAGAAAACGAAGATCATGGCATCTGGTCCCATCACTTCATGGGAAATAGTTGGCAAACAGTGTCAATTTTTATTTTGGGGGGCTCCAAAATCACTGCAGATGGTGATTGCAGCCATGAAATTAAAAGATGCTTACTCCTTGGAAGAAAGTTATGACCAACCTAGATAATATATTCAAAAGCAGAGACATTACTTTGCCAACAAAGGTCCATCTAGTCAAGGCTATCGTTTTTCCAGTGGTCATGTATGGATGTGAGAGTTGGACTGTGAAGAAGGCTGAGTGCTGAAGAATTGATGCTTTTGAACTGTGGTGTTGGAGAAGACTCTTGAGAGTCCCTTGGACTGCAAGGAGATCCAACCAGTCCATTCTGAAGGAGATCAACCCTGGGATTTCTTTGGAAGGAATGATGCTAAAGCTGAAACTCTAGTACTTTGGCCACCTCATGTGAAGAGTTGAGTCATTGGAAAAGACTCTGATGCTGGGAGGGATTGGGGGCAGGAGGAAAAGGGGATAACAGAGAATGGGATGGCTGGATGGCATCACGGACTCCATGGACATGAGTTTGAGTGAACTCTGGGAGTTGGTGATGGACAGGGAGGCCTGGCGTGATGTGATTCATGGGGTCGCAGAGAGTAAGACACGACTGAACAACTGAACTGAGCTTTACTGAACTGAACTGAGGGAAAGAGGAGGAAGGAAAGGTGTCTCCAATATAGGAAGGAACAAGATTTACGAAGTCCTGTTTAGCAAGGGAATCCTTAATGATGATGAGTCATCACAGGAAGTCAGTGTAGCTGGAGAGGGTGGAGGTGAGTCATCACTATCAGATGGTGCTCAGCTTTGTAGACTTTGAAAAATGAATGTTTGTCTTTGTACTAAAGGTGGTTGAAAGTCACTGAGGCATTTCAAGCAGGAGCTGCTGCTGCTGCTGCTAAGTCACTTCAGTCGTGCCCAACTCTGTGCGACCCCATAGACGGCAGCCCACCAGGCTCCCCCATCCCTGGGATTCTCCAGGCAAGAATACTGGAGTGGGTTGCCATTTCCTTCTCCAATGCATGAAAGAGAAAAGTGAAAGTGAAGTCGCTCAGTCTGTCCGACTGTTAGCGACCCCATGGACTGCAGCCCACCAGGCTCCTCCGTCCATTGGATTTTCCAGGCAAGAGTACTGGGGTGGGGTGCCATTGCCTTCCCCGTCAAGCAGGAGCAGCAGGATAAAATGTCTGTAAAGGATCATTTTGTCTGCAGAGTGAATATGGAGAGGGAAGCTGACAGGATGTGAGGAATGCATCTGTTGGGGGAAGAGGTGGTTGTAATCCATGCAACTGATGCCCTGGTTTGGATTAGGGTAGTAATGGAGGATGTGGAGAGTAGGGGGTTGTTTTGAGAGAGATTTTGGAGGTAAAGTCAGTAGGATTTGGTGGTGAACTAAGCAAGAGGTGGATAAAGAAGGGCCTGTCAAAGAAAACTGCCCAGGTGTTGGGCTGGGTCACTGGATGCCAGTGGAGACAGTCCCTGTAGAGGAGGTGATGGAAGAAGACCAGAGTGATTCACATGTTTGGTGGACAGAGTCTGAGGAGCCTCTGAACTGAACAAGTGAAGAGGTCGGTGTTCAGCATTTCTGAGGCGAGGTCGAGGCTGGAGACAAACACTGTAAGACACCCTGCAGAATTCATAAGTAAAGTTGTGGGCTTTAATACAATTACTTTGGGAGAGAACATAGAGTGTCAAGAGGAGAGGGCACAGGACCAAGCCTCGAGGAAAGTCAAGATTTAACAGAGAGAGAGAGAGAGAGAGAGAATGAAATTACAAAAAGCACTAAAAGTCAGAGTAATAAGGAGATAAGTGTGTTGTGATGTCACATAAGCTAAGGGAAGCCAGGGTTTCAAGAAAGAGGGATTGTCAAATACACGAGTGGCCAAGAAAAATGATGACCTCAAAATGTTTCTTGAATTTTTGCTCTGAAGGGGATGAAATATTTAGGTCATAGCTGGAGGGAGAGAAGATGTTAGTAGCTGTGCCCTCTGCCTAAAAGATTGTTCCCTTTTCTCTTCATCTGGTTGATTCTACTCATCCTTCAGTTCCTGGCTGAGATCTTCTTCTAGGAAGTCCTATATGATTGCTCTGTATATGTCATATTTCTGTAAGATCTGTTGAGTGCTTTTGAAATGTACTTCTAGAATATCAAAATTGCCATATTAGTATATCTTATTATGCTTTATAATGTCTCCTTGCTTTTGCCTATTTTTCCTGCCAGACTATTTTAGACCTGAGAATGTAAGAACCATGTTCATCTTATGTTGCCATTGACTAGTAAAGTGGCAGACACTAAGGAGGTGCTTAAAACATACTTGTCAACTGAATATATTAAATATTGTTGATTTTTCAAACTACATAAAAAGCATGGGCTACTGAGTTTTATGGAAGTATTTCTCCAATGATAAAAAACAAGCTTTAAACAGATGACTTATGATTACTTAGATAAGAAACTTGTTATTACTGTTAGCCAATTTGGGGTCCTAGAACTGATCATTTCAAGCTAATGGAAACATGCTTCTTTTTTTAGAGGATAGGAAGCTAGTAGATTATGGGAATATCCAGCAGTCACTCACGAGATCCCTTTAAACCATGCAGTTAGGTAGATTCCAAGCTGGTTGGGCAGGTTGGTCCATGGTTCAGAACCAATTTTGGGGAAAAGTGTTCTGTCTTCTCTTGGTCTTATTATGAGTGAAACTAAGATAAATGGTTTACAATCTGTCCCAAAGCTTTGGAGGCAGCTTTGTTTCAGAATTTATAGTTCTTGTATTTTACAATGGTAACACAATAAACAGTGTAATATTTCTATTCACCTTACTCCATTGGCTCAGATTGCTGAGTTTCTTAAAAAATTTGATAATAACATAGATAATAACTGTGACATTT